>CM022885.1:2925580-2937083 GCA_012654025.1 Pachypsylla venusta
GAACAAACAAATAAACAAACAAACAAATAAATAAACAAACAAACAGACATTCACTTTTATATATATTGATATGTTTCCACTGTATTCACAGTATATCAAATGAAAAATGAAAGAACGCTGAGCAAGAGGGAGAGAGAGGGAAAGAGAGAATGTCTCAGAGAGAGAGAGGGGGGGGGGAGACTCTTAAAAGTGAAGAAAATCCATTACAAAGAATAGCATGTTGTTAAAATTAGTGTAATTGATGACATATGTTACATACATACGATGTGCACTTGAGACAGGTGCAAACATGAAACATTAATAAAGGTTTGTAAGATTGATGCTACCTAAACTACATAGTAGACCTGTCTGTCTAATGCAATCTTAGGTTTGTAAGATTGATGCTACCTGAACTACATAGTAGACCTGTCTGTCTAATGCAATCTTAGGTTTGTAAGATTGATGCTACCTTAATGTTTAATGTTTAATGTTTATTTATATATTTATACCTGAACTACATATTAGACCTGTCTGTCTAATGCAATCTTAGGTAAAGTAAATCAACGTCTCTAGCAGATTTTCTCTTTTATAGTTTCCACCCATTATAGGTATCTACAAACTGCCAATAGTATTTCTACTTCCCTCGACTACCACTTTGCTTCTCAATCTTCTCATTCATAATATAATAAATATTTATATCTACAAGGTATCTCTTTTTACTTCGGCTAACCATTGATTCAGGAGGTAAAAATAAGACTTTTTTCTTTGTAAGCATATGCCCGAAAATTTAGGGGCATATGCTTAGAATGAGAAAAAAAATCTTATTTTGAACCTGTATAAATGACTGTTCTCTATAAAAAAACAGACACCCCGTGTAAATGACTCTTCTATATAAAAAAACAGACACCCCGTATAAATGACTCTTCTCTATAAAAAAACAGACACCCTGTACAAATGACTCTACTCTATTAAAACAGATGCCCTCTATAAATGACTATAAAAAACAGACACCCTGTATAAATGACTCTACTCTATTAAAACAGATACTCTGTATAAATACCTTTTCTATAAAAACGGACACCCTGTATAATAGACTGTTCTCTATAAAAAACGGACACCCTGTATAATAGACTCTTCTCTATAAAAAACAGACACCCTGCANGACCTGTCTATCTAATGCAACTTCTCTCTATAAAAAAACAGGCACCCTGTATAATAGACTCTTCTCTATAAAAAACAGACACCCTGTATAATAGACTTTACTCTATAAAAACAGACACCCTGTATAAATGACTCTATAAAAAACAGACACCCTGTATAAATGACTCTACTCTATTAAAACAGATACTTTGTATAAATACCTTTTCTATAAAAAACGGACACCCTGTATAATAGACTGTTCTCTATAAAAAACGGACACCCTATATAATAGACTCTTCTCTATAAAAAAACAGACACCCTGCATAAATTACTCTTCTCTATAAAAAAACAGGCACCCTGTATAAATGACTTCTCTATATAAAAAAACAGGCACCCTGTATAATAGACTCTTCTCTATAAAAAACAGACGCCCTGTATAAATGACTCCTCTCTATAGAAAAAACAGGCACCCTCTATTAATGACTCTTCTCTATTAAAAAACAGACACCCTGTATAAATGACTCTTCTCTATAAAAAAATCTTTCCCTAGCAAAAAGCTTATCTAACGGTATTTTTATATTTATTATAAAATCGTTTGGTTATTCAGAGAACACCTCTAAAATAATGGAAAAAGGCAGGCAAATTCCTTGCCGATCATTGTTCAATAGGCAATAGGTATTGTTTGAAACCACAATGAGATCATCATTGGTATCAATATTAATTGACAGTACTTACACTCTGGGAATATCTCCAAAGTGGTTTACCTCAAAGGATTGGGAAAGATCATTAGGAATGTAGACCTGTCTGTCTAATGCAATCTTAGGTTTGTAAGATTGATGCGACCTGAACTACATAGTAGACACCTGGTTTTAGACATACTCATTCTGTCAAAATGAGTTATTGCTGATTCTACACTTATCTGGCCATTGGCTGATGATTAATGAACTTATTATATGAAAAACTTGACTCATTAATTATCAACTGATCATTGACAACAGATTGCCACGGATACGGCTTTCATCTCCTATCCACCAGAAATTTCGGATATATTTTACCCTCTAGCGCTGCCACTTATTGCTGGCATCTCCATGGCTACGCAATTATTCTCCAGCAAAGGTTGGGTGAAGACCGCATTACAACCAAAAGTGAAAATCATAATATTAGAAGATCCCATCGGGAATTGAAGGGTAAAATTCCAATTCTAAGGCGCCCAATCTATGGATACTTCAGAAAATAGCGGTCCCGGACTAGATATCATAATATTACGTAAGATCTCATCGGGAATTGAAGGGTACAATTCCAATTCTAAGGCGCCCAATCTATGGATACTTCAGAAAATAGCGGTCCCGGACTAGATATCATAATATTACGTAAGATCTCATCGGGAATTGANGGCATTTTTACGTACCATTTCGGTGCGGCCGCAAAGGGAATGGGTCACATGTTCCACCCTGTAATTCGTGAACGATAGATCCTAGAGAGCTCTGGTTTTCTATAATGGACTCGTATTAACGACACCTTTAAAACAAGGTGTCACTTGATATACCTTCTCATTTAAGATTTGGAATCCAGTCGGTGCCCAGCCTAAACGGCTGACCGAGACCAAACATTTTTTAGTCTAAAATTAATCCCCTTGAAATCTAAGGAATACGTGTTTTTACNGGGGGGGGGGGGGGGGGTGAGACTTTATGGACACCCTTTATATCAAACATTCCTTGTCCATTGTCCAATTAATTGTACTCAATGCCTCCATTATTCTCATTGAGTACTTACTCGTCAAAGCTTCATAAAATACTTGAAAGTTTTACAATTGTACATAATCACTCACTTAGCGTGTACTAGGTACTCGTATTAAAAAAAATATTTTAGAGTTTATCAGTGGTGACTCATATCACTGAAATGGAAATTAAAACATATCACATGGAAACTCATATCACTTAAATCTTGGAATTACCCATCTGCAGATGACAGATGACTCCGCTGCAGTTCAACAGAAGTTATGTAAACATGGGTATTTCAGATTACGTGTATAACAAACATTAGGTCCGACATGAGTTTAAAGATCTGATTAGCGATTGATTCTACGGACTTCTGGATTTTCCGACCAAGGATTGATCACCAGCAGGCCCACCGAGATCGGAATTCCAAGGTGCTAAAAAAAGCTTTTACCACCTCTATTACGTAGATTATACAGTTTTAAAATTGATTCAATTGATTCATTGATCATAATTTTTTATTTAACATCATTAGTTTATACGAATAATACACCATGGATACTTAAATATTTAATGTTTAGGTTATTTGCTTTTGAAGATTCATGGATTTTTGTATAGGAGCCCGCAACTTTTCAGTCCAGGCCCTGGATTTTCTCTTGGCAGCCCTGTCCACCGGAGATGCTNCGTAGATTATACATATTTAAACTTGATTCAATTGATTCATTGATCATAATTTGTTATTTAACATCATTAGTTTATACGAATAATACACCATGGATACTTAAATATTTAATGTTTAGGTTATTTGCTTTTGAAGATTCATGGATTTTTGTATAGGAGCCCGCAACTTTTCAGTCCAGGCCCTGGATTTTCTCTTGGCAGCCCTGTCCACCGGAGATGCTGCTTACTGATGTGTTGAGTATGAAATCAAATCCTGCATTAACGAAACTTCGAAAACTTTTGCTTTAAATACAAAACAATGTAACCATTTATATTTTTTTCGTGTTATTCAATTTTTTTTTTTTTTTTTTTTTAGGAAAAGAGAGTATTCACATCAGATTAGAATTATAAACGCCAGTTTATACTCCAGGAAACGTAAAAGATTTAAAGAGTTTCTACATACATAATTAGCCCTAGAATCATTATTTTAAGCATCAGTTTGAGCTTAGTCGTCGAGCAAGCAACATCGCCTCAGCGCATCTTACTATCTTTTACAGAGCGTAATACTTTTTAAACTGCCCTCTATTACAAAAAAACAAAATAAATTTATTTCTCTTCCAAGTAAAGCACCGCTCGCCCTTTTTGTCCGCAAACACGGACACACCTAGTTTATACATAATGCTGATGCGAGACAGTGGGATCTTTCTGGATATAAAGGTATATAGCAGCCAAGGGTCCTAGGGGGTCCAGACCCCCAACCATTTTTTTAATGGAAATNGGGTCCTAGGGGGTCCAGACCCCCAACCATTTTTTTAATGAAAATACTCTACTTTGCACGTGACTTATAATATTAAAAAAACAAACAACATCAGCAGCAACAAAAACAACAACATCAACAACAAAAACTACAACATCAACCAAAAACAACAACATCAACAAAAACCTACAAAAACATCAACAAAAACAACAACAACAGCAGTAACACCATCAATAACATTCCATGATCATCATTTTCAGGTGTTAGTTCTGGCTCGGCTGTCAATGCTTCGGACCCTCCCCGAAAAAAATCTTGGGTACGATCCTGATAGCATTGGAATATTTGTATCAAGATTATTGTAAGCATATTTTTTCAAAAAAAAAGTTCGATTGATGCTACTTGAACTCTTGAGTGATTAAATTAGCTAATAAAATAAAACTCTTTTGAAAATTTAATTTATGTAATCAACTTATAGTCTTAACGGTTTCAGGTATGAGAACCAATTCTATCATTCTTTTTAAATTTTGTTTTTGCATATTTTTTTATGGAAGCCATAGTTTTCGAAGGCTGGTCCATCTGTAAAATTTTCTGTAGTGAATTTCATGTTTGTTTTTTCTTCAGTTATATTCAAGTATTTCTCTATCTCCTCGAGTTTTATGATTTCATGTATTTTTCTATTATTTCTTCTCCAGCTTTTTTTGTATCTGATAAGTGTAATACTAAGGTGTTTGATGTTGTCTTGTGTAATTCTAGCACTTTCTTATATAAATTTTATTTACCTTTGTAAAATAAAACTGCAACTCTGGTTGCGAATTCTAATTAAAAAAAAAAAAANAAAAAAAAAAAAAAAAAAAAAAAAAAAAAAAAAAATGTTTCTTTTTGGAAATTTAAATTCCATTGAAATATGATGGACTTGATCTGTCTGATTAAAAATCCAACTTTCATCTAATAAAGACATTAAATTATACAATTTCTGCATTTTTAAAATTATAAATACATCCCGTCGACCGTCGCGTCGCCTCTGAACTAGTCTCTATTTGGTTCACAATTACATTGAACTTTCACTCTAACCCATTCGTTTATTCACAGACAAAACAATATTGAGACGAAAGTAAAAGTCCACCTTGCTACTCGTACGTTTCACAAAAAAATAAATTAAGATTCAAAAAGATAAAGATTTGGACAGAATGAAAGGAAATTTTATGTCAGTAGGTATCACACGTAATACTGCACGTCATTCTTGACATGATTTCAAGTTGGGAATCGAAACTGAATTACTGGTCTGGGCAAGATTCAAAAAGATAAAGATTTGGACAGAATGAAAGGAAACTTAAAGTCAGTAGGTATCACACGTAATACTGCACGTCATTCTTGACATGGATTTCAAGTTGGGAATCAAAACTGAATTACTGGTCTGGGCAAGATTCAAAAAGATAAAGATTTGGACAGAATGAAAGGAAATTTAAAGTCAGTAGGTATCACACGTAATACTGCACATCATTCTCGACATGATTTCAAGTTGGGAATCGAAACTGAATTACTGCTCTGGGCAAGATTCAAAAAGATAAAGATTTGGACAGAATGAAAGGAAATTTTAAGTCAGTAGGTATCACACGTAATACTGCACGTCTTTCTCGACATGATTTCAAGTTGGGAATCGAAACTGAATTACTGGCCTGGGCAAGTTTCAAAAAGATAAAGATTTGGACAGAATGAAAGGANCTATATAAAATCTGCTACAGCCAGAACAACAGATTACATACTGGTCTTTTCGTAACGTCACACAAAATAATAAAAACATAAACCTAGCCAACCCAGCATTTTATTATCAAATTCAAATTTTATTTCTTGAGCTCAGTAAAAGTGAAATTGGCTGATAATTATTTAGCTACAAGATAGTGTTGGGTCTAATTTGGACGAGCATACCTACAATCCAGTTTTGCATAGCATAACAGTTGACGGGTGTATCTATTAGAAACTTAGAATAACACGAGTATGATTTATGTTTGAATATAAACGACTATTGAGATACAAGATACAAGACTAGTAATATTAGGTATCAGAGAAATTGTTACTTTTTTGGATCGTGTTGCTAGAACTTCTGATGATAATCATTAAAATAAACATTTGTCTAGAATATCTTCTAGTTTCAAGTTAGAAATCTGTATCTGAATATGTCAGCAAGACGGTAATAGATTGTCAGTGAATTTTGGAGAAAACAACTAGTGAAAGTGATTCTGACATGGCCCATGTAAATAGAATAGCTGATGTTTTGTGAGTGATCAAATATTATTTGGGTCGCAAATCCGGAACCGCTATTTTTAACAGAAAATAGCGGTTCCGGATTAGAGTTTTATTACAAGTAAAAATAAGTTAAATATTTTTATTATTCATAAAAACAAGGCTTTTTACTTTCAAAAATCAAAAATCGAATTCATAAATCGAATGAAAACCCCATTTGGTAGGTCCTATTTAGGGTCTAGTATCTAGTTATACCCCAAAATTTGGGGTAATCAAAATGAGTCAACGCTAAGTGACAAGAGTACCTCTTATGTGAACATTTTTTTTATTCGATTTTTGACTACGTCACTTAAAACTAAAAATATCCAACTTTTAGGACTGTATTTTTTTTATACCGTCAACGATCATACCACGTTGAATACACCAGTTCCTGTCAGATCACTGAAGTTAAGCAACATCGGGTGTGGTCAGTACTTGGATGGGTGGCCGCCTGGAAACATCACGTATCGTTGGCTCTTTTTTTCGGCCCAACCTAGGCTGGGTGAGGTCAATGTGGGTAGCTGATTTGCAAGTTTCCAGCGAATGGAGGGTAAAAACCCCGGTCTTGAATGACCAAAAGACTAATTAAAAAAAAAAAAAATAATAAGCCAAAATAGGTTGCTTTCCAATTCTGCTCCAAAATCGCCAAGAAATTCACACAGTGACGGGTGAATGTCTTATTGATTACAATCAATTATTAACGAAATGGCGTGCTCTTGCTGAAACGCCCACAACGGACATCACAAATTGCTTATTGATATAAAATGAATATTTTAAAATTTCTCTTGAATGACGTAAGCGAGAGCTAACCATTGGTTTATCAGAATTAATTTTTTACTTTTTGGCAATACCTAACAAATTCAAAAATGATAAATAATGTCATAAGTCGCTGTGGATATGAATCCTTCACCATAATTACAATCAAATACTTATCGAATGTAGAAATTAGCATATTACATACCTTCATAATATATTACGTATATCAGAATTATAAAAATCTTGTTGGATATTGTAGGTGATTTGCAATTGATCTGAAAAGTGAAATTGATTATGAATTAGACGATCATCATCCGCAAATGGTGTTCAGTACAGCTTAGATTTACGCACCTACATACTAAAAGGAAACTGTGTGCCAAATTTCAACTCTCTACGTTTAGCCATCGTGGAGCTACGTTGATTATCAGTCAGTCAGTATACCAACTGTGCTGTGCGTTTTATAAGTATAGATTTTATGTAACGAGAAATTTAGAAGTAGAATGACGTGTATAACCCACAGGAGAGTAGTGAGACCACAACGTTAACGTAAAATGTAAAGTGCACAAAACTTGGTTTTTCTTTTATCATCAAAGGAAAAGCGAATGCTAGCGGTGGCAAATTTAAGAATCTTACCTACGTTTCATGTGTAGAAATGATACACATAGTGATAAAGGAGGAATGGTGAATGTGGTACCATAGAGGTGGTTTGGGCGCCACTCTAAGCAAAGCAGTTAGTAGAGAGAAAAGATGAGAAGAAAGTAGTGACTTTGCCATTTGAAGGAAGAAGAAAAGCGGTAAATGGAGATGAAAACAAACCCACCGAGAGGGGGTGGGAATGATGGAATCCCCCCCCGTCCGGGGTTTTCGGAGGGGCCTGGANCATAATAGTTAAGGTAAGTAATTATTATGATAATATCATCATGCTGTCACCAGCTAATTCATGCTTGCGCTCAATTATTGTTTACAACTTTTTGTCGAGTTTGGTCTAATATCTCATCTCGTGGGACCTGAACTCATTTTTGCATAATAGTTAAGGTAAGTAATTATTATGATAATATCATCATGCTGTCACCAGCTAATTCATGCTTGCGCTCAATTATTGTTTACAACTTTTTGTCGAGTTTGGTCTAATATCTCATCTCGTGGGACCTGAACTCATTTTTGCATAATAGTTAAGGTAAGTAATTATTATGATAATATCATCATGCTGTCACCAGCTAATTCATGCTTGCGCTCAATTATTGTTTACAACTTTTTGTCGAGTTTGGTCTAATATCTCATCTCGTGGGACCTGAACTCATTTTTGCATAATAGTTAAGGTAAGTAATTATTATGATAATATCATCATGCTGTCACCAGCTAATTCATGCTTGCGCTCAATTATTGTTTACAACTTTTTGTCGAGTTTGGTCTAATATCTCATCTCGTGGGACCTGAACTCATTTTTGCATAATAGTTAAGGTAAGTAATTATTATGATAATATCATCATGCTGTCACCAGCTAATTCATGCTTGCGCTCAATTATTGTTTACAACTTTTTGTCGAGTTTGGTCTAATATCTCATCTCGTGGGACCTGAACTCATTTTTGCATAATAGTTAAGGTAAGTAATTATTATGATAATATCATCATGCTGTCACCAGCTAATTCATGCTTGCGCTCAATTATTGTTTACAACTTTTTGTCGAGTTTGGTCTAATATCTCATCTCGTGGGACCTGAACTCATTTTTGCATAATAGTTAAGGTAAGTAATTATTATGATAATATCATCATGCTGTCACCAGCTAATTCATGCTTGCGCTCAATTATTGTTTACAACTTTTTGTCGAGTTTGGTCTAATATCTCGTCTCGTGGGACCTGAACTCATTTTTGTACTTCCTTATTATTTTCGGGAAGTCGTACTAAAGGTACTTTCCTTGTAAATTCATAGCTTTTCCTACATTATTATTAGTTAAGCTATGTTCTTAAGTAGTCGTATCTTATAATTATTTTCTTCATTGTTTCTCACATATTTTAAAGTCATTTTTACTGATCAAGAATCATTGTGTCGCGTTGTTAATATCTCCGGATTTTAATTATTCCCCTATATTTAGAGACTGCCAAAAATTACTCTCCATGATTAAAAATATTTGAACGTTCATATGCAGGGCCGTAGACAGAAAATTCGGACTGGGAGGAAAAATTTACGGGCCCCTCTATTATTCTTTCATCTTAAATCATCGTATGGGCAGTAATAAAATTAAAAGTAGGCAATTCACTTAGTTGATGTGAAAAAGCGTGTCTGCTTCTTCTTGGCAAGAAACAATTCGATTATCAGATGTTAATGTTTACGAAATTTACCAATATTTATGATTGCTGTACCAGCTGAAAGGTTGCACTAAATCAGTGTCCTGCAATAGCCATTGTCCCATATTAGCCCACTATCGCTAAACTTCTGATTTTGTGCGTTTGAAATTTTTTCAAAACTTTTAAGTTGATTTATTTATTATTCAGAAAAAAAAAACTTGAAAAATTCCATTATGATAATTTTCTCACCGGGCCTCTTAGGAAATCCCAGGTCTGGGATTTCCTTTATATTCTTATCAAATTTATATGTTCATTTCTTTTTGTTATCATGTCCAAATGAAAAANAAAAAAAAAAAAAAAAAAAAAAAAAAAAAAAAAAAAAAAAAAAAACTTCCACCAGATTAGAACTATCCGGTACCTCCTTGGATCAAATCAAATGCTACGAACATAAATATTGTGAGACACTGTAGCAAGGAAACGTTCTACAGTACTAGTAGGACTAGCAACTTCTACCTGCTTCGCCACGTGCTTTACACGTGTCTTCTATTATTGTGTAAAAGTATTCGATGTCACAAAAAAAACATCGATTCATAGTTAAGTGAATGTAAGACAAGCCATCAAACAAGATTTTGTAAGACAAGCCATCAAACAAGATTTTGTGGTATTACTTACTTACTGGCTGGTTGTGGCAGGTCTCAACCATGCGCGGATATAGCCCTCTTGTTTGGGGGGGGGGCACAATCGCACAATATACCTAATAGAAAATTNGCTTACCACAAATGCCTTTCATAAGGGTGATAAGCGATTTTATAAGCGTGATGACGAAAAAAAGTGCCATGACGGATGACAGAATTTTTGACAATTTTTAATTTACCTACGTATTTCTATTTAGTATGAGGATTGGGAATTATTTAGGGGCTTGTGCCTTCCCCCCCTCTTAATGGGATAAAAAGCACAGCGGATCACCGTTAATTTGATTTTTTTTTAAAAAAAAATTACGTGTACTCGTATAATGAAATTTGAGAAACACCGCCCGCTTAAAAAAACTGGGGGGGCACGTGCCCCCAGCCCTCCCTATATCCGCGCATGGTCTCAACCCAAAACCACTCAAAAACATCCTCCTCCATCTTGTTCTGTCATATGCAGCTTCCATCCTATCCTCTTCCATCGTTGTTGATATACTGTTCCATCTTATTACATTGTCTTGCCATCTTCTTCTGGGTCTTCTCCCATCTATTGCTCCTTCAAAATTCAGTATGATGGATCTTATCACTGCTCTTGCAACATGACCTGTCAATTTCATTATGTTTTTGTCCTGTTATTTCATCTTTAGTTTGGACCAAATATTCCACGTAATATTTTATTTGAACGTTTGCAGTTTTTGTTAAATTTTCCTCGTGGTCGTCTAGTGACCTTTGTGCTTTGTGGTATTAGACATAATAAAATAAAAAGACTATAAATAACGTAGAACAAAAGGAAAAATAAAATTTTAATAATTTTCACTAAAGGAACAAGAAACAAGAGTATATACTCTGTTGAAAATCTTTATAAATTTTTTGAGGATTTCATATAGAGTACATATTAGGCGGAGCAACGTCAGTGTATAGTATGAAGATAAACTCTGCAAAATTTTAGATGCCCCGGAATTGAAAGAAACTTCCCGCGGATCATGGGCGTAGGAAGGGGGGGCAGGTGGGGGCAGCTGCCCCCCCCTAGAAATTCTCGAGAGTATGCAGCACGGAAGGGGCAACTTAAATTTACACTAGATAAAATGATTTTTGGAAGCAAAAAAGTCATCAAGTACCGAAATACGATAAATGCCACATTTTGTCCCTAATCCAACAGCCCCACTGTGAACAATCAAATGTAACTGTGGCAAACTTGTCGCATCGTTGAATCGCATTTGGTAAATTTGGTGGGAAAATTCA
>CM022885.1:2937406-2958182 GCA_012654025.1 Pachypsylla venusta
CGATTTACTTTATCGACCCCCCTCCCTCCCGACATGAAAATCTCAGCTGCCCCCCCCCTTGGCCAGATGCTGGCTACGCCCTTGCCGCGGATCCTTTCTGTCAGTTTTCTACAGCGCCAGCCATGCCCGTATTTTTTCTGAATACGGGGCTGGTGACAGTTATTAAAAAAATACGATTTGTAAAAGAGAACTTAATGGATATGGATGTATTGTGAACAGTATCATATGAAATGAGTACCCATTGGATATTACTAGTAAACTGTGGCAGTAGCCGAAAGCTGCAAAATTTAATTCATATGATATTTTTACTAGTGAACTGTGACAGTAGCCGAAAGCTGCAAAATTTAATTCATATGATATTTTTACTAGTGAACTGTGGCAGTAGCCGAAAGCTGCAAAATTTAATTCAAACGATATTTTTACTAGTGAACTGTGGCAGTAGCCGAAAGCTGCCAAATTTAATTCATATGATATTTTTACTAGTGAACTGTGGCAGTAGCCGAAAGCTGCCAAATTTAATTCATATGATATTTACTAGTGAGCTGTGGCAGTTTTTTTGAGGATTTCATATAGTGTACATATTAGGCGGAGCAACGTCAGTGTATAGTATTAAGACTATTAAGATAAACTCTGCAAAATTTTAGATGCCCCGGAATTGAAAGAAACTTCCCGCGGATCCTTTTTATCAGTTTTCTACAACGCCAGCCATGCCCGTATTTTTCTGAATACGGGCCTATTGACAGTTATTAAAAAAATACGATTTGTAAAAGAGAACTTAATGGATATAGATGTATTGTGAACAGTATCATATGAAATGAGTACCCATTGGATATTACTAGTAAACTGTGGCAGTAGCCGAAAGCTGCCAAAATTTAATTCATATGATATTTTTACTAGTGAACTGTGACAGTAGCCGAAAGCTGCCAAAATTTAATTCATATGATATTTTTACTAGTGAACTGTGACAGTAGCCGAAAGCTGCCAAATTTAATTCATATGATATTTTTACTAGTGAACTGTGACAGTAGCCGAAAGCTGCCAAATTTAATTCATATGATATTTTCACTAGTGAACTGTGACAGTAGCCGAAAGCTGCCAAATTTAATTCATATGATATTTTTACTAGTGAACTGTGACAGTAGCCGAAAGCTGCCGAATTTAATTCATATGATATTTTCA
Organism: Pachypsylla venusta; assembly: GCA_012654025.1. Taxonomy (NCBI): domain Eukaryota; kingdom Metazoa; phylum Arthropoda; class Insecta; order Hemiptera; family Aphalaridae; genus Pachypsylla; species Pachypsylla venusta. Next base: position 2,938,586 of record CM022885.1, read on the forward strand.
CTAGTGAGCTGTGCGGCTGTCTATTCTATTTCATATAATATTTCCCCGGAGAGAGATGCGACAACAGCCGAAGGCTGCCACTGATAATTGATATAATATTTTCATCAAATATCTGCGACAGCCGGAGACTGCCAAATTCCTAGAATAAAGGAAGATAAAGTTTAGTACGGCTTTCCGTAGCATTTATTAAGTTTATGAAAATTCTGATAATGAAATCACACCTAAAATCTTAGTACATAATGTTGTGTCGCAATTTGAAAATCACATAAATTTTGCTCACCTTCTACATAAAATTATAATTATGTGACAGTTTGGAAGTTTCCCATTCCTCCTCGTAAAATTTATTTTTACCGTTCAGTGTCCTTGAAGTGTGGAGCCTGTCTTTAGATTTTCCTTTGATAGAACTTTGTTTTCCATCTTATTTTCTGTAACATAAAAATATCTCGGAATGTTTTTATCATAATAATGCTAAGAATATAAATAGCTGACATTTTCTTCTCTGTTTCATCAATTATGGTCTAATAATAGTTTAATAGTTCTACACAAGGTTATTGAGATAAAATCATTTTTTCAATGAACTAAAGGATACCGATGAAAAAATCTACATTAAAACTAAAGTAATTATCGGGTACTGTGAATAACACTATTTACTTATATTAACACTAGGTTTGCCAACCTGTATTCAATTACGTGCATTGCCAAGGGGAGGGGGTAAAAAGTACCCGCCAAAAAAATAAAGGAAACAATGATTTTCTTTTTTATTACAATAAGGCGTGATTTCTTTATTAAAAACTAAAAAAATATAAACTAAATCAATTATTATCTTACATAAAAATGAAATTAAATCCCAGGAATAAAATAATCTAAATGAAAATAAAAAATTTCGCTAGACCCTAGGAAATCTATTCTGAACCAGAACTTTGTCCTTCCTGACATCCCACACAGACAAATGTCTTTTGACAGTGTTTACACACACTTATTTCTTGCAGGTGGTACAGATAATGGTAGCATTAAACAATTTATGGTAGCTTTTAATGGTAGTTTTAGACAATCATTGTATTGGTACATGCATTGCCTTGGGAGGGGGGGGGGCATAAAGTACACGCACAAAATTTTGGATTCAATATCATCCCATCCCTTAGATAACTTTGTTTTCCATCTTATTTTCTGTAACATAAAAATACCACTGAATCTTTTTATCATGATAATGCTAAAAGTATAAATATCTGACATTTTTTTCTCTGTTTTATCAATTCTGGTCTGATAATAGTTCTATTTTTATATACTACCTATAATGGAAAATATTGTTTGTGACAACTATTAAAGGTCTCATTAAAATAAGTATCATACATTGATTAATACAAGCTTTTTGCTAAAATGCGGGTACTTTGTGCCCCCCTTGTCAATCCTAGGGTTAAGCGTTGCCCCATAACGACAAGAAAAGATTGCTTTTGTTGTCTTTATGACTTTCTTATAACACAGAATACATTTCCTATGGGTCCCGTAACACGTTGGCATACCAGGTTATTACAAGCCGACTAGCTCGCAGGTCGTCGTTAAAAATACCAAAATCAATTTTTACACTTTATTTTATCTTATTTATTTCCGTGAAGAAAAAGTGAGAAGTTGGGAAATGTATATTAGGAGCATCATCTAATACTTATAAAACGCAAAGCCCAGTTGGTATACTGACTGACTGACTGATAATCAACGTAGCCCGTCGATGGCTAAACGTAGGGACTTGAAATTTGGCACACAGGTCCCTTTTAGTATGTAGGTGCGTAATAAGAAAGGAAAAAAAAAAACAAAGNTTATGGATTATGTATATGCAAACGGTATTAAATTTGTCTTTTTGTAGTACTGAATATTTGCGTACTTAAGTACAAACAGTATAGGATTTATAACTAAAAAGTAAGAGTTTATGGATTATGTATATGCAAACGGTATTAAATTTGTCTTTTTGTAGTACTGAATATTTGCGTACTTAAGTACAAACAGTATAGGATTTATAACTAAAAAGTAAGAGTTTATGGATTATGTATATGCAAACGGTATTAAATTTGTCTTTTTGTAGTACTGAATATTTGCGTACTTAAGTACAAACAGTATAGGATTTATAACTAAAAAGTAAGAGTTTATGGATTATGTATATGCAAACGGTATTAAATTTGTCTTTTTGTAGTACTGAATATTTGCGTACTTAAGTACAAACAGTATAGGATTTATAACTAAAAAGTAAGAGTTTATGGATTATGTATATGCAAACGGTATTAAATTTGTCTTTTTGTAGTACTGAATATTTGCGTACTTAAGTACAAACAGTATAGGATTTATAACTAAAAAGTAAGAGTTTATGGATTATGTATATGCAAACGGTATTAAATTTGTCTTTTTGTAGTACTGAATATTTGCGTACTTAAGTACAAACAGTATAGGATTTATAACTAAAAAGTAAGAGTTTATGGATTATGTATATGCAAACGGTATTAAATTTGTCTTTTTGTAGTACTGAATATTTGCGTACTTAAGTACAAACAGTATAGGATTTATAACTAAAAAGTAAGAGTTTATGGATTATGTATATGCAAACGGTATTAAATTTGTCTTTTTGTAGTACTGAATATTTGCGTACTTAAGTACAAACAGTATAGGATTTATAACTAAAAAGTAAGAGTTTATGGATTATGTATATGCAAACGGTATTAAATTTGTCTTTTTGTAGTACTGAATATTTGCGTACTTAAGTACAAACAGTATAGGATTTATAACTAAAAAGTAAGAGTTTATGGATTATGTATATGCAAACGGTATTAAATTTGTCTTTTTGTAGTACTGAATATTTGCGTACTTAAGTACAAACAGTATAGGATTTATAACTAAAAAGTAAGAGTTTATGGATTATGTATATGCAAACGGTATTAAATTTGTCTTTTTGTAGTACTGAATATTTGCGTACTTAAGTACAAACAGTATAGGATTTATAACTAAAAAGTAAGAGTTTATGGATTATGTATATGCAAACGGTATTAAATTTGTCTTTTTGTAGTACTGAATATTTGCGTACTTAAGTACAAACAGTATAGGATTTATAACTAAAAAGTAAGAGTTTATGGATTATGTATATGCAAACGGTATTAAATTTGTCTTTTTGTAGTACTGAATATTTGCGTACTTAAGTACAAACAGTATAGGATTTATAACTAAAAAGTAAGAGTTTATGGATTATGTATATGCAAACGGTATTAAATTTGTCTTTTTGTAGTACTGAATATTTGCGTACTTAAGTACAAACAGTATAGGATTTATAACTAAAAAGTAAGAGTTTATGGATTATGTATATGCAAACGGTATTAAATTTGTCTTTTTGTAGTACTGAATATTTGCGTACTTAAGTACAAACAGTATAGGATTTATAACTAAAAAGTAAGAGTTTATGGATTATGTATATGCAAACGGTATTAAATTTGTCTTTTTGTAGTACTGAATATTTGCGTACTTAAGTACAAACAGTATAGGATTTATAACTAAAAAGTAAGAGTTTATGGATTATGTATATGCAAACGGTATTAAATTTGTCTTTTTGTAGTACTGAATATTTGCGTACTTAAGTACAAACAGTATAGGATTTATAACTAAAAAGTAAGAGTTTATGGATTATGTATATGCAAACGAGATTTCATTTGTCTTTTTGTAGTACTTAATATTGATGTACTTAAGTACAAACAATATTTTATTATGAACCTTCACAATGTTACGGATTCATGAATTTTGATACTAGGTAGGTATATAGCAATTAATCTAAAAGATCCGTTTTGAGCCCCTGTTGGATCAATATTCTTACTATTTTTTACTGATTAAAAATAATCAGTAAATTTATTGTACATCATGAATGTTTATACCAATTTTTGTTTTTTTAATTTGTCTTAACGTCTCTTTAACATCAATTGGTCATTCAAGACGGGAGTTTTACCGTCCATTCACTGGAAACTTGCAAACCAGCTACCCACATTGACCTCACCCAGCCTGGGTTGGGTCGGAAAAAGAGCCAACGATACGTGATGTTCCCAAGCGGTCACCCATCCAAGTACTGACCACGCCCGACGTTCAGTGATCTGACGAGAACTGGTCTATTCAACGTGGTATGCTCGGTGGCTAAATCGTACCAATTTTTAAATCGAACGGTACAAATATTGGCCCATATTTTTGTTAGGTCTATTAATGAAAAGATGCTATTTTTTGTGCAATGATTACAACAAAAGAGAACTAGCAAATTAACGACTTATTTGGTCATTATTACTTAACAAATTTATATTAGACATCCTATTGGTAACTTTAAAAAACACTACCGTTATTTATGATGATAACAACTAAAGAAAGATTTCAATTCCACTCTTAGAAATAAAGTGAATAAATTAATATACTCCACTAAAGACAAAGAAATTGTAAAATACCTAAGACTACCCTACAGCCGAAGTCTAGAGCATTCTTTACAAGACCTACTCAAAAAGTATAAATACAGACCAGCTTTCTACTCGCAACCTTTGACGTCTCTGTTCTCCAGAAAAGATAAAATAAAAAGTATGAAAGCAGTGGAGTATACCTAATTAAAGGCGGGTGTGAGTATGTATGTAGGTATGACGATGAGAAATATAAAAACGCGTACAGAAGAACATTTTGCGGCAGTACGCAACAACAAACCCGACACGTCAAACTACTCCGAACATATTATTAACACCCACCATGATATGAGAAATACTGAAGTGTCACTACTCCACCGAGGTAATCGTCAAATGGAAATCCTACTCTATGAACAAATCTACATCCACTCGTCAATGAGTAAAGGTAAATGCATCAACGCGATCGTCGACACTGTTCCAAACTTTGTGTATGAGAGAAATCAGCTGATTGATCACGTGGGTCCTGAGTTACCAACGGACACCCAACAATAACAACAACACCAAACAGTCAGTTTCCTTGAAAATGTCTACGAAGTAGACGACTCTCGAGTCGGAAGTGAAAAAGTAAGTGTATCCTCGTCATAAATAACGGTAGTGTTTTTAAATGCATCAACTTTTTTTCAACAATGCCGTATTTACTTGGTTTCTTTTCTAAACAAAATAGCGTCTAAACAAAAAATCATATTCAGCTGGTGTTAGTAGATGGTGACCCTGTAGTTTTGTCTAGAGCACTCCCTGGTCCTATACATATAATAGGACCAGGATGTGTATCAAGGAAAAATAATGCTATTTGATTGGTCAAATCTATCGGAAAATGTGAGCAACTATTATAACGACAAATCAGAAGGAAGTCAAAAGTTTGTAGAATTTTATAAAATAAATGTCTACGATGTAGACGAAACTCGAGTCGGAATTGAAAAAGTAAGTGAATCCTCGTCATAAATAACGGTAGTGTTTTTTAAAGAATTAATTGGTTTTTTGTAATCGGTAAAATTTTATATTTTAATGATCATTAGAGATACATTCTCAGGACCTTTTCTTTAGAAACCACCAAATGAGTTTTTATTAACTGATTCGTCAATAATATAACCGCATTGATTATTATTTCTTCTTTTCAAAAATTGCATAAGTCACATTTAGATTTTTTTTGTGTGACCAAGGTAAATTGTTATGATTCTTTTAAATGGTAGAATTCTAAATTTAGATAACTGGTTTTTTTATTCTGATAGATAAGTTTGATAGTTAAACCAAACGTTCCTTTAATAAAATTTCTAACAAGTTTCTCACATGGGAGATGTTTTGCTAATAGGACCGGATGCATAGAAAGTTTTCTATTTTCGTGTTTAAAACACGTCATAAACAGGGCCGCTCAGAGGGGGGGGGGCAAAGGGGACAAAATGTGCCGGGCCCGGGCTCCTCAAGGGGCCCAGCGGATTTTTTTTTCACTGATAATAAAAAAATAAATTAAAACAAATACAACAAAAAGTCAGATTTATTCTCTCTTAGCCAGCGTCTATGGCACGTGGAATACACACGTTGAATACACCAGTTAATAATTGATTAATTCGAGTATCGAATATACATTAATGATGATATAATTTTATTATTTTAATATAATATTAGAAAAATGAGTTCTAAATCGGGCCCGGTAAAGCTTTGAACGGCCCTGGTATAAAATAAGATACAATTTAATCACTGATCGACTTAGCCCATATTCGGTGACGAGAAATGTTAGCATTCGTTAGATTAAGTTTACAGACGCTTGTGTGTATATATCGTATATTCGTGAGCTAAATTCCCCTTTGGGGCTATGTAAGCCCCTGCACCTAAGCCTCTTCTGGGCTTTTTGTGCTTTGAAAGAAACCTGTTTTCTACCTAAGGCCTAAGATCTGCACCAGCTTGATCAGCTTTTTGGCTAGGTGTTTTGCGTGAATGTCAAGCCAGGGATGTAGCTGTCCCATACTTAGTCTCCACGCAATGAGGGAGTTGCAATGAAAGATAACGTGAGAAGCAGTCTCCTCATCCTCCCCACAAAGTCTGTTGTTCATTGCCGGCAATACCATTGTGACCTGGCACCCAACCAAGGCTAACCCGCTTGTTCTGTGCCAGTTCCTTTAGTGCCAGCTGGCATTCCCAAGTTATCTTGGAGTTAATGCTATAGTTGACTATAACCTTCAGCGCTGCTTGGCTATCAGAGAAAATGTGAATCACCTTTTTGGAGAGTCCCATTTTTATAGTCTCCTCTGCGCAGGTGCGTTTTGCAAAGATCTCTGTCTGAGATCTTTGCAATACGCTTGTGTGAGGGGAGACTTAAAAATAACAAAAATTTCTTTACCCAATTTGTTTTTTTTTTTATATATATAAAACATAGTAGAGACAGTGGCGTAGCTACCACGGGTTTGGGGGGTTAGCTTCATCAGGGCCCCGATACTCAGGGGCCCTAAAAGTTGAGGTTTTGCAGACAATTTATTTGACCTTTAATAGTTTCAAACAGTGACATTTTTTCTTATAGCGTCAGAGCATCAGAGCCTCAAACAGAGCCGGACTGGGCCATCGGGGGAGGGGGCGAAAATATGTAAGAAAAATATGCGAGAGAAAAAAATATGTGGGCCCCGGCCGGGCTCATCGAAGGGCAAAAATATGAAAGAAAAATACATATAAAATACGTCCGAGAAAAAATATGAGGGCCCCAATGGGCCTCAGTTCATCGTAGGGCATTGTTATGAAAGAAAAATACATGTAAAATATGTGGGCCCCTAGTTAAAGCACGAATAAATTTATTTTCTAGGGGACCCTTCCCATAAGTTTACCAGGGCCCTCAAAATAGTAGCTATACGCCACTGTGTAGAGCTTTTGGGTCCACGCAATGACGGATTTTTCATTGTTGAAAATTATTTAATTTTATCATTGTGACAATGTTTCTTACATCAAAACAAATAAAATTCGTTATATTTCCATTATTTTCTTCATAACAAAATTTGATCAATTTTTTCTCTCCGTTGTTGCTTACAAATCCACTCGAAGGATTCCTTTCATGTCCCTTTTGATTCTATAGCGAACAAAGAGAAGTCATTGGCAGCCAGGTAAGGTGCTCTTGGACTGTGTGACAAGCTTAATGTACACAACACATCTGAATTTAAAAAACTCTGCCAATGAGACACATGGGTTTATTATTTTTCTGGCAAAAAAAAAATTGAGGAGGAGGGGGGGTTCTCATGACGAATCCAAATCTGGGGCGTAATTAGACCCTAAATTTGACATACCTACCAAATTTTGAAGTCTCTGGCTCTTACCATTCTCTTTTTAGACAGGATCTTTTTTTTGGAGCTAGCTGATACCCCAAATATGACATACATACAAAATTTCAAATCTTAGCTCTTACCATTCTCCTTTTAGACAGCAATACTGAAAACCGCTAAAAAGCGGCAATTATCGCCAAGGGTATATTCGATTGCACCAAAAAGTTACCATTCCCTTTTCCTTTTCAGTTAAAGCGGTAAAAACCACCAGCGGTATATTTGATTAAACCCAAAAGTTTCGGAGCTAACTGAGACCCCAAATATGACATAGTATCCCCTCAAAAAAAAAATTGCTCTATAAGAGAAAACATTTAAAANAATACGAAGGTGTTCCGCAGTACAAAAAGTAATATCTTTGAGTAAAATATTGAATTATCTAAATAGGAGCCGTTTTCACTCTGGGGGTCGGTTCCACCAAAAATCTAAAATTGAGTTGTTGAATTTTGTAACCGTAACGAAGCACGGGAAAACAGCTAGTTGTATATATATAAAATAATAATATTGTACAGCTAGTTGTATATATATAAAATAATAATATTGTTATTGTAATAATTATTATTATTACAATAACATAATATTGATTTTATTAAAAGCATCGATTCGAGTGCAGATTAAAGTCATATAATTCATTTAGGTCATCAATAGAGATCATTTTTGATGTTCATATACCTAACACTTTTAAAGAAGAACCTAACTGTTATTTAATAAAAAAATTGCATGTTATGCATATATTTTTTTTTCCTTTTTGACATTTAAACCAGTTTCCAGTGAGAGTTGCAAAACGTTTCAAAAGATATTCGTACATACTGATTAATATGATTTGAGAAGATTGAGTTCGTCAATATACAGGATGTTTAAAGTCTTGCCGGGATTAAGTACCACAAAATATAATTTGAGGAGTATGAGTTCGTCAATATACATACAGGATGTTTAAAGTCTTGTCGGTATTAAGTATCACAAAATATGATTTGAGGAGATTGAGTTCGTCAATATAAAGGGTGGTTATAAAGTCTTGCTGGGATTAAGTATCACAAAATATGATTTGAGGAGAATGAGTTCGTCAATATATAGGATGTTTAAAGTCTTGCCGGGATTAAGTATCACAAAATATGATTTGAGGAGNATTGTTTGTGACAATTATTAAAGGTCTCATTAAAATAAGTATCATAAATAGATTACTATAAGCTTTTTGCTAAAACGCGGGTACTTTGTACCCCCCCCCATGGCAATGCTAGGGTTAAACGAAAGTTTTGCTGGAAATATAAGTTCGATATTATTGACACTAAAATTACACATAAAAATATTAATAAAATAAGAGAGAGAGAGAGAGAAGAGAGAAAAAAGCACACTCACTTTGCGAAGGTTTGAGATGATCTGATTCGGTCCCCTCATTTGCATAACTTGTTGGGTGTTGAGATTGAATACACTAATCAGGACCGGAGCACAGGTAGGTACGAAGGTGTACACACGCGAGTACCGAACACACTCCAATATCACTAAGCCTAACTACACTTTTAACAATTTCCTTATAATGCTACCACTTGTCGCTATTACCATAGCTATTCAATTGTCCTCAGGAGTCTGAGTTAACCCCAATCACAACCAGACCAAGTAGATAATTTGAATAAACGTTTATCAAATTTTCGACCCGTCCAGGAATCGAACCCGGAACCTCCTTGGTGCAACACTTCCACGGAGACGTTGAATTAAACCTATTCAAAAGGACTTGGCCGCAATATATTTTGGATCTCACTACTTTTATCGGCCAACATATTTCAAAACACATGCATTTGAAATTGAGGGAAAATGTGTCTTCTCGTTTTTCTTCATTTTTCATTTTTTCGAAATGTCTACTGAGACCCGCGTGGTATTTCATAATGACCCAGTTATATAGATACACGTGAAGGTACCAATTTAATCAACAAAACTTCCTTATATCAACAAGATAGATAATGAAACTGACTTAATAGGTCATACTTAAGATTGTGATATGTTACTTGAGGGTGATATCCTCAAGGGCTGAGTCGACCTGAGATGGTGTAGTACAGGGGTTCCCAAACTTTTTCGTACCGCGCACCCGTTTCTTGAAATGAAAGCCTTCCTCGCCCCCTCGCCTTTAAATTATAAATTATGAATGGGTATCGGTGTTGCTAAATACTATCTCATTCAAAACGCAAATGTAATGCTGAATACTATCTCATTCAAAACGCTAATGTGTTGCTGAATGCTATCTCATTCAAATTTTCTAAACAGCATGCTTAATAAAATTACCTTTGTAAAAAAATGTGTACATATATTATATTTTAACTAAATGATAATAATTCAACTGGTCTTGCGCCATCTTGGCTTGTCTTTACGCCCCCTCCCCCACCCAGTTTGGGAACCCCTGGTGAAGAATAATACAGAAACTTAGTGATATAATAATACTCGTATTGCAGTGATGGGCATGGTGCTGAGGGCCCATTTCAATTATGTGTCTCCAACATTTGATGTATGATGACAGTTAAACACTTCAGCAGCAAACGACAACTTTTTAAAAGCTGCATTCTCATACATCTGGCTTCTATCAAAGACAATAATATCAGTATGGGCTTGATTGAATATTACGTGCTATACGGAAAAATACCTCTGTACTAATAGAGACAAATTAATCTTTGTCTCTATTGGTACAGAGGTATTTTTTCCGTATAGCACGGAAAAATACCTCTGTACCAATAGAGACTAAATAATCTGCATATCTTTAAAAAACACTACCGTTATTTATGACGAGGATTCACTTACTTTTTCACTTCCGAGACTCGAGTTTCGTCTACTTCGTAGACATTTTCAAGGAAACTGACTGTTTGGTGTTGTTGTTATTGTTGGGTGTCCGTTGGTAACTCAGGACCCACGTGATCAATCAGCTGATCTCTCTCATATACAAAGTATGGAACAGTGTCGTTGATGCATTTACCTTTACTCTTTGACGAGTGGATGTAGATTTGTTCATAGAGTAGGATTTCAATTTGACGGGTGAAATTTTTTTGTCAAAAATAGTTTTTATAACGACTGAAAATTCATTCAATTCAGTTATTTCTCTTTTTCATACCACAACAGTAACACAATTCAATATATTCCATCACGAGATTGATTGAGCCCACAGCTACTCCGTCATTTCTTTATTTTTTAATGAGCTGCAATATTTCGTACATATTGAGGATGAAAATTGAAAACCTCTTCTGAACGCATTGATTCAGTAAAAATGACAGGTATTTTATATCATTGTGTATTTTTTGGTTTCAGTAACGCTTCATTTCAAGCATGAAGATATGTCTGGTGAAAGCTACAGTTCTCCTTGCGTTATGCATACTTTATCCAACTTTTGCACAGAAACAATCAGAGACGTTCACCCAATTCGATGAGGTAAAAATTATAAATATTGTAATTCTTTGACTGACGCTCATCAGTATTCTTGCAGGTACACAAGAAATACTGTTACACCATAGTGAGAACGATAGACCTCACTCAGTTTGTATTGAACTTGCGAACGCCTGATAATAATTATGCAATGTGGTTAAGTAAGACAAATCTACCTAGCTAATTCTACGAACAAAATGTTTTGAGCGAACCATATTGTGGTACAAAATGACGAAAAAACTACAAAAATCGATAAAGTGAACATATGCACATAATTGCATCTGGCTATCGAGATTTTCCATTTTTTTTTTTTTTTTTTTTTTTAAGTGAGAACTTAGAAAATTATATTGAGATCATATTTATGAATTTGTCTGTCACTTTGTCATTATACATTCATTTGACAAGTTAGTTGATACGATAATTTGTCCTTGATATTTTCAATGCTATTTTTAATATGTTTAAAAAAGTCAAATGAAAGGTCCGCTATAAGACCCAGGTGACCCAATCAGCCAATTGTAAACATAATGAATGTATAATGACAAAGTGACAGACGAATAACTATGAAATCATTGATGTTAAATCATAGATCACACTTCGTTGGTTTGAAAGTTGCATTTTATGTTTGTGGAAAAGCACACGATTAGCAAAAATAATCCTTTTTGATATCTTAACTATTGTTAAAGAACCAATTTTTTTTTTTATATACCATCCAGCAATTAACATAATATACACTTACGTAATATGTATTTTTGGCAGAGTAGATCCATGTGTTTTATTGGCAATCTTTATTATGTGTTTTGATCTGTGCAAAAAAATCGCCAACCTAATGATTGTCTAATCGCAAGATATATTATTTCTTTAGTATTACCGAACTAAACCAATTAACTCCTCCGCTGGATTGCTTTTAGTTTCCTGCTCTTGCTTGTTTTTTTCATATACAGTGTGTCCCAGAATGGCCGGNTGTCCCAGAATGGCCAGTCACCCCCCCCCCTTACTTTTAGCACGGCTTGTAATTTTTCAATTTTGACAAGCTCTATAGATAGGAAAAGGGACATGGCCAATCGAACGGTTATAGTTATTAGATCAAGGTTTGGCCCCTGAATACTTCCAGTATTCAGGGGTCTTTTATTGACAAAAAGTGTCGATTTGTCAAGAAATTTAAATGCAATTGTAGTCCTTATTTTAGGACATTCTCTGCAAACGTATGACTAGCCATTCTAGAGTTATGAGTTCAAAATCGAAAACGGGCAAAAAAATATGTATATAAAATACTTACTAAAAAGTCAGAACGGCCATGTCTCTAAGACCCCTGACCCCTGGCGAAACGTTTCAATCTTGGCTTTTTTAAGGCTTGCAATATACAGGGTGGACACAAACCCCCCCCCCCCCCCNATCCCCCCCCCAAATTCCATTGTCCTTGAAAAACAAAAATATCAATAAAAGAATCGTAGCGAAGTCGTTAGTTCTTACTATAGGAAACTTTATTTTCAGACTCAGGGGTTTACCACGTATGACAAAAACAACCAATATGACTCCTCCGCAGGTACATTTAATAACTGACTAGGAGAGCTTTAATAATTTACCAATTTTTTTTTTTTTTTTTATTACTTCTAATTATAGCAGATCATTAAAATTTTGATTTTTATCAAATTTGGGATTATATCAATATACATAGCTACATGTATTTTAAACATAATGTATTAAACAAACATTTGGTGCATAAAATATTAGCATTACAAAATCCTTCTAGTATGATATGAGCTCTAAATATTACCAATTTTTTTTTTTTTATATTAGAACATTTTTTATTGCAATTCCTCAATTAACGTAAAATTATGTGTGGGTATATATTAGACAAGTTATTTGATAGGATCATTTGACAAGTTAGTTGATACGATCATTAGACAAATTAGTTGATACGATCATTTGACAAGTTAGTTGATAAGATCATTTGACAAGTTAGTTGATACGATCATTTGACAAAATAGTTGATAAGATCATTTGACAAGTTAGTTGATACGATCATTTGACAAGTTAGTTGATAAGATCATTTGACAAATTAGTTGATACGATCATTTGACAAGTTAGTTGATACGATCATTTGACAAGTTAGTTGATACGATCATTTGACAAGTTAGTTGATACGATCATTTGACAAATTAGTTGATAAGATCATTTGACAAGTTAGTTGATACGATCATTTGACAAGTTAGTTGATACGATCATTTGACAAGTTAGTTGATACGATCATTTGACAAGTTGGTTGATACGATCATTTGACAAATTAGTTGATACGATCATTTGACAAGTTAGTTGATACGATAATTGGACAAGTTAGTTGATACGATCCCTCATCATTAATCAAAATTGCTCTTGAATTTAGGGTTCGGCCCCAACCTCTATTATGTAGTCTTTAAAAAGCACAGAATACTCGTTAATATGTTTGACCAGGAGCCCTGGAGGCATGACTGTTCTTAGTGTTTTCTAACTATTACTTTTGTCGATCCCTGATTTGATCTCATAACTCTGGAGTATAAAGTAAATTTCAAGTTCTAGACTAGATCGAATCCGAAATGACACAATCAGATCAGCGCTAAACATAAATTCTATTCATAAAATATAGCNAAGTTCTAACTTGAACGGTTCGTGCAAAAAAGATATTGGCCGTGATCTGAAACTTCCTGTATATTTAGATTTCACATAATAAAAAGTTAATTATATACCTATACATTTGGCAATTATTAATGAAAAACCACAATTCTAAATTAGAGTGGCATTTGAAAGTTTATATATCAACGAACGGGTCAAATATGAAATAATGATATGGGGACAAAATAAATACATCACCGCATGCACTTGATGAACGCAAAATATGTGTAATATACATGCATATGCCTAAACAAACACATTAACCAATGTATTGACATAGAATAAATTGCAATTTTACAGAATGTTCAACTTTTAATATCTAACTTTTTTAAAGCATTCATCAATTCATCAATGGTCGGATGTATCATCTATACTTATAAAACGCAAAGCCCAGTTAGTATACTGACTCACTGATAATCAACGTAACTCCACAATGGTTAATCCTAGAGACTTGAAATTTGGCACACAGATTCCTTTTAGTATGTAGGTGTGTAATAAGAAAGAAAAAAAATTAAAGTTCAAGTGGGAGCAAGTTACCGCCAAAAATGTCGATTTTTAGCGGTTTAGTTTACATTTTTTTTCTGGTCATACTAAAGAAGATAACGAAAAATGACCGAGAATGGGTCCCCCCCAAAAATAATATATGGGGACCCCACAAAAAATATAAAATTTGGAATTTTCCGGTTTCTTCCCGATTTATGGCCGATTTTCACCGATGAAAAATCGGAATTAAGAAGTGCCACATCGGGATGAGCGAGAAAGCTGAAATTGAATATACTAAGGTGTTCCGCAGTACAAAAAGTAATATCCTTGAGTAAAATATTGAATTTTATAGATAGGAGCCATGATCACTCTCGGGGTCGATTTCACCAAAAATCTAAAATTGAGAAGCTTTAATTTCGCAATCTCGAAATTGTTGTTGAATTACGTAATATATTTATATATATTCTTGGAAGTTAATAATTGAGAACCATGTAAATCACTACAATATCATTATGTCAGTATAACATAAGAGTTAATTTCTGCTCACATAGACTCGGCCGCCGGTGAGGATGTTGTCCTCTAGTACCATCCCACAATTTACAAGTATGATTTAATTGGATTTTCCACTCGCAGAATCATTTTATAATCTGGCCAAATGAATGTAAAATTTGATTGAATGTTGCTATTCTGTCAAGTAAAATCTTCCATAAAACAATAAAATTTTTAGAAAAAATATTTTTTAAGATGTTATTTTGAGTTGACCAATTGCATCCCCAAATGAAAAACATCGGAGCTTTATGAGATTGAAGAATAGGAGATTGTAACAATCTAAGTGTATAATAATACCGCGTTTACCGCCTTACTATATAACTCCACTTCTTAGGAAAACATCGGAGCTTTGTGAGATTGAGGAATAGGAGATTGTAATAATCTAAGTGTATAATAATACCGCGTTTACCGCCTTACTATATACCTCCTCTTCTTAGGAAAACATCGGAGCTTTATGAGATTGAAGAGCAATCTAACTGTAATAATACCGCGTTTACCGCCTTGCTATATACCTCATCTCCTTGGGAAACATCGAAGCTTTGTGAGATTGAAGAATAATCTAAGTGTAATAATACCGCGTTTACCGCCTTACTATATACCTCCTCTCCTTAGGAAAATATCGGAGCTTTGTGAGACTGAAGAATAGGAGATTGTAACAAGCTAAGTGTAATAATACCGCGTTTACCGCCTTACTATATACCTCCTCTCCTTAGGAAAACATCGGAGCTTTGTGAGATTGAAGAACAATCTAAGTGTAAGAATACCGCGTTTACCGCCTTACTATATACCTCCTCTCCTTAGGAAACATCGGAGCTTTGTGAGATTGAAGAACAATCTAAGTGTAATAATACCGCGTTTACCGTCTTACTATATACCTCCTCTCCTTAGGAAAATATCAGACCTTTGTGAGATTGAAGAATAGGAGATTGTAACAAGCTAAGTGTAATAATACCGCGTTTACCGCCTTACTATATAGCTCCTCTCCTTAGGAAAACATCGGAGCTTTGTGAGATTGAAGAACAATCTAAGTGTAAGAATATCGCGTTTACCGCCTTACTATATATATACCTCCTCTCCTTAGGAAAACATCGGAACTTTGTGAGATTGAAGAAAAAACCAAGTGCATAATAATACTACGTTTACCGCCTTACTATATACCTCCTCTCCTTAGGAAAACATCGGATCTTTGTGAGATTGAAGAACAATCTAAGTGCATAATAATACTACGTTTACCGCCTTACTATATACCTCCTCTCCTTAGGAAAACATCGGAGCTTTGTGAGATTGAAGAACAATCTAAGTGCATAATAATACTGCGTTTACCTCCTTACTATATACCTCCTCTCCTTAGGAAAACATCGGAGCTTTGTGAGATTGAAGAACAATCTAAGTGTAATAATACCGCGTTTAACGCCTTACTATATGCCTATACAAGAATAAAACATAATAAACTTTTCTCATGCCTGTAACTTCATATGTGTCTTTTTAGTCTGTTTTAATTATTTAGTTTGTTTAAATTTTTGCAAACATCGTAAAATCTGTCATACAAATCAAGATACAGCGGATTTTATATTGTTCCAGAAAATTTATATCGTATTTCTTGGGGGTTTATTCGCTTATTTTTTATATCTCTACAGTATAATTTTACATGTAACCATCAGTACATTTTTTAGCTATAACTTGCAGTTCAATTTTCAATTTTTCGAACTAGAAGGAAACTGTTCTAAATTTCTTGTTTTTATGTTTAGAAATTGACGAGTTACATAAAATCGGCGTCAAATATGACAGGCTGACGGGTTCGCTTGTACAAATTACAATACAAATCTCTGCGGTCAACGCCGCGTTAACGCTTTCAGCTTGAAGCTTTAGATTTTAGAAGAAGAAGAAGAAGAAGAAGAGAGAGAGAGAGAGAGAGAGAGAGAGAGATAGGAGAATTTG
The DNA here is from genome assembly GCA_012654025.1 of Pachypsylla venusta. Lineage (NCBI taxonomy): Eukaryota > Metazoa > Arthropoda > Insecta > Hemiptera > Aphalaridae > Pachypsylla > Pachypsylla venusta. The sequence continues at coordinate 2,955,357 of CM022885.1, forward strand.
TAAAATAAAGCAGATACCATAAAATATTTTGTAACCAGGATATTAAAGAACCTCAAAATTTTGCACTAAATTTCATCCCTTTGGTAAAGAACTCGTAAACCTAATGCTACGAATTGCGAAAATGCAATGCTAAAGATTTTAAAATTATGTGGTTTTGAATTTTACTTTACTTAAGTAGAGTAACCAAAATTAGGATAAAAATAAACTATTTTGCGTTTTTCCAGAGAGGGTTACACCATACCCCGTTCTTACTATTTTGTTGAGTAACGTCCAGTTGGGTCAATGTTAGATGGGTGTAGGATTATCGTATCTGTGATAATGTAATGTAAGACTTCACCTCTAAAATATAGAAATTAAAGTTAAAAGAACTAAAATATAGGAATTAAAGTTAAAAGAACTAAAATATAGGAATTAAAGTTAAAAGAACTAAAATATAGGAATTAAAGTTAAAAGAACTAATATATAGGAATTAAAGTTAAAAGAACTGTAAAATATAGGAATTAAAGTTAAAAGAACTGTGAAATATAGGAATTAAAGTTAAAAGAACTAAAATATAGAAATTGAAGTTAAAAGAACTAAAATATAGAAATTGAAGTTAAAAGAAATGTTGAAATGTTCGATGTCCAATTTTCAATAAAGAAATCCTTTTCTGGCATCAAATGGACACAGTTTAGATTTTCCAAAAATGTATCTATCAGAAACGACTAATACTGTCACAATTAACAGAGGGCCGGCAGAATAACTTTGACTCCGTATTGCGTATCGATCTCAAATAAATCTCAAAATTCTTCCATTTTCTAATGTGTATTACAAAAGGAGCAGGCTCCCCTGAAAGTGCCTAAATTTTGGAAACCTTTGAAAGAAGGAAATACGTATTTCTGCGTTTTTCCAAATTAGTAACCCTTCTCATAAGATATTGTTTGAAGTTATACTTCTTTAGGCGCGTTATGAAAAAATGATGAGAGTGAATTTTTAAGATGCGCGCGCAACTGTAACAAAAAATTATCACCCCATCAGTGTAACACAAAATCATTACCGCACCAGTGTGACACAAAATTAACACAGATGAAATTAGTTATGAAAAAATGATGAGAGTTAAATTTAAATATTGTATTTTCTCATTCTATATCCATAGAACATTGTGGTTCAGTGGTAATGCCTCTGTTTCATAGTTGTCGGTAGATTATGAGTTCAATCCCGGGTGGGGTAGTATATTTTTTTGAAATATATATTATTAAATTTGGAAAAACGCACTTTCAGGTGAGCCCCAGGCTGGGAGAGTTATAACTTCTTACGGGCGTACATAAGTACACGCACCCATTTTTATTTTAGACACCCTGTATTGTAATTTATGGAATTCTGTGCTGGACTAAGGCTGAACACACAGTCCAGGCATCGCCCATCAAACATTGTATGGCACATAACTTCCTGCTATGTCATGCGATGTTTTTTCTAAGTGCTATCTCATTAAGAGTGTCTCCGAGGCAGAGTGCGCGTCACACTTGGCTTGCACCAAGGACGTTCCGGGTTCGATTCCTGGACGGGTCGAAAATTTGACAAAGGTTTTTTCAAATTTTCTACTTGCTCTCGTTGTGTTTGGGGGTAACTCAGCCTCCTGAGGACAATTGAGTAGCTATGGTAATAGCGACAAGTAGTAGCATCATAAGGAAATTGTTGAAGTGTAGTTTAGGTTTAGTCATATTGGAGTGATTATTGAGAATACCTTGTAATGTTCAATAAAATTGTGACATAATAACACAAATATATATACACTAGCTATTTCGCCCGCGCTTCGCTACAATTCTTATATAGAAACCGGAAATTTTCAAATTTAATATTTTTTATGGGGACCTTATATACTATTTTGGGGGGGTCTATTCTCGGTCATTTTTCGTTATCTCCTTTAGTTTACCCAGAAAAAAATTGCAAAAAGACCCGCTAAATAGCGTCATTTTTGGCGGTAACTTGCTCTCACTTGAACTTTTTTTTTCCTTTCTTATTATGCACCTACATACTAAAAGGAACCTATGTGCCAAGTTTCAAGTCTCTACGTTTAGCCATCGTGGAGCTACGTTGATTATCAGTCAGTCAATCAGTCAGTACGTCAGTATACCAACTGGGCTTTGCGTTTTATAAGTATAGATTTAGATCATTAAGTAAAAGTGCCTGTTCTTTAAACATTAGAGACTTCCCAATATTCTATTTGGGGTCAGCGTTTCCCTCGATCCCAACCTGGCACCTTCTGAGGCAGTATATTTTGCATTCTACCCATGCAAATATGCAACTGATCATTAATCATGATCACTCTGTATGCGTTATGATTAGTGACATAATTTATAGAGCAGATAATTTACAACTTTGAGAGAGCAAAACTAAACATTTGTTATTTCTGTTTACGCAGAAATCATTACTATCTTCACACGAATACAAAATTGATAGCTAATTAAAAATAACCATTCAACCTGAGTTAGTGTAATTTCTAAATTATCTCTGATAAACTTATGGACTGAATTTGATCATTAAAAAACCCCAGGTTGATGCAAAACGACAAAAACACATTTAAACCAGGGGTCACCAATTATTTTTTTATGAAGGTCCGTTTCAAAAACTTGCCAGACTTCCGCGGTACGGATCCAAAATACGCCCTCCCCCGCACTGGTGAATGAAATTAAAATTAAACATTTTATACAAGTATATATAAATACCTAATTTTTTTTTTTTAAAATTTTGTTTGTTTAAATATACTACAACCTACAACTTAGGTTGTGAATTATTAAAAAAAAAAAAAAAAAAAAAAAAAAAAAAAAAAAAAAAAAAAAAAAAAAA
>CM022885.1:2959411-2975558 GCA_012654025.1 Pachypsylla venusta
AAACATGAATCCGAACAGCCAATCAGAATTGGAATAAAAGTGAAGAACAAAATGGCGGATTTGTGAATCAAGAAATAGTTGGGTCACAATTCTTCATTTTCGCCATCTTGCTTCCAAATTTTTCACGAAATAAAATGCGAAGTGAGTTGGAATAATCCTTTATTCCAATAAATAAAATTCGATTTATGTTAGCAATATTTGTTACAGTGCTCGTTGGTGTTGTTGTTGCGATGTCCCCCTTAAAATCAACTGTTTTCATTAATTTCCTTCTTCGGGTTTGGAAATAGGTTGATATGATTTCCAGTATTTCGATTAGTATTTTTTTACTATTGTCTAATTGTCTTCTTCGTATTTCTGTCTTTACTATATTCCAATGCTCAATAGAATGGCTCCTCGTAAAGTTGGTGCTTTTCTATCACATCATACGAAGAATGTTCGCCCACAGCATAATGACCGGTGAGGGCAACACGTCCTACGTGTAGCCCTAGCCCCAAGATCAATAAGACCATAAGAATCAAACCAAAAAATGCTGTTTCTTTATGTTATTATGTCACAACTTTGGTGCTCACAGCAGTATTGTAGGATTTTCCCAATATCAATCATTATATCAAATTCCTTTGAATTTTTCTATTTTACCTACAATGCTGGCACCGGATCGCTATGAGCATTCATCTCCTAGCTACTCATTGTACTCACGAGGCTGAGTGGGCCCCGAAAACATCCAAAACATAGTGACAAATTTTTGCCCCTGCCAGGATTCGAACCTGGGTCTCCCGAGTGCAAGACTAGTGCAGTGAGTCTAGGAATGGCACGATATATCGAAAATCGATATATATCGATATATTTTCTTCCGAGGTATCGATATATTTTTCACGATATATCGTTTAATATGTACACTAATTTAGGTTTTTTCAATGTTCCTAATAACCTAATATAGCGATATCCACTTGTCCCTTTGAAACTGGTCATTGGTGGAAACTGGAAAGTAGGGGAGGGTCAGGTTAGGAAAATACGGAGAGGGGACGGCATTTCCATTAATTCACTTCGTAAAATTCTAATTTCAAATAATCCGATATACAATATCGTTGATATATCGATATATTTCTCATATATCGATATATTTGAAATTCGATATATCGATATATTTTTGAACGATATGCCATCATCACTAGCAGTGACCACTGAGCCATGGGAGCTGGCTGAATCAAACCAAAAAAGACAGAGTTGCTGCTTAATACGTCTGGCACCATACAATGAATGGTTATACTGCCACATAATAATGATGAGTTTGTTATTCTCAATTCTTCTCCATCGTATTAATTTATGACAGCAACTGACATTCACATAAATTCAACCCACACAGAGATCTTTCATGAAAAAATACTAACGATAGAAAAACAACAACACCAAATGTTCAGAAATAATTAAACAAGAGAACAAGTTAGTGAACATCACCGCGTGAAAATGTATTTTTAAATAAACTGGGAAATTGATTCCTTTCATTTTCACAGACTGAAAATTCAATTATAACGTTTAATAAATGAATTGCTAAACAGATTATGTAAATTTCATTGTATTAAACTGATGACTTTTTCATTTTGAAAATTTACAGCTCACAATTCCTGTAGCTCTAACGTTGGCACGAACACAATTAGATATTATCATGATTGTGTTGATGTTTCCTTTAGTACAGAGGTTCCCAAACTTTTTGGTACCGCGCCCCCCCTTTCTTGAAATGAAAGCCTCTAACGCCCCCCTTCCCGGTTTTGCTGAATGCTATTTCATTCAAAACGCTAATGTGTTGCTGAAGGCTATCTCATTCCAACGCTAATGCTGAATGCTATCTTATTCAAAACGCTAATGTGTTGTTGAATGCTCTCATTCAAAACGCTAATGTTGAATGCTATATCATTCAAAACGCTAATGTGTTGCTAAATACTATCTTACTCAAAACGCTAATGTGTTACTGAATGCTATCTCATTCCAAACGCTAATGCTGAATGCTATATCATTCAAAACGCTAATGTGTTGCTGAATGCTATCTCATTCAAAACGCTAATGCTGAATGATATCTCATTCAAAACGCTAATGTTGAATGATATCTCATTCAAAACGCTAATGCTGATGCTATCTCATTTAAAACGTTAATGTGTTGCTAAATGCTATCTTATTCAACGCTAATGTGTTGCTGAATGCTATCTCATTCAAAACGCTAATGCTGAATGCTATATCATTCAAAACGCTAATGTGTTGCTAAATGCTATCTTATTCAAAACGCTAATGCTGAATTCTATATCATTCAAAACGCTAATGTGTTGCTCAATGATATCTTATTCAAAACGCTAATGTGTTGCTAAATCCTATCTTATTCAAATTTTCTAAAATAAAATTACCTTTGTAAAAAAAAAATTGTGTACATTTATATTTTAACTAAATGATAATAATTCACCCCCCCCCCCACTAGTTTGGGAACCACTGCTTTTGTAGTTTGAGGAAAAGAAACTTACGAGTATTTACAGAGCAATAAGATAGAAATAAAATCCTAATTGAAAACATTCCAAAACTCATCACTAATTTTATTGTGATTGTTTTTTAATAGACTTTAATGTGAGAAAATCGCGGTTACTTTTATTTAAACATGTTCTTAACTTTTTTATTTGTTTAAGAATAGGTACATCACTTTTTATTTCAGTTATTTTATCTAGGGATGGTATTTTCGATTCACTTAGGTGAGTCGACATGACTCAACTCGATTCACAAATATGAGTCGACTCTCGATCTCGACTCGCATCGAGTGACAATTTTCGAAAACGCCTTATTTGTTTGACATAATAAAACCAATTGACAAAAGGGGCATCTACCAAATGAACGTCTCCAACTTCGACGAATACATTAAAAAGACAACACAATCAATCGTCACCAGCATTAAAGAACATTTTCCTTCAGTAAACAACAAAAACCCCGAAAAATATTTCTCCCTTTATTATCTTTATCATTCAACAAAAAAAGTTACTCGTAAGTCGACTCTTTGAAGAGTCGACTCATTTCAAAAAAGATGATTCGACTCGTGGGTGAGTCGAGTCGTGAGTCTACTCATGAGTCGACTCGTGGATGACTAGCCCATCCCTAATTTTACGCTGTTCTGGCGACTCATAGATATTCTTAAGGGCGACCATTCTTTGGAAGCGACTACAAGATCACGCTATTAGGAACGACTTGAAGCGATAAATGTAACTTATAATTCACATAATCCATAATCCATTATAGTTGAAAAATTCGCTGACAAGATCTTCATACATATGAAGTGAGGAGGATTGAAGAGGGTCTCTTTCTTATTTTTTCCTGTTGCCGTCGCTTTTGTGCAACGCTATAATTTGCTCAGAGCTTTTTTACAAACAAGGTTTCAGATTTATGAGCATCCAACATAGAATTTAGCCCCAAATTTTTCAACTCTTTGTACTTCTCAATTCACCGTATTTATGTAAATTTCAGGTAAATTTATGGACCCCAAGTAGGCAGCGGGCGGTTAGCTTGAAATGACTAAATTAGTGGACGTTGTGATTGCTGTAATTATAAAAGCCAAATTCTTATTTTGCTGTGAGCGATAGTTAGTTTGTAATGATTAGTTAGTTTGTATGCTGATGACATCATCGTTTCCAATGGTAGTCTGATACTGATGTATAAGTTTTTGCCGGCTGTCTAAATATTTCCATCATCTGATTTTGGAGGCCAATGTTTTACATTTGCTCCCAGCCATGTCAAACATTACAATATAAATATAAGAAAATGATTTAGAAAAGATAAACATTTAAGATATGCTTTCTTTTCTATTGTACTCTTTCACACCTACAACCTATACCAGCAGCTCAATGAAATTATTTTAATATCTCAGCCCACAAGGGCGTAGCCATCATCTGGCCTAGGGGGGGCAGGTGAGATCTTCANTCATTCAAAACGCTAATGTGTTGCTGAATCCTATATCATTCAAAACGCTAATGAGTTGCTAAATGCTATCTCATTCAAAACGCTAATGAGTTGCTAAATGTTATCTCATTCAAAACGCTAATATGTTGTTGAATGCTATATCATTCAAAACGCTAATGTGTTGTTGAATGCTATATCATTCAAAACGCTAATGTGATGCTGAATGCTATTCCTTGATAGCATAGATTTTGTTGAAGAAAAAAATACTTATCAGGGTATCAATAATTAATAATAACATTTCATAACTTTAAAATGGAAATAGCTTGTATTATCTATTTAAATTTATTCGGATTCAAGGAGTTTTTTTTAAAAACAAATGAGGAGGATTCCTTGAAACACTTTAAAATGTTTTGTGTTGTCAGAAATTATAACGGGTTTTGGAAGGTTGACCATGTCTATAATTTTCTTTAATAAACAATTTCCTTATACAGGGTGCGGCTATTAGTTCTCCCACATTTGAAAGAGCTGGTAAATAAAAACGACATGAGATATTTGAAAAAATATTTTTTATTCTGAAAGCTTGTGTATTCTAGTTTTTTTTCCATCTATGTTTTGTAAATAATGTCACCCAAATGACGGCCTTGGTGAGCGATAAACTTTTGGAGTCTTTCGCGGAAGTTTTCCATGACTCTCGTCAGCATACCCGCATCAATTTGGATGAACTTTTCCAGAATTGCCTCCTTAAACTCTTCAAGGGTCCTAGGGCGATGTTTGAACCTCAGCCTTGAGATAACCCCACAAGAAGAAGTCACAGGAACTCAAATCCCGCCACCGGGGAACATGTGACCTGCGAAAACCCACGTGCACGATTGGTTGCATGGGTAGCCTGATACAGCCTAAAGCTGATGATGTGGTCCTAATATAAAGTTGTGAACTCAACTATGCATTGTTTTTCGATCAGAAACTGGATCCATGGAGTGCAAATCATACCTCGTGCGGAACGCCCTCAGAGTGGCTATAATGGGTTCACTTTTTAAAAAATCAACTTGACAACGAATTCCCGATGCACGCTCGACCAAACCATTGCGACAACTAAAAACTAGATGTCATATCGTGTTGAATATCACAAACCCCTCGCTCCTCCCACTATCACTCCCCCTCCCACGATTTTTTGAAAAGTGGAAGAACTAATTGCCGCACCCTGTTTTCCCAATCTAGAGAAGTTACATTTTAACGTCATATTTCTCCAAAAATTTAAACTTTTCAAGAAGAAAACTATTGCCACCCTTTGTTTTCTGGGTCGTATTTCAAATATTTCGCTATTCACAATATTTTTTTTCCTTACTTTTGACATTCAAATTAATGCGTAAGCAATGTGATGTGTTTTTGATATAAAATTGAAATTTCGAACTTCAATAAATATCTAACTCAGGTCTAAATTGTTAATTGGCACTCCCCCCTATGCCGTGCTAAACTGTTTTCTCAACTAGTCTGTCCAATTTTCATGGCAGATTTTCTTCAGAAAAACATCCTACTTATCTTGAGTTGATGTTGATTTTTCATTTATTATCTTCCTTCTTTCGAAATGCAGTCATAGAAAAGTTTTGTATCGGATTAAAATTGTCAAATCAAATTGGGGTCAGATTTTCTGAACGATCCACGCGATCCCGCACATACCATTACAAAACGTTTTGTTTTATTATTATTGGCTTAAATTAGGATACCATACAAAGTAAAACAAAAATAAGGCAGATACTATACTATATGTTCAGTGGACTATAAAGGCTATAGTTTCAAGTGAAGATACAGTATTTTATCTGCTTTTAAGGGTATAAAAATGAAGCGTAGGACTCTTTTTTTTTTTTTAAATTTGGCTTAACGTCTATTTAACATCTATTGGTCATTCAAGACGGGGGTTTTACCTTCCATTCGTTGGAAACTTGCAAACCAGCTACCCGCATTGACCTCATCCAGACGGGGGGTTGGGCCGGAAAAAAGAGGAAAAAAGAGCGTGGTGTTCCCAAGTGGTCACCCATCAAGTACTGACCACGCCCGACGTTGCTTATCTTCAGTGATCTGACGGGAACTAGTGTATTCAACGTGGTATGATCGTTGGCTCCACCGTAGTTCTAATATAGGTAGGTACCGATTAATAATTTTTGATTTTTTGAAAAACGTAAATTCTGCTTTTCTAATGGTGTTGCATTAGAATTTACATCGTCAATACAGGGTGTCCCAAAAGTCCGAGACCACCTGAATATCTTTTGAACGACTTTATGCGAAGTTTTGAAATTTTGTATTATATTATATCCCTAATTAAACCACCTGATGGTGTGACCAATTTTTCAGGGGTGGGTATGTGGCCCACAGAGGATCCAACTTTTTTTTTTAAATACGAACACTTGTGATACATTTTCAGAAAGACAATAAAATTGGAAGTATTTTGCAAAAAAATTTACACGTCTAGCGTGTTTGGTTTCAAAATGGCGTTCATTTGAAATTTCCAAGACATGGAATTCCAAGAGTGTCTAAAACTAGGCGAATTATTTGCAATGGGATATTGAATGATTGCATAGGACACCAATGTTGAGGAACCTGCTTTTTAGACATAATTCGCCTAGTTTTAGACACTTCGCCTACTTTTAGAAATAATTCGCCTAGTTTTAGACACTCTTGGAAGTCATATCTTGGAAATTTCAAATGGCCGCCATTTTGAAACCGAATACGCTATACGTGTATTTCTTTTTGCAAAGTACATCTAATTCTATTGTCTTTCTGAAAGTGTATCACAAGATGGGGGTACGTATTTAAAAAACAAAAGTTGGACACCCTGGGGGGCCACCTGGGACCCGCCCCTGAAAAATTGGTCACACCATCAGGTGGTTTAATTTGGGATATAATACCATGCGAAATTTCTAAACGCCACATAAAGCCATTCATAAGATATTCAGGTGGTCTCGGACTTTTGGGACACCCTGTATTTAGAAATTTATAGTGTAACTATAGATGACGTCATCAACATAGTCCATCGTCACACATTATATTTATGAATGAATTGATTTTATCATTTAGCAGACCACGTCAGAATGTCACGTCGGACTGTCGATCGTAGATCAGTTTTATTTTTCAAGTATACTTTAGCAGATTGAAAACAATACTTCAGTCGCTTTGTTAATCATCTCTGTCTAACAGTGAGCGTAAGTCATCAAGTTTAAATAAATAAAAAATTTAATGCAATGATTTAATGCAAAGGGTTTGATGGTAGAGATTGCCACAGGCAATAATCGCGCCATTTGGTTAACATCTAGATTATAATTTTAATTTTATCCTGTAAGTTTTTTTTTTTTTTTATCATTTATTTTCATCTGTATATTATTTATTTATTATTATTATTATTATTAATGATTGGAAAAATTTAAATCAAAACATTGTACTTGAAATATAACAGTTAAATAAAAAATATGGACAAAAATTGGTCAAATCAACAACAACAAAAAACCTTTGAATTCTAATACCAAAAAAAACCCCTAACGGCATTGTCTTATTGTTTTTCACTATTTAGGGTAGGTACTACCTACCAGAGACCTACGAAGGTAGGTACTACCTACCAGAGACCTACGAAGGTAGGTATTACCTACCAGATACCTACGCAGGTAGGTATTACCTACCAGAGACCTACGCAGGTAGGTACTACCTACCAGAGACCTACGTAGGGAGGTACTACCTACCAGAGACCTACGCAGGTAGTTACTACCTACCAGAGACCTACACGGGTAGGTACTACCTACCAGAGACCTACACGGGTAGGTACTACCTACCAGAGACCTACACAGGTAGGTACTACCTACCAGAGACCAACTTGGTACAATTCAAATTTTCAAAATAAAAAAAAAATTGTAGGTATGTCGCGCGTATGAGTCAATTTTGCCTGTAAATTTTAATTTTTACCCAAAATTTAAATAGGTACCTAATTATAAATTTTTAATCCCGGAGTATGTGTGATTTTAAATAAGTGACCACGTACCTAGTCTTTCTCAAAATTTGATATTTTAAGATTTATGGTAGGTAGGTACGTAAAATTCAAAAATCTAAAGAATAAAGAAAAAAATCCGCTTGTCTGCCGAAAGGGGTAGTTCTGGCACTTGGTGTTTACCGATTTGATTAAGATTTGGTTGTGTAACCAATTTGATTAAGATTTGCGTGTATAACCAATTTGATCGAGTTTTGGGTGTGTAACCAATTTGATTAAAATTTGTGTGTGTAACCAATTTGATCGAGATTTGGGTGTGTAACCAATTTGATTAAGATTGGGTGTGTAACCAATTTGATTAAGATTTGGGTGTGTCACCAATTTGATAGAATTTGGATGTGTAAACAATTTGATTAGAATTTGAGTGTGTTACCAATTTGATTAGAATTTGGGTGTGTAACCAATTTGATTAAGATTTGGGTGTGTAACCAATTTGATAGAATTTGAGTGCGTAACCAATTTGATAGAATTTGGGTACGTAACCAATTTGATAGAATTTGGGTACGTAACTAATTTGATAGAATTTGGGTGTATAACCAATTTGATTAAAATTTGTGTGTGTAACTAATTTGATAGAATTTGGGTGTTTAACCAATTTGATTAAGATTTGGGTGTATTACCAATTTGATTAGAATTTGGGTGTGTAAACAATTTGATTAAGATTTGGGTGTGTAACCAATTTGATAGAATTTGGGTGCGTAACCAATTTGATAGAATTTGGGTGTGTAAAAAATTTGATTACAATATGGGTGTGTAACCAATTTGATCAAGATTTGTGTGTGTAACCAATTTGATAGAATTTGGGTGTTTAACCAATTTGATTAGTATTTGGGTGTGTAACCAATTTGATTAAGATTAGTGTGTGTATAGTTTTGAGGTCTTGATCGATATTACTTTTAGTCAAAAGGGTTCCGTACTAGAAAAACCGAAAACAAATAAATCTTATAAGCGAGTAAAGGTTTTCTTTTTCTATGAACGATTGAAAAAATTACAAGTTTTGTGCAGTTCGCAAAGGCTATGCTAGAATAAACAAGACCCCTTAGAACATGTTGGTAACATTGAGGATACTACAATTGCAGTCATTCTGAAGCCTGAAGGAAATTATTCGCTTGGACAGTCGGTAAGTGATTTGAAGTTTTAATTTATCAATTTAGGGTTCCATACTTGAATTTTACAGGCAAACTTTTAACGAAGTTTCCATTTAAATCTTTGAATAACATGTTAATAAGTGTTATAAAATATTAACTATTAAATAAATTAAATTTAANTTCAAATAGAAAAACCATTTTTGACACCCCGATTTGTGATTAGCAAAAGATTTTACACATGACAATGACCTTCAACGTGACCTTCACATTGACCTTGGAGGTTATTTAGAGGTCAAATATGAATTTTTAAATAGAAACACCCATTTTTGACCCTGAATGCGTGATGAGCAGAACATTTTACACTCAAATATGTACCATTGGTGAACTCTAATCTGTGTAATATATTCCCTACAAATTTTTGGTCGTAGGGGGCTATGTTCACCTGGGGGCCCTCTAAAAGTAGCAATAGAGCTCCAATTTTGATAAAATTTAAAACAGTGACCCTTTATAACATATCATCGACACATTTTGGACCTCATGGGGCTATTATCATTTAGGGGTCCTTTAGGGCACCACACCTGAAATTCGGGTCACTCCTCTAAAGATGTGGCCCAAATTTCACAATTTGTGCCCTAAAGCGCCCCCAGGTGAAGATCCGGGGTCAAAAATGGGTGTTTCTATTTAAAAATTCATATTTGACCTCTAAATAACCTCCAAGGTCAATGCGAAGGTCACATTGAAGGTCATGATCATGAGTAAAATCTTCTGCTAATAATGATTCGGGTTTCAAAAATGGGTGTTTCTATTTAAAATTTCATATTTGACCTCTGAATAACCTCCAAGGTCAATTCGAAGGTCACATTGAAGGTCATGGTCATATGTCCCCCTACTTATATAACAACTTTTGTTTAAAACTTTTTCTGTTATTTTGCCTTCCAGTCGAGTTATTCTCAATTAAAGGTTAAAATGGTCCACCATGTATAATTTCCTAAATTATATTTTACTACATACTTTGAAGAGTTGGGGGGCCCCGTCAAAATCATATGTTATTTCAATTGTCAACCCAGAAATGTCGAAATATCTAGTGTAAGTTATCTAAGCGCACGGCCCTCTAAAGCGCGGAGCCCGTAGCACGTTGTTAATCCGGCCCTGCATAGTTCCATACATTTTTCTCTTACCGTTTTTGAGATAGAGGTAGGTACATGGGCGTAGGAAGGGGGGGCAGGTGGGGGCAGCTGCCCCCCCCTAGAAATTCTCGAGAGTATGCAGCACGGAAGGGGCAACTTAAATTTACACTAGATAAAATGATTTTTGGAAGCAAAAAAGTCATCAAGTACCGAAATACGATAAATGCCACATTTTGTCCCTAATCCAACAGCCCCACTGTGAACAATCAAATGTAACTGTGGCAAACTTGTCGCATCGTTGAATCGCATTTGGTAAATTTGGTGGGAAAATTCAAAAAAATTAACAAACGTTACAAACGTATAGGTTCCATCTGTTTTTTTTTGGCTTTCCGTATATTTTTCCATTGTAAAACTCCTCCTGCTAGTTGAATTTCGCCGGTTTGGCACTTTCCTTTATCGATATTTATCACAGGCCCTGGGGTCGCCCCTCCCCAATAACTGAATCATCAGTTACCCCTGGGGGTTTATTATTAAATAAGTACCGATTTACTTTATCGACCCCCCCCCCGTCCCGACATGAAAATCTCAGCTGCCCCCCCCTAGGCCAGATGCTGGCTACGCCCTTGGGTAGGTACCTATATAAAAACAGTTTGATTGGTGTATGAGTAATTAAGCTGTATCATTAAATAATTATCCCTATAAGGTAAATCATAAATGTCATGATTTATAATACGAGACCTTTTCTTGCATAACCTAAACAAATATTATTCACTTGAGATTTATCTCGTAACATAAACTGACAAAAAGTTGTTAAATGCGGTATAAAATGTTGGCAATAAATGTCGCGACCGAGAAGTTATCTTTAAGAATTTTGTAACTGCGTTCGAATTAAAATTTTAGCAATACAATGATTATGCATTTAAATCACACATCCATCACAATATTTATCTTTACGAGTGCATAGTTAATAACTAGTGGATCAATATGATCAGGTGTTGTAGTCATTTATAGAAAAAAAATATCTTAATCAAATTTTAAAAAATCATTTTCAAAAAACAAAATATTAATATGAAAATTTGGGGGCCCTGCCCCCCCCCCCCAGGAAAGGGCAGGGCCTCATTTTTATAAATCGAAAAGCCCCTATCATCAGCCATTACATATCAAACGTTTCTTTTTACGTTTCTACAACAAACTGTTAAAAAGATAAAAATCATTTCCAATAATCACCATATTGGGCCCCCGGGGGGGCCAGAGCCCCCAAAAACTATACAGCAAAATTCCTTCATGTCCTGAATACTCGTATGTATACCAAAGTTCGTTAAAATCGGATGAAAATTGTGGCTTGCATCGCGTGAAAAACAACACGAGTGCATTTCAGGATGTATATTGGGGTCAAAAGAGGAGTTCACTAACGTTCGCAAATATTGTTCTCTTCACCGTTTAGATTAGGATGGAGTGATTTTGTTTGTTCAAATTTCAAAACTTCTTCTTTTTTTCATCAAAAGTTTTCATATAGCGAGGAAATTTTTTTTGTAAAGTTTCATGAAATTATTTTAGCAAGTTCGCCCTTCATATCAAGCTGAAAATTCTGAGCATGCATTGTAATAGTTCCCTCTTGTTGAAGCTGTGTTCCTCTTAAAATCAACTACTCTCCCCGTTCCTAGATTTCGGTTTCAAAAAATGGTGGACATAGGTTGATATGAGGATACCGAAGGTTATGATGGCATTTGGTTGGAACTATGTTGTTGGGGGAGCAGACAGATACTATTAATTTTTTTCTGAGCAACTAACCTAACTTAAATGGTGGGAAATACGAGAAAACTCACTTTTAAATGTTTAATTCACAATTTTATTGCTTGAAAATCGACGAAACTTTTGAGAAATCAAATGTTTATTCGGATTTTTTTTTTTAAATATGCAGAGAAATTTTTGTTTCTTTATTTAACAGGTTAGGTAGCACGAAAAAAAGAAAAAAAATCACTACGATTTTTTTTTCCGAATGGTGCAAGAGTTTTCAGGGAGCTTTATGAAAAGAACAAGTTTAAACGAGGCATGGCCGATCAAAACGTTTCCTAACCTCTCGGGGGGGGACGTTCATTTTAACGTTTATACTGATAAAATAAACAAACTTGCACTGGACTTTTGTCATGTTGGTACAACTATGTCTGCTTCAGTTCAATATATTCAAATAGTTCAATAAATAAGGGAAGAAAAAGTTTTTTTTTCAAAATGAATTAAAATTAAAGTGAATTAATTAATCTCCTACCCTAAAACGTTTAAAAAGATTTTTTAAATTATATTAAACCACATTGTAAGTTTGCAACTTGCTCAAAAAAAAAATTAATAGTATCTGTATGGAACCGGTTTTGGGCCTTCCAGACTGATCATAAAAATTGTACATGTGTAGTAAACGAAGATTGTATAGGTATGTTTATGACAATAATATATTTCGTATATTATTTATTTTTCCTCTGAATACGCAATTGTAGAGAACTTTGGCCACGCAAGGCGGAAATATCCAGCGGATTCCTCTCATTATACATCACAGAGGTGCTGTAACCTAATTAGTGGCTAAGTACCTATTAAGCTAATAATACATACAAACACCTCGGCAGAATGTTTAATCATCTGAGAAATGATTGAATGAAAGTGAAAACGTCTGCTTATAATCATTTATTTCGTTTAATTTCATTGTACCTAGTTAATTTTAATTATTATCCCGTATTAGTTCAATGGATTACATCACCCGTAACTGGCTTGTGCAACATCATCACATTGTGGCGCATGTTGTATTACGAGTATGTATGCATTCCTCATCCTAATATTATATGGATTGATTTTATTGACGGAAATTGACACTAATTTTATTAAATTAATAAGAGAATTAGAGAACGCACTAGGAATATATGGATTGATTTTATTGACGAAAATTGACACTAATTTTATTAAATTAATAAGAGAATTAGAGAACGCACTAGGAATATATGGATTGATTTATTGACGGAAATTTACACTAATTTTATTAAATCAATAAGATAATTAGAGAACGCACTAGGAATATATGGACCGATTTTATTAACGGAAATTGACAGTCATTTTATTAAATCAATAAGATAATTAGAGAACGCACTAGTAATATATGGATGGATTTTATTGACGGAAATTGACACTAATTTTATTATATCAATAAGAGAATTAGAGAACGCACTAGGAATATATGGATTGATTTCATTGACGGAAATTGACACTAATTTTATTAAATTAATAAGAGAATTAGAGAACGCACTAGGAATATATGGATTGATTTTATTGACGGAAATTGACACTAATTTTATTAAATTAATAAGAGAATTAGAGAACGCACTAGGAATATATGGATTGATTTTATTAACGGAAATTGACAGTCATTTTATTAAATCAATAAGATAATTAGAGAACGCACTAGGAAAATATGGATTGATTTTATTAACGGAAATTGACAGTCATTTTATTATATCAATAAGATAATTAGAGAACGCACTAGGAATATATGGACCGATTTTATTAACGGAAATTGACAGTCTTTTTTATTATTATCATTTCTTATGAGGGCTAAGGTTTTCCTATTAAGCCCAGATAGTTTTTCAATTTGTTGCCAATCAATCAATCAATAATTGCCTTGTCAAATATATGTTTTCGATCTTAATTTTAAATGAATTGGTGTTTGGTGCTGAGACTATTTCTTCTGGTAGCTTGTTGCATGTATTTATTGTTCGAGATGTTAAAAAGAATTTTCTTATGTTTTTGTAGGATATATCTTTTCTTAATTTTTTAGAATGTCCGCGTGTTCTACTGTTTGTTATGATATTGAAAATTGGTTTAAGGTCGATGCTAATTTTATCATTCAATATAATATAGGTATATATTAGATCACCCCGTTTTCTTCTTTCTTCTAATGTTGTTAGTTTAAGTGTTTTTAATCTTTATTCATAGGTTTTATTTTTTAAGGTTCTGATTGCTCTTGTTACCTTATGTTGTATATTTTCTATTGAGGTGATGTGTTTTAATAAGTATGGATTCCATATGGGAGCATTATAATCAAGGATTGGCCTGATGTAGGTTTTGTATAATTTATTGATAAATTTCGGTGATCTATTTTGAAATATTTTCTGGTAAATGAAATTTCTTGAATTACACTTTTTAATGATATGGTCAATATGTTC
Organism: Pachypsylla venusta; assembly: GCA_012654025.1. Taxonomy (NCBI): domain Eukaryota; kingdom Metazoa; phylum Arthropoda; class Insecta; order Hemiptera; family Aphalaridae; genus Pachypsylla; species Pachypsylla venusta. The sequence continues at coordinate 2,973,783 of CM022885.1, forward strand.
AGACCAAGAGAGTCAACCAATATCTCCAGATCTTTTATTAATTTTATTAAATCAATAAGAGAATTAGAGAACGCACTAGGAATATATGGATTGATTTTATTGACGGAAATTAACAGTAATTTAATTAATTTAATAAGAGAATTAGAGAACGCACTAGGAATATATGGATTGATTTTATTGACGGAAATTAACAGTAATTTTATTAAATCAATAAGATAATTAGAGAACGCACTAGGAATATATGGACCGATTTTATTAACGGAAATTGACAGTCATTTTATTAAATCAATAAGATAATTAGAGAACGCACTAGGAAGATCATAACAGTATCTCTTTATATAGCACCATTGAAATTGGCAATGGGAGTATCTTTGATCATTAATTCAGAAATGGTTATTTAATAATGAAATATTTTTGAACTTCACAAAAACTAAGGCAATGTTAATTAAAAGCCCTCATAAGATTCTACCTACTAACTATGAAAAAATAAAATGTCATTCCAGAACTTGCGTCAAAGAAAGAGTCAGAGAACATACGAAAACTCGGTAATTGTATGGAATTGGAGTTCACTGACGAAGAAAAGTATCTTGAATTGGTTATAGACACTCGCTTTAAATTCAAGAACCACATCGAAAAAGTATGTGCTAAACTGAGATATGTTGCCTTTAGATTGAAACATATTAGATATTCTGTTCCCGGCAGAATTATGTGGATTATGTTGTATATTAAGTCCCTGTTCGAGTATGTTGTATAAGTCCCTGTTCGAGTCTCTCGTGAGATATTGTTTAACTGGTTATGGATTCAACGCCTAAACAAGTATCAAACCTAATCATAATATACAACAAAATGTTATCAAAAGTATTTTCAGGCCAAATTGTGGATATGAGGAGAAAATTCTGAATATTTACAATCTACATACATATGTTATTGTTTTGAAATATTTCTTCCAAGAAGAATATCGTAAAAAAACAAACATTCCATATTGCATCCGACGACAAGCTTTTTCTGTGGCCAGGGTGAATTCAAATTACGGCAATAAACTTCGTAATTATTTCGTACCTACTTTTTTAAATAGTATGGAAGATTCTTTGCTAAATGTGGAAAACTATGCAGATTTAAAATGTGAATTGTTAAGACATATTGACAAAATTGTTTTGTGTTAATTTTATTTTACTATTATATTATTTTTTATTATATCAGTATAAATTGTAATTGTATCTTTGGTGAGCTTGTCATTTTCTGTTGGGAATGACGGCCCATCACCCATCAGTGATACAAAAAGTTATTGACTTTCCTTAGAAGCATAAAAATGCTTAGGAAAAGTACCTTTGTATATGTAAGAAAGAATGAAAAATAAATTAAAAAAAATATTATTTGATCATTTTATTTTATTTCTTGTTTTGTAAACATTAGAAGGGACAATTCGGTCCAATTCATTAATTTTGGATTTTTTTTTTATTCTCATGCAGTGAGAAAGCTCCTCACAAGTCTGCAGGTTTGTAAAATGACAGCTTTTTGCATGACATTAATTCTCGATGGGTTAATATTTAATTTTCGTAAATATTGCAGGAAGTTCTTTGACATTACTCCTTCTGTTGATATTACAATTGGCACAATGGAGACGGATTTTAGTTTCCATATTTTCAAGATTTCGTTTTTTAATTCTTGATATTTCTCTATTTTTTCTTTTTCTGTTTTTACAATGTTGTGTGTTAGTGGGGTGGCAATATCGATGATGATGGCATATTGCGTCTTTTTGTTTAAAATTATAATATC
>CM022885.1:2975822-2989253 GCA_012654025.1 Pachypsylla venusta
AAATACTTACGGGATATCGAAATCCAAGCCCCAAAATTATCTTCATGCACGAAAAAAATTTAAGAAATTAAAAAATCACACTTTCTCACTCGATGAAAACTTTTTCGAAACTAATTTTGTTTACATGTCTCGCAGCTGATAAACATCTTCAAATCAATATGGTATATGAGCTTCTTTCTAGCGTGATTATCGAGAAACGCATGTTGTCCGATACCAGGCGCTGTCCGGTACCATACGACCTTCCCCTACCTATGTAAAAAGAATGAAAAATAAATAAAAATTATTATTATTATTATTTTAGTAGTATCAAATATAAATTGAAGTGAGAAATTCCGACGAAAATTAAGTCAACAACAGATGTCATTTGTTAACTATTTTAGAAAAGCAAATTGAAAAGTAGGAACAGAATCATACGCGAGCCGATCACGTTCGAAGCGAATGCTCGTTCGTGCTCGAGCCTGATCTCGAGTAATTGATCGTCAGAAATGTTCGAGCAGTGTGAACAGAATGCTCGTTTATGTTCGTGCTCGTCGAAAACTGGCGAGCAACGATCACGAATGCTCGATGCTCGTGTATGTTCAGGCAGTGTAAATGGGCTTTTATAATATTAAGCTTACGATGTGGCTCTCAATGAATTATTGTCAAAGAGTTCGCTAGTGCACTGCAAAAATTTGTTATTCTTTTTATAAATTGTTGTGAACTCGCTAAAAACACAAGACACAAATCATTTCGCGTTAAAAACTTATAAGGCTATAAAAGAAATACCTAATCACAATTCACGTTTACTCCGTTGGGAAAAAAATTGGCCCTTTCTCCTAAAAAGTTTAAATACAAAATAAAATATATTTTGAACGATTTACCATTTTGTACCCGCGTACAATTTAGCTTTCAAATGAAACAAAGAAAAATAAAATAACAGATTCTATCCTCTGCTACTTCAAGAAGAATTAAGTAGTAACAATTACTTTTAATTTCTTCCTTATTTTTATTTCAAGTACTCTCTCACAAAAATGTAAAATGTAATTTTTAACTCTCTGTTGGTAATTATATTTACTTTAATGGGATACGAAACATAAATAGTAGTACGCAAAACTGTAGACCTCACTCAGTTTTGCCGGATTTGTTTTGTGTATCTGGTTATCGAAACCATCTGTTGAAAAAACTAGAAAAGAAAGTGAGAAGTTAGAGGTATGATCAATATTATTTTTTAAATGTGCCATTTGAAATACAAGTATATAAAATTCAATAATTTAATATGATGCAATATGTTATACTAAAACCATTAGAAGGTCCGTTGAATGGTCCAAAAATCTGATCAGCCAATCTTAAATAAATATATGGCTCTAGGGTAGTTCGAGGCGTTCCGTCGAACAGGGCGTCAAAAAATGGGGGGCGCTGACAATTGAAGGTGCAGAGAATTAAATGAAAAAACTAAAGGTATTTCTTGAACCTTTTCTGAATTTTCTTGTGAAATAATAATAATAATAATAAAAATTGTACTCATTAAATATCGATAAAGCAGAGGGATGAAGGGGCGTATTTTTCACTTTCGAACAGGGCGCTGATATTATTGGTAGTAGAGAAATTAAAATTTAAAAATATGTTTTGTTCACAGAGAGGAGTTGTGAAAGATATGCATGAAAGTTATGAAAGTTCAGTTGAGCCTAACCAACCGATTCATGCAAGAAGAGGAAATCAGAAGAATGGTGGAAGAAAATCAATAGCTGCTTCGGACTCTGTGGGAACTAATTTAGCTTCAAATAATGCGCAAATAATTAGAACATTTCCAAGTAGATCGTCGTCAATAAACCCTAATGATGCTTCGACACAGTTACCAGCACGACAGTTAGTACAAAATATACCATTTGAAGCTATGCTCGATTCTACAGAAAGACGTTTTGTAAGAAAGAAGTTAAAATTGAGAGAACCTTTGTCTCAAATAAAATCATCAACAGAAGAACCAATAAAACAAGACATTGGTGTTACTACACATTATAACAAAGAAATTGCAGTAACAACTATTGCAGCAGTACATAATGAATTTCAGACTAATGTACCAATATTTGAGGGAAAAACTATCCGTGAAACAATAACTCCACATAAATATGAAGTCACGGAAGAAAATGAAACAAGTACGACTCCCAGAAGATTCAGGAAAAACTTTCCTAAAATCAGAAGAAATAGAAATAGTGAAAAACCTTTCTCAAAAATAGGAAAACAAAGCTCCCCCTCTCAAATTGATGCAACAAATAAATATGAATCAAATCACACTTCACTTTCAAACCAAAAAAATAAAACTCAAACTAATTTTAATATTACTCCGCCAACAATTCCTCAATACATCGAAGAACGAAGATTGCATAACGATAGCAATACGAAATATAGATATGAGTTATTTGACGAACGCTCACATAGAAAGCCATATAGCTCAAAATTAAAACATAAAAATACAACATTGGAGACAGAAAGCAGCACTAAGAATGAAGAGATAGCAGAAATGGACACAGTGTTTGCTGAGAGTAAGACTAATGCCTATATAAAAGTTATTCTGCCTGATCCAAGTGCCTCGAATGCCGCAGATATCTACTTATCCGATGGTAATATATAAAATCGATTCTCGGATAATGAACACTTTGCGAATTTATTTTAAATTTCCAAAGTACAGCTGCTAAAATTCTGGACTACCTAAAATAATATGCGTGTGGCTCACGATAAATGCCAAACCAATATTTGAATGATATCCAGAGCAGTTTCATTGAAGTAGCTTTCATAGTTTTTATTTTACAGCCAAACAAGCTTAGGCCTAGAAAATTCAAAATTCCCGTAAACTGACATGCATATTTCTGAATGTTATGAATTTCAAATTTGGAAATAATGCAAATTTTTTTAAATAAACATAAAAAATGCGTTCTATAGTCTACTAGCTGTTTCGCCCGTGCTTCGCTACGAATTCTTATATTTCTATTTTTTTTTTTTTTTTTCAAGGACAATGGAACTTGGAGGGTGGGGAATATGAGTTTGTATCCTCCCAACCTTTGAAAGCCAAGATTTAAACGTTTCGCCAGGGGCCATTCTGACTTTTTAGTATTTTCTTAATTTTATTTTGCCCGTTCACAGTTTTGAACTCGCAATTCTGTAATGTCTTTGCAGAAAATGTCCTAATATTAGGACTAAATGGCCACCTAAAAATTTCTTGCTTTGAGTTGATATGTTGTCTCGACAAAATTTAAGTTACCTATGCGACCGTGACAGAAATTAAAATAGAGTTTCAGCGACTTCGAAAACGGTCGACATATTTTAGTTCTGATAATTTTCCTGGCGTCGTGTACCATGGGGTGGTCCATTCCCAACAATTTTTCGCTATCTGCTATCGTTTGGTATGTGGATTGGAAAAGACAACCCCTACCACATAAATACATATAGGTACACACAAATGTCTGATTTATATAATTATTTAGATTTATAACGTACATTTTTTTTTTTTTATTTTTTGTGAAGATTACAAAATAATAAACCAAAATCGCTTTCAAACATACTAATGGGCACTTTTTCAATTCATAAACTGACGACTATATTTTAATAATCAATTCATAATTTTCTTTCGAATATTTCAGAAGACCCAAACCGAAATAAAGTTCAAACAAAAAGACAATCTTTTAAATTTTCAACTGAGGTAAGTAGGTTATAGGAGTATTAACAATATTATGTATTTCAACTGAGGTAAGTAGGTTATAGGAGTACTAACAATATTATGTATTTGTCTTAACAAATATTGAATAGAATATTTATTTTCAAAATTACTATGATTTGATTTCAAACAAGCTTTCCCTGAGCTGTTCTGGGAAATCTTCTAAAGAAGTAAGTTGTCAATAAAAATAATCAAATTTCCATAAATTAACCGTCATTTTCTACCCTCGTCAGATCGAAACGAAACTTCTATGCTGAATCAACTTACCAAAATGAGCATGTTCAATGCAGCTAATGCTAATTACCTATATTGATTGAAAATATATATTTGGATCCATTGTGGGAATAATATTAATGAATCAATATGTTTTTTTATATTATTAATTTTGACAAGTTTAATTAAAATGATATGATCGTATTTTTATACTTCTCAGCATCATCATATTATAAAGGAAAAGGCTTGTAATTTCAGGCGGACAATAGGTTTTAATTTTCCGAGATCCCTAACTCTTTTCTTTCAGTACTCCTTCATTTTTTAAGTCAATTTATTTCCATCATTCCTTTCGATAGCCAAATCGCCAGTGGCTTCCAATATTTTCTTTTCCTCTAGTGTTCATTTTTCACAGGCTTTGTTCAGCACGTTCTACACAAAGGTTTTCATAAATTTCTTTTGAAATTCTATTCATAAATTTTCTTGTTAGTGCAGTAAGTGTGATTTTCTTGTATTAGAAAGCAGTCGAATTTATACTGATATCTAATAATGTAAATATACGGCCAAATGCTTTTAGAGCCTAGGCAATTTTTATTTACCTTTTTTTCAAAATACGTAATCATTCACCTTTAGTTCAAATTAAAAAGCAGACTATAAAAAATACATAGCATTTTGTTTTCTTGGAATACCCTACTTCACAATTGAGAAGTAAATAGAAAATGCCTTCTTTATGCATTTGTAGAGGTTCAGGTTTGAATTTAATTATTGACCGCGTTATAATTCGTTTAATTCCAGGATCCTTTGGCAGAATTTGGTTTGTTTGTATCTCGGCCTATTATTGATTCATTTAATAATATTTTAAATGCAACAACATCGACACCTAGTTCTGTTGAAGAAGATGCTAATTCTTTTACTACTGAAACTCCTGTTGAAGATACTGATGAAACTTCCACAGAATCCGAAAGTATAGAAAATGAAGGAGAACCATCGCTGGTAAAAGATAATGATTTTTTACAACTAGAAACTACAACTAATTCTGCATCTAATACAACTAATCAAATTGAAACTGTGAATACTTCTGCTTTAACAACAAATATAAAATCAACAGACACTGGTTTCGTGATTTATGGATTATTTCCAAATGGTACATTTGTACGCAAATTTCCCAACGGTACAATGATTCCTGAAACTACTAACATAACTGAAAATAGTCCTGAAGATGAACAGATACTCAATGACATTATCTCTAGAAACACTATTTTCAAATCTGTAAATAGACTTAACAATAATCCTGTCGACGAGAAGTCAGTCGCTTTTGACACTAATTCTTCTTCCTCCTCTACTGTACCGCTTCAAGTAAGTACTGTAACTGATCTGTGATTTCAAAACTCTTTTGGAACTACAAGGAAATAAATTACTTGAATATTATGAGAGATTGATGCTGTAGACTTTGAAAATAATTAAATTCATTTGGAAATACTTACTTTCGGTGTCCATCGGGAAAGGTGATGACGGTGTTCGATAGCATATTATGCTACTCCTATGTCCTCTGAGAGTGGTGAATATCTCGAATTCATGAGGATAAAATTCCATAGGTTGCCTGGGTTTGAATTTGAACTCACCAAACAAACCATTTCAAAATTATGTTTGTTATTGAAAAATTTGTGTTTCTATACTTCACATATTGCTGACGGATTTTTTGTGATTGGCCATAATTTCGACCAATAGTCAGTAACTGCATTTTCCATGAAAAATGCCTTTGAAATAGAAACCAAATAAGTAATTAATCACTGGTCTTTTGTTTGTCTTACTTCTTATTGATTTGGATTAGTGAAAGGGACTGAGTCACCTAATAGTCACGGAACTTTCACAAAAACTGAATTTTCATTTAAATACACATGAAAAAGAAATGCTGAATCAATTTCTATTTTATGTTTACTTGTAATTCAGTGGTCTCAATAACTAAATTACTGTCGTTCCAAAATAGTTTTACACAGCATTTAGCTTGATTAACTTTTCTTATTTCAGTCTATTTTTTTAACTTTAAATTTTTTTAAAAAATTTTTTGAACAACCAAATTTTTGACTATAATTTTTCATGAAATCAACAGTATTAGTTATAAAAAAATCTTCATCATGAATGTATTTACTACATAGACCTCTTTCTATAATGTAAAAAAATTAAAATGCTTATTTCTTCAGTAAAAGAAATTGCCTAATATTAATATCCATTTGAAAATTAGACTTTAGTATCAGGAAAAAAACACATGTATTTTCTTTTCGTGTCTAATTTTGTAATTCTTTAAAAATCAGTAAAATCAATTATTTACTGAAATAAAAGGTACTTTTTCAATTTACTTAAAAAATTGAAATTGAATTTTCCTGAAAGTTACAATTTAGTCAAAATAAATTATATCTTTTAGAAACAAAAATCAAATCGATTAGATTTTGTCTAAAACTTTTCTGAAATCATAAATAACAATTACCTATAATTTTGAATTTGAAATTGATTTGTATATATTCCAAAATTGAAAGATTTAATGTTAATATGGTTTCTGATTAACGTGGATTCTGAAGACTAATTTCAAGGTTTTTATGCAGATTTTTTTTAAAAAAAATATTCATTAATTTCATTCCAGATGTAGTGGTAGTACAAATTTAGTAATTCTATTTGTGTAAATATATTTATTATAAATTCTTGTAAATTTTTAGCTTGAAAATTTCTAAAATGTTTAAAATTCTTGTACATAAAAATATTTGTAAAAAAAATGTGTATATAGTAGCTTCCACTATTACTTTGATAATAATATTTGTTATATAGCTTGCTCTTGTTTCAATGGTAGTTAAATTTTCTTTTTCAACTTTAACAATTTTACAGACGAAAAAAGTATAATAGGATGAATCGATGAATCATATAGGTAAGGAAATTATTAAGTCATGGTTTGAGAAGGTAGACATTGTCAAGAAAGACGAAATTCATGAAGATCTTACCGTTAATTAGGTAAAAAAAAAAAANAAAAAAAAAAAAAAAAAAAAAAAAAAAAAAAAAAAAAAAAAGCAGTCATATGCAAGTCGATATTCCAATACTCATTCTGTTCTCTATCTTTAATAGTGTTCTGTAGTTAGGACCAACAATCAACGATAAGATATTTTTTCAATCTTATGTTCGTGTTGATTGAGGAGGGGCGACCCCAGGGCCTGTGATAAATATAGATAAAAGAAAGTGCCAAACCGGCGAAATTCAACTAGCAGGAGGAGTTTTACAATGGAAAAATACACGGAAAGCCGAAAAAAAACAGATGGAACCTATANAAAACCTCTTCCTACGCCCATGCTAGGGCGGACATCGACAAATTAGTAATAGGGTTCTGTTGGAACTATTAACTATCAATCTTAATCCATTGAATACAACAGGTTTCATCATATTAGTGGAGTTAAGCACGATTCTCCTATTGGCTTTACTAGGAGTAGCGTGGCTCATTTGGGATGCACTCATAACCCCATGAGGACAACTGAGGAACTTTTGTTAATTGAGCAAGACAACAGAAGAAATATTATATCTTAGTCTACTACCTGGTAGTTCTAAAAAGGTGCGTCCCAAAACTTCTCAAACAAAAAAAAAAGCAGTATACATATGTCCCAAAATAAACATGTTAAGTAAAATATTTTAATAAATTATCTAGTTTTTACCAATGAATATCAGATACAGCGTTTGTCCTTTAAATGTAGTATTACCTCACTTGTTCTAACAATTTTGTTCTGCTAATTGAAACCACAATTTTCTAACACAAAATTTTACTAAACTTATACCACGATGATTTTTCAACGTTTATCTCTCTGGACTAAACAAATATATCACTTTGTTTTACCCTTGCTTATTATAATTTATGTATTGAAGATAATTTTCCAGAAAAAAGAAAAAGAAAATATAAATATTTATCCTAGGAATACAAACGTATAAGGTAACTCAGTTAATTTATATCTAATGAATTACAATGCAACAGTAACTATAATTTATATTAATTGAATTATTGGCAATGTTTATACTTACCTACAAGAATAATCTACAAATAAATAAAAAACAATGCACTGTTATCTCCATTCTATTTTATTCTTATAATCAACGTAAAGTAAAATTATGAAGCAATAGATAAATTGTATGTTGTCTCTTTGAGGTTTTTGGTACTTTTAATAACATACCCGAGCACTCTGTAAATTCACATATTTCTTTCCTTGGTTGTGTGCAACTTTTTATTTCAGGTTACTACAACATCTTCCACAAATGGCGTTGTAACGTCCGAACAAGCTGTCGAGACTTTAACTGTTTCTATACCCACAATCAAAACTGACAATAATACTACACAAAAGGTAAACAATATAAAAGTCGATACCAAAAATGACAAAAGAACTTCTAAAAATATAAACATAAATAACCAAGTAAATAATTTGCAAATTGAAAACTCAACAACTACTTCAAAACCAACACCTAAATCTAATAAGAAACCCAAACCAACAACCACTAAGCCAACCACAACTATTGAACCAATAGATACAGAGTCAGAATTAGTAATAGTGCCTTTACAAGCAACGACAGAGAAACCTACCACAATCAAGCCAACAACAAGAAAACCAACATCAAAACCAAAAAACACTTCTAAACCTAAAACTACTCCAAAACCCAAAACCACATCATCAACGACCACTTCTGGAACAACTTCTCAGCCCATCACAATCACTCCCGAATCAACTACTGTTACTCCGGAACCTATCACTGAAGTACCAACAACCAGTACAACGACGACGCGGAAACCCACCACAACAACCATAAAGCCAACCACGAAGAAGCCAAAGACGAATTCAAAGGCCGCTAAAAACTCTACTAAACCAAAACCTACAACAACAACAACAACGACCACTAGCACTACAACTCTTGAACCCACTACAACCACCCTAGAACAGCCAGACCAAGTCACAGATATACCTACAACGACACAAAAACCTACTACCAAGAAGCCTACCACAGCAAAACCAAAAACTACAAGGAAGCCAACTTCAAAACCTAAAAACAATTCCAAAGCTAAATCATCACCCAAACCTACAACCACATCGACCACTACTACTACTACAACAACAACACCGGAGCCCATCATCACCACACCTGAAACAACTACTACAACACCAGAGGACATTACTGAAACACTTACAACGACAACCACAACACCAAAGCCCACTATTACAACAACAACAAAAAAGCCTACGACGAGCAAGCCAAATACAAAAGCAAAATCTTCTAAAATCTCTTCTAAACCAAAAGCAACTCAAAAAACTACAACGACGACTACTACCACCACCACCACCACCACAACACCTGAACCTATAACAACGACCCAAGAACCAACTACAAGGACACCAGAACCCTTAACTGAAATACCTACTACTAGTACAACAACGACAACCACTACGCAAAAGCCTACTACAACCACAACAAAGAAGCCAACGACGAGGAAGCCGAATTCAAAAGAGAAAGCTTCTAAAAACTCTTCTAAACCAAAAACTACTCCGAAGCCCAAACCCACAACTACAACAACCACTACTACTACCACAACAACACCAGAACCTACTACCACTACCCAAGAAACAACCACAACAACACCAGAACCCTTAACTGAAATACCTACTACTAGCACAACAACGACAACCACGACGCAAAAACCTACTACAACTACGACAAAGAAGCCAACAACGAGAAAGCCAAATTCAAAAGCGAAAGCTTCTAAAAACTCTTCTAAACCAAAAGCTACTCCCAAGCCCAAACCCACAACTACAACAACCACTACTACTACCACCACAACAACCCCAGAACCTACTACCACTACCCAAGAACCAACCACAACAGCACCAGAACCCTTAACTGAAATACCTACTACTAGCACAACAACGACCACCACGACGCAAAAACCTACTACAACTACAACAAAGAAGCCTACGACGAGAAAACCAAATACAAAAGCGAAAGCCTCTAAAAACTCTTCCAAACCAAAAACTATTTCTAAGCCTACAACCACGTCTACCACTCCAAAACCTACATCCACTACAACAACTCCTAAACCTACAACTACCACCCAAGAAACAATTACTGAACCGCCTGAACCCGTAACAGAAATGCCCGCGACTACTACAACAACCACGACGCAAAGACCTACTACAACAACAAAGAAGCCTACGACGGGAAAGCCAAATACAAAAGCGAAAGCCTCTAAAAACTCCTCTAAACCAAAAACTACTCGCAAACCCACAACAACAACTCCGAAACCTACAACTACATCCACAACTACTACAACAGAAACTCCTGAACCTACCACAACTACTCAAGAACCAACTACTTCACCACCTGAGCCAATAACAGAAATTCCCATAACTACTACAACTACGACGCAGAAACCTACCACAACCACAACGAAAAAACCTACAACAACCAAACCAAAAACTACAAGAAAACCGACGTCCAAACCAAAAAACTCTGCCAAACTAAAAAATACACCCAAACCTACACCGAAACCTACAACTACATCAACAACGACTACTACCTCTACAACAACTCCTGCGCCTCCAACAACGACTGAAGAAGAAATAACAACAACGGAAATAATATTTGAGACAACAGAAGCATTAACAACAACAACGACGACGACAACAACAACAACTCCAAAGCCAACGTCAGCAAAACCAAAGACAAAGTCAAAGACAAACAAAAAATCTACTAACAAACCAAAAACAAGTACCGCACGTATAGAAACTCAAGAAACAATAACAACTGAACGTACAACAACATCTATAAAAGGAAAATCCAAAAGCGGAACATCATCAAATTCAATAACTTCTTCAGAAAAATCGTCTCAGACTTCTCGACAAGGTAAACAAGCATTTTCTCTACAATCGGAAAAATTAATTGTACCAAAGTCAGTATCAGCTTTACAAGAATCATCATCTGATACAAAAACAAAATCTAGTCGAGCAACTGATTCTGATGAACAAGTTGCCGTTAATAATGAGACTGAAAATTCTGAAAGCTCTCTAGAAGTAAGTTGATATCGGAAAAAAGCAAACAATATTGGGGAGGTGTTGGTTGTAAAATAACATCGTGCAATTTTGTTTTATTTCATCTTGACCTAATACGAGCATAATACTAATAACTTTGGTGTATGTTTCATTTTCTTTATTTTACACCTAACAAAACAACATCAACAAGACTAATTGTAAAAACAAATGAAGAAAAAACAGCAAATAGCGTTAATCAAGATCATTCATATGTAAGTTAAGAAGATATGGAGGGATTCCATCTGTTTGTAATCAATGAAATGTTGACAGTTTTTTTTTATTTTATTTTTTACTAATAATTTAATCTATATTCTTGCTTTTGACAATTTTCTTGGGAGAATTTCAGATCATTTCAGCTTACAGAACGTGATGATGGATTTATTTATACACCGATGTTTTAACTAACCAATTTTGGGAGTAAAAACTTGTTACCCTAACAAACAATGATGTAACAGAAGAAAACCATTTTAAATAATAATTGCGTACAAACTAAGGTACATGGTATCATGGTATCTGCTTATAAAAAATATTAATATTTTTGTTTTATCTCATCGCATTATTTCTCCCTTGGACTTTTTTTTAATCGAATGGAATTTTTTGTCAACTATGTGTATCGATGGGGACGAGCCATTTTGTGGATCACATGACTAGATGGTAGAATATCAGCCCACGATACAAGACCTGCCACAAAATGTATTTTGGAGCTATCCTGTGATCACTATGAACGATTTTCATTAAAACATTTAAAACTATTTAAAAATAAATAAATCTTTATGGCATTATCTTACAATTCTTAGTGTGCATCATATTTTATGTTACAAGTATTTTTAAAAGGTCACCCTCAGTGGCCAAGTTATCCGAAACATAACGACTTTTCTCTAAAATTCGACATTACCGGAATTAAAAACCGATGCCACACCCGGTAAGCCGAGTGTGATGAACACTCTGAACCTGAGGCGTCATAATTAAAATTATAAGTATTAATAGGATGTAAAATTTTCGGAGAAAATAAAAACTTTAGGAAAATATTTTAATTGTAAAGGAGGATGAAATTGTGGAATAGAATCATTATTTACATGCAAGTATAATATTTACAACATGGTGCTTTGTCTACAAAGGTTGTCGATCTAATGTGTGTACAAACCTACAAACGAAAAAAAGAAAAGATATCTTCTGTATAAATATCTTAATGTGTGGTAAGATTTTATCGTTTTTCTGATATTTGTGACATGAATTAAAATTAATCAAAAGAATGAAGAGAGAAAAAAAAATTGAAAATAATAAATAAATAGCTTCCTGTAGAAATTCAGTGATATTCATACTAACCCGTCCACCAAAGACCAGTGACTTTCTTGCAAATGAAATTCATTACTTTCGACCATTTTTCAGATTGTATCTAATTCTTTAAATGCGCCTGAGAGTAATCCGGCCGAATTAAACATATCAACAGCTTCAGAACAAACAGAAGAAACTTTGTCTAATGAAACTAATCCAGATCGTCTTTCTGACAGAGTAAGTTATTAATAGTGTAATGGAATAGAAGTAAGATATTACGTACAAAAGATTAGGTTTCGTGGAAAAATTGTCGCAATATTAGTTCAAGCGATTTCTTTCGTTTTTCGTTAATTTTTTGGTTTATTATTTTCAATAATGAACCTTTGGAATCTTCACGAAAAAAAAAAAAAAAAAAAATACCCCCCCCGTCAATTTTTTTGTTATAAAAAGCTGTGAAAAAAAATGAAAACCTTTTTCACAAGTGAAACAATAATTCTAGGCTGCATTTTGTTTTGAACTAGTTCGACATTTTTGTCAGAATCATTATCATTGTGTGATCTGTCTTTAAGATTCCCTTTCTAATTTATCAAACATTTCCAATGCATCCACGAGTATATTTTCGTTTCTCACACTTTTTATTTTCTTTTAAATATAATATTTATCTTTCTTTTCCATTTCCGTAACACTGAACTTTTTTTACTATCATAATCTGAAATGCTCTGTTCACATTATTTTTATTTTATTATATTATACATTACTAGCTGTTTTTCCGTGCTTCGGTATGGTTACAAAATTCAACAACAATTTCGAGATCGCGAAATTAAATCTTCTCAATTTTAGATTTTTGGTGGAACCCCCAGAGTGAACACGGCTCCTATTTAGAAAATTCAATATTTTACTCAAAGATATTACTTTTTGCACTGCGGAACACCTTCGTATAAAATTTCAGCTTTCTCTCTCATCCCGAAGTGATACTTCTTAATAATGGGTTTATGGTGGAACCGATCCCCGGAATGAGCACCGCTCCTAGTTCGAAAATTTAATATTTTATTCAAGGATATGACTTTTTGTACTGCGGAACACCTTTGTATCAAATTTCAGTTTTCTCGCTCATCCCGAAGTGGTACTTCTCAATTCCGATTTTTTGGTGGTGAAAACCGT
>CM022885.1:3017564-3028146 GCA_012654025.1 Pachypsylla venusta
ATCATAAATGCACACATACTGCATTCAACTGACAAGGGTGTCAATAAGATCAGCCAACTACTCTTCAGAAAGAAATTAGCTAGACAGCTGATCGGGGACTTCTGCTCACGAAAGGGAAAGGGTAAGAAAGCTTTCTTTCTTACTAAGAAAAGTGTTGAAACGGTACCAACTGAGGTAAGACTCTCTGGAAAGCACTACATGGTGAAAGAGGATAAGTATAGGCGCTGTCGACTATGTTCAACGAAGAAGAAAGAGAAGAGAACACGCTATATGTGTGAGACTTGTCAGGTTCCTTTATGTTTCACTTGTTACAAACCATTTCACAACCAGAGAAATTAGTAAATTTATTTTACTTTTCTTTTGAGACTGCAATAAAAAATTATTAGCTAATAATATTTTGATCTTTGACTTTTCTTTCTTTATTTCTGGCTCTTTTCACATAATAAGGGTTCAAAAAAGCATCATTTAGAATGCCCAGTGGGAATTAGGTCTTCCCACCTCAATTTCCCAGAGTTGACCCAGTGGGAAGAACGTCTTCCCACCACCCGCCGCCGGCGGTGGCGGTCGAAAATCGCCAAACTGACTTGAAATTTGTTTTTTTGGGATCATTTTAGTCCTAATAGAAAGCAAAAAATATATAAAATATCACGGGATCTTGATGAGTCACGAAAGGGTGTAATTGTGGACATCTCTGTGTCTAGTTAGTGACCCGGAAATTTTATGAACCAAGACACAGGAGTCTAAAATAAGTTGTCCATACAGTGTAAGAATATTATACGTTTTGAATAAAGTCTTACAGGACTCTCTTTTAGAGAGGCCAACTCACTGCTCTTTTCTGGAGAAGAAAATTTTCTGACATGTTAAAAGTTGCTCAAAAAAATCTAACAATGAATCCTACAAATTTTAAATAGAAAAAGGAATTTATTTGTGTTAAAGCTAATGCTTTGTCACAATACACTTCCCCATGTTATTACTGAATTTGTTGCCTTCGCTTGGATTCGAACCAACAGCCTCCTGGTTACGAATCCGTCATTCTTACCAACTGAGCTACTGAGGCTAATGACTTTTTTGCTTCCAAAAATCATTTTATCTAGTGTGAATTTAAGTTGCCACTTCGTGCTGCATACTCTCGAGAATTTCTAGGGGGGGGCAGCTGCCCCCACCTGTCCCCCTCTTTCTACGTCCATGGTTTCTTGACAACCCGCTAATCGCTAATATTGTTTCTATTTCAACCCACTATATACCTACTATATTGTTTCTGTAATTTTTGAGTTCAAATCTCGCGCATCTCTAGGTGAATCAACCGGTGCAACCCCGTTTCTTTCTAATAAATAACAAATACTAATACCACTATATCGTTACTACCCAGTTTGTAACAAAAAAATGTTTTCTAAAAGAATACGCTTCATGAGAGAAAAGATAGTAAACAGGCTTACATTTTTCTTCATCTTGCTAGGGTTTCAAGAATACAGATTTAAATTGCCTATTGCAGTATTGTCCTTAAAAACATTCAAATGAGAAGAAAATCTGAAAGAAAAAAAATATCTTTTGACAGAGTCCCAACGCTGTATCTACACTCTCCCAAACATTCTTATCAGAATCTACAAAAATCTACAGAAATACCTGGAACTAGAACTGTCACAGTGTTTTGATACAGGCACGACGAGAGGGGGGATAGGGGAATTTTTACCCCAGGCCCGGAGTTCTCAGGGGGGCCCGGACTTTTCCCAAACATTTCCATTGCTTTGCGAATATTCTGCACCTTGCCAGTATCAGTTGCTAGCACCGAAAGATCGTTCTGCGTTTTATCAAGATTAAAAGACTATCGTCGTTCTTGGATCTTGTTCAACTCGGAATCGAGTTTCAGGTTTAGCAACTTTGTATTTGGAATCTGAGTCAGCAAGGAAACTCGACTTTGTTGATATTATTAAATCATCAATCTTATCAGTAAACCCTCATATATTTTTTTCCCCTGTTAATTTCACACTATTTAAAAAGTATACGTATTGTTATGAATTTAAAAAAAAATTTAAAAGGGCCCACATTCGAGATTTCTCCCCGGGGCCCGAATATTCTCTCCACGGCCCCGTTTTGATAACCTCATATGTTGATAATTCCATTCCAATCTATTGCAGATATTTCCATTCCAATCTATTGTAAATATATTTCCATTACAATCTATTGCAGATATTTCCATTCCTATCTATTGCAGATATTTCCATTCCAATCTATTGCATATATTTCCATTCCAATCTATTGCAGATATTTCCATTCCTATCTATTGCAGATATTTCCATTCCAATCTATTGCAGATATTTCCATTACAATCTATTGCAGATATATTATATTCCTATCTATTGCAGATATTTCCATTCCAATCTATTGCAGATATTTCCATTACAATCTATTGCAGATATTTATATTCCTATCTATTGCAAATTAAATTTGAATACTTACTTTCCGCGCCCGGTTCAACATCACCACTTAGATCTTATTCACGCCCTGTCGTTTGCCCCAGGCAGGTCATTATGAGTGCATATTTGGTTTCAATGTGGCGGTAGTCGTGTGTCTGCTCACAGTCGACATCCTAGGTGTACTCCTGCATCTTCTGGTCATACTTGCATCTACACTCGCCAGACCTTAGGTGTTTTCAGTATTTCCAGGTGCAGTACAGCAGGTTTTCCCAGGTGGTGGTTCTTCCTTCGGTTTCCACAGTTGGCGTTAATAGGTATTTAGGGGTGCTTATGAAATGAAAAATTAAGAGTTGATTTCAGTAGGAACACTGACTGCACTACAAACGTAAGTCTATTATTATATGTGGCATGTGGCTTTGGATCTCGAATCTTGAGTAAAGTATAAATCTATCAATAACGGCATCATGGCTTCTAAATGCTAGCTCTCACTTTGTTGTTTATTGCTAAATTTTTCATTTGTAATCATACATCTAATCTTGGAGGCTAATAATTGGCATCGACATTCAGAATATTATTATGTTACATCAGTAACTCAAATAAGTATGACCTGTTTTCACTATAGAAGATAGTAAGTCATAATTGCTAGATTAGAAGAAATTACGCCTTCGGATAGTATAAAGACTAATAAATTATGTTACATCAGTAAGTATAACCCGTTTTCACTATATAATTTATTAAGTCATAATTGCTAGATTAGAAAAAATTACGCCTTTGAGTATAAAGACTAATAAATTATGTTACATAAAGTATAAAGACTAATAAATTATGTTACATCAGTAAGTATGACCTGTTTTCACTATAGAAGTTAGTAAGTCATAATTGCTAGATTAGAAGAAATTACGACGAAAAGTATTTCAGACTAATAAATTATGTTACATCAGTAAGTATGACCCGTTTTCACTATAGAAGTTAGTAAGTCATAATTGCTAGATTCGAAGAAATTACGCCTTCGGAAAGTATAAAGACTAATAAATTATGTTACATCAGTAAGTA
This sequence comes from Pachypsylla venusta, assembly GCA_012654025.1. Lineage (NCBI taxonomy): Eukaryota > Metazoa > Arthropoda > Insecta > Hemiptera > Aphalaridae > Pachypsylla > Pachypsylla venusta. The sequence goes on from CM022885.1 coordinate 3,021,032, forward strand.
TGACCAGTTTTCACTATAGAAGTTAGTAAGTCATAATTGCTAGATTAGAAGAAATTACGCCTTCGGAAAGTATAAAGACTAATAAATTATGTTACATCAGTAAGTATGACCTGTTTTCACTATAGAAGATAGTAAGTCATAATTGCTAGATTCGAAGAAATTACGCCTTCGGAAAGTATAAAGACTAATAAATTATGTTACATCAGTAAGTATGACCTGTTTTCACTATAGAAGTTAGTAAGTCATAATTGCTAGATTAGAAGAAATTACGCCTTCGGATAGTATATCAGACTAATAAAGAAAGAAAACTGTACATACACCCCACAGAATACGGCTAAAAACATACAAACAAAATTTTATGACGTAACAGAAGTAAGTTCCTGTAAGGTAATTAGTTGCATACTCAACGCAAAATGCATATTAAATATCATTTGCAAACTTTAAATATGTTATTTACATAATTATTCATATTGTAAATATTATTAGTTCCAAACAAATTGGAGATTGTAACGATTATAAACTAGAAAGTTTACAACATGTTTACAACGAAATTAAGTATTTTAATGAATTTTATTTAAAGTTTAATGATGGTGTCTAGGATGTTAGTAGTCATAATCTATACTTATAAAACGCAAAGCCCAGTTGGTATACTGATTCACTGACTGACTGATAATCAACGTAGCTCCACAATGGCTTAACCTAGAGACTTGAAATTTGGCACACAGATTTTTTTAGTATAAAGGTGCGTAATAAGGTCGAAAGTTCAAGTGGTAGCAAGTTACCGCCAAAAATTACGCTTTTTCGCTATAAAATTTGAAATTTTCCGGTTTCTCCCCCATTTATGGACACAACACCAAAAAATCGGAATTGAGAAGTACCACTTTGGAATGAGTATGAATACTGAAATTCGATACAAAGGTGTTCCGCAGTACAAAAAGTCATGTCCTTGAATAAAATATTGAATTTTCAAAATGAGCGGTGCTCACTCTGGGGGTCGGTTCCACCAAAAATCTATAATTTAGAAGTATCAATTCGGGATGAGCGAGAAAACAGAAATTTTATACGAAGTTGTTCCGCAGTGCAAAAAGTAATATCCTTGAGTAAAACATTGATTTTTCTAAATAGGAGCTATGCTTTTCCTGGGGGTCTGTTCCACCAGAAGATTTAATGTCGTAATCTCCAAATTGTAGTTGAATCTCATAACCGTAGCGAAGCACGGACAAACAGCTTGTGAAATATAAATTTGAAACATTCAGAAGTAAACCAAGTAAGTGCTTCAAACCAAACAAAATCTTGGGTCGAGTTGATTTACTCGTTCTATTTGGAAACAATCGTAAGCGCGTCAAACCAAACCCAATCTTGGGTCAAGTTGATTTACTTGTTCTATTCGGAAACAATCGTAAGCGCGTCAAACCAAACAAAATCTTGGGTCAAATTGATTTACTTGTTCTAATCGGAAACAATCATAAGCGCGTTAAACCAAACCCAATCTTGGGTCAAGTTGATTTACTCGTTCTACCTCGTTCTATTCGGAAACAATCGTAAGCTCGTCAAACCAAACCCAATCTTGGTTCAAGTTGATTTACTCGTTCTACCTCGTTCTATTCGGAAACAATCGTAAGCTCGTCAAACCAAACCCAATCTTGGGTCAAGTTGATTTACTTGTTCTATTCGGAAAAAATCGTAAGCGCGTCAAACAAAACCCCATCTTGGGTCGAGTTGCTTTACTTGTTCTATTCGGGAACAATCGTAAACGCGTCAAACCAAACAAAATCTTGGGTCGAGTTGATTTACTTGTTCTATTTGGAAACAATCTGGTTTGCTCTATTTGCTGATAATAAAGGATTGCCTCTTGATCTCCTGGCGCTATACATCATCCTATATCAGATTTTTCAATATTTTTTAATTCGTGATGACTGTATAGTAAATATAAATACCTAGCGTATGGCTTCGCTAAATAAACAAAGTGAAACCTACCAATTCTGTTGAACTAAAAATTAACATCAAATCTTGTACAACGTACTACAAATTTCGTTTAAAAAGACCTATAGGTTCAAAAAATTTATTTTAGCCGAAAATCTTATTTTATATTTATGAGAAAACATTATCATTTACTGAAATATCTCCCTCTGCCTTCCAATATACAGTGCTCATTTTTGAAATAAATTATATTATTAAACAAACTGAACAATTTACTGAAATATCTCTGTCTCTTCCATTAGTCTAGAAGCACCTACAAGTAAAATCTGTCGAAATTTGAGGAATGAGATCAAAAGAGACAAAGAGAAACTCCTGAAAAGTGTATCTTCAGAGGACATAACTTCCTCAATATGGAGAAAATTACATTTCCATTTTCTTTCAAAGATAAGTAGGAAACCATTTATGAGATAAAGAAGGAAAAAGAATGTTGTTATCTGTATCTTGAACGAACATAGTTGTGTTTATGTATTAATGCTCGTATATTTGAATGTGCACAAAGGAAGACATTTTCAGAGGATAATGACCAAGATAGAAGTTTGTTGTTTTGGAGGTTCAGCGTGCTATTATCGTTATTATTATTATTATTTTGGGACGAAATATAATAAGGATCAATTTTATGACACAATCACCATTTTGTAGACTAAGAAGAGGAAAAAAATTAAAACAAGATGTTTGTGTTTAATAATGGTCTGGAAAATATCTTTTCCAAAAATTTCTTTGTAACAAATTTTGGGTGAAAATTATATTGTCAGAAGAAAAGCAGATAGAGTGAGACGTAGCAAATTACTTTTTGTCCCTATTCTCTATCTGTTAAAAAGAATGGAATTATTTTCTTCCAGGCTTCAGCCGTTAGAGATGAAAAAGCGCCTGTATATACAGGGTGTCCATAAAGTCTCACCCCCCCCCCGTATCTCGAGAATGGCTAAAAATATAAGAAAACGCAAAAACACGTATCCCCTAGATTTTAGGGGGATTAATTTTAGACTAAAAAATTTTTGGCCTCGCCCAGCCGTTTAGGCTGGGCTTCAAAATCTTAAATGAGAAGGTATATCAAGTGACACCTTGTTTTAACGGTCTCTTTAATTCGAGTTCATTGCAGAAAACCAGAGCTCTCTAGGATCCACCGTTCACGAATTACAGGGTGGAACATGTGACCGCACCGAAATGGTAGGTAAAAATGCCTAGAAATAAGTTTTTATGATCCCAAATAAGTAATTTAGTAAAAAATAGTGTTCCAACAAGATGGTTGTCCCGCCCACTTCGACCGCAGAGGGCCCGGGGGGCACGTGCCACCCCAGTTTTTTTTAAGTAGGTGGTGTTTCTTAAATTTCATTATACCTAATCACGTATTTTTTTTTTAAAAAAAAAATCAAATGAATGGAGATCCTTAATGTACCTCGGAACATCACATGATGTACCATTGAACATACATATAAAATCATAGGCAGAAAATGTACTTAATGATCTGTTCCCTGGTTACATCATGATCACATTTTTAGGAAAAATGTTATTAATACCATTATAAACATGCGCTGATATAAGGGACGGCATGGGGGGCACGTGCCCCCCCCCAGTTATTTTAAGTGGGCGGTGTTTCTCAAATTTCATTATACCTAATCACGTATTTTTTTAAAAAATTTACGTGATCCGCTGTGTCTTTTATCCCATTGAGAGGGGGGGCACCGGCCCCTAAATAATTCCCAATACTGAGATTCTATCATCCGTCATGGCAATTTTTTTTCGTCATCATGCTTATAAAATCGCTTATCATCCTTATGAAATGTATTTGCGGTAAGCTCTACAGCTTTTAACAAATTAGGCATCGTGGGTACCTCGATAAACATTGCATTAAAAAGTACTGTCTATTAGGACTTGAACCCCTGGTCTCTAGGTTAGGAGTCCCTCCCCCCTCCAAATTTTCTATTAGTTATATTGTGCGATTGTGCCCCGCCAAAACAAGAGGGCTATATCCGCTTATGTCAACGGTTCTTCACATTTTTGTGTTCAGTATTGTACAAATGGTAGAAATATGTTGATATAATGTAATCGAAAAGGTTTTTATGGTCCTTTGTTGGGTTTATTTTGGTATGGGAAGCTGGTTTTCCTATGGAAAAGGTTGTTCCCCGTCTATCCGTTTCAGAGTTAGTATAAACTCCTTTTTAAGATAGACCCCAACCTGAGAGAGAAAACTAATAATAGAAATGAGAACAACAAGATGTCAATGTTGTAAATTACCAAATATAAAAATTTACGAAGTTGGTCTTTATTGGAATTCAGGACTTAGAAATAATTTATAAAATTGTTTAGTTGTTAATCGTCGAATGCCAGAATTAGAATTCATTTTCATTGACGCTCGATCTGAAGTTCTCCCTTCAGATCGACCGTTAAATTTATTCCCGGCTTTCTATTGGCCGATGGTATTGAGTTCAGCCAATAGCAATTTCGTATTAATTCTAAACAATTAATATTGTTTAAGTTCTCTTGGCATGTCGATATAATATTTCGACATCGGATGATGTATAACTTGATTTCTTTGTTCTACTTAATATTGTTTAATTTTGATGCAACATATTAATATCTGATGCAAGAGACGATACCACACAGGATATTTCTGGAACTTATTATTCAAGCAATATACTGGCTGTGTTTTAGGTCCAACACCTTGGCTGGAATAGTGATGGTATGGGTTCCAGGTCGCCCTGGTGGAACGAAGAACCGGTCATATTGAGAACGGTGGTTGTGTGTATTGGTGACTCCAATTTGTGCGTTAATTGGGTTTCTCATATGTGCTTACACAGAGGTACCATTTCTTTATTTCTTACAGTGAACTCACATGATGTTTGTGTACTCAACCGGTCTCCCATCCAGGTACTAACTATGCCTAACGTTACTTTACAAGTACTGATGAGATCTTTGTCCAGCATTTCAACAGAATAAGTAATTCCTTCTTTTTTATACAAAGAAAATCACTTTATTCTACATAATAATCTAGACTGAGGTGTTTTTCCTGTCCATCCAATACATACGAGTAGCATCCTTTTATTCCATTATGGTGTCATTTTGTATGTATCATTACGCGTACTTCTTTCCACAAAAACAAAATTGAGTCGTGAACCTTTTTTTTTTTTTTTTTTTTTTTTTTAAGAAACATATTTTACTCAGAGAGATCGTTTTGAGAAGGGTGTTCTTTTAAAGAATCAACATTAAGTTGTTTCTCTGTTCATCATACATATATGTATACTAGCTGTTTTCCCGTGCTTCGCTACGGTTACAAAATTCAACAACTCAATTTTAGATTTTTGGTGGAATCGACCCCCAGAGTGAAAACGGCTCCTATTTAGAAAATTCAATATTTTACTCAAAGATATTACTTTTTGCACTGTGGAACACCTTCGTATAAAATTTCAGGTTTCTCGCTTATCCCGAAGTAATACTTCTTATCTATGGGTTTTTGGTGGAACCAACCCCCAAAGTGAGCACCGCTCTTAGTTAGAAAATTCAATATTTTATTGAAGGATATGACTTTCTGTACTTTGGAACACCTTTATATCAAATTTCAGCTTTCTGGCTTATCCCGAAATGGTACTTCTCAATTCCGATTTTTTGGTGGTGAAAACCATCCAAAAATTGGATAGAAACCAGAAATTTTCAAATTTTATATATTTTATGGGGTCCTTATATATTATTTTGGGGGGTCTATTCTCGCTTATTTTTCGACGCTAAATAGCGTCATTTTTGGCGGTAACTTGCTCCCGCTTGAACTTTATTTTTTTTTCCTTTCTTATTACGCACCTACATACTAAAAGGAACCAGTGTGCCAAGTTTCAAGTCTCTAGGTTTAGCCATCGTGGAGCTCCGTTGATTATCAGTCAGTCAGTATACCAACTGGGCTTTGCGTTTTATAAGTATAGATAGATGACATCGTTATATTCCATCTTTTTGGTTTATTATTTTCAATAATGACCCTTTGGAATCGTCACAAAAAAAAAAAAAAAAAAAAAAAAAAAAAAAAAAAAAAAAAAAAAAAANAAAAAAAAAAAAAAAAAAATACCTCCTCAAAATTTTTACAAGTGAAACGATTCTGTTTTGAAAAGATTGTTTTTTTTTCCATGTAAACAAAAATCATCCCCTGCTTAGAGGCTTCTCCATTGTACCACTTGTTATAATTTATCATAATTCATCCCCTGCTTGGAGGCTTCTCCATTGTACCACTTGTTATAATTTATAAATCATAATTCATGAATTATAATTCTATGGGAAAGTTGAAATTAATTCTTCGCGAAAAAATATATTAAAATTCTTTTTACTATTATAATAGTGTGGGGATAAAAAGAAAATACAATTACTTTCCCTTTCACACCTCCCCTTACATATTTCTGATGGTCTCTGAATTCTTATTTTTATGTTTTATTAAATATTTTTTAAAGAGAGAGAAAATATTTTAATTTTTTAAACAACAATTGAGGTCAAAATTCAGAGAAAAAAAAAACATAAAAATAATTTTCCGACTCCATGATTTTGAAAATGGGAACTTAATAACAAGTTTTACAAATATTTTTTATTTTTATTTTATGAGTATCATCATCATTTGGTGGCACCATCATGGTCGATGGTAGCCGAATATGTAAGACTGCAGATCTAACGAAGATCCTTTCTGCTGCTAAAGTTTTTTTTTTTTTTTTTTCATCATTCAAATTTTTGTAGTCTGAAATATATTTTTACTAGCTGTTTCGCCCGTGCTTCGCTACGGTATTTATATTGTTATCTTTGTTTTTCAAGGATAATCCAAATTCAGGGGGGGGGGTTATTGCTTTGTGTCCACCCTGTATATCGCAACCTTTAAAAATCAAGATTTAAACGTTTCACCAGGCGCCTTAGAGGCACGGCCATGCTTATTTTTTAGTATTTTCTAAATTTTATTTTACCCGTTCCCGGTTTTGAACTCGTAACTCTGGAATGGCTGGCCATACCTATGCAGAAAATGTCCTAAAATAAGGACTACATGGCCACCTAAAAGTTTCTCGCTTTGAGTTGATATGTTGTTGCGACAAAATTTAAGATATCGGACCGTGACTGTCCGATTTTGGAGAACATGTAAATTTTCAAATATAAATTATTTCCTGCTTAATTGCATG
>CM022885.1:3045064-3058913 GCA_012654025.1 Pachypsylla venusta
TAAGCTTATTTCTCTAGTTAAGGTTCAACTGCCCAGCGAGTTTGAGCAGTCTTCTTACCAGATTGTTTTGGACGAGTTCCTCTCTGGGGTTTAGTGACCCGATGATACTCACTCTCCAATTGAACAGGGCATTGCAATCAAAGATCACATGAGAGGATGTTTCCTCTTCTTCCCCGCATAGTGTACACAATGGGTTTTCTCTAAGGATTCCCATATTGTGCAGGTGTTTTTTGAGACCACACTGTCCCGTTATTAGTCCAGTGACAAGTCTCATTTGTTTCCGCATTACGCTTACACCCTATACCTACATTTTCCTTCGAAAATTGATAGCATACCCTACCCCATGAGAACACCACTGTCGATCAGTATATCTTCATGCGAATCTGGAGTTTTCCTAGATTAGAAAGCTACAAATAAACTTGTAGAATTTTCAACTCAAATATGATCTAGGAAGTTTCATTATTGAAGTTAGAAAGTCATAATGGAATGGGAAGCAGATATAAATTATAGCTATGTAAGCAACAACAAAAAAATCACGATTATTTGATGCTAACATAAAATATCTCACCGTATAATAATAGCATACGTTTACAATTCAGAATTTTCTTCGTGAAAGTCAGATCGTATTAACTGTTGGTAATTATGAGACGATCTTTTCATAAAATCATCTCAAGTTAAACTAATTAAAATAGATATTTGAATCTCATCATTCGCTCTCTCTCTCTCTCCTTAAAAAATTGAGTGTCGTTACAAGATAAAGGAATTAAACAGTATTTTCTTCCTCTCTTAATCTGAACTAGAGGTGTTACTTTTAGTTCATATCATTAATTTGTTTATTTACTTCTCTTTCACTAGTCTCAAATACTTCACTTCAATTGAGTAAGTCGATATTAACCCTAGGATTGCCAACATCTATTCAATTACGTGCATTGTCAAGGGGGGATATAATTTGATTACTACAAGCCTTTTGGTAAAACGCTGGTATTTTGTGCCCCCTCCCCCCTGGGCAATCCTAGGGTTAAGACTGTACGAGTGAATTGTACGATTTGAGCTATAACTAGGTAGTTTAAAAAAGTTCAGGTTTGGAATTTTGCCTAGTTTTAGATATCCAATCATAATAATTATATATATCGGAGATATATAAAAGTTACAGATTACACCCCAGAACCTAATACCCCCAGCTATGAAGTACCCCTCTCTTTTAGCGCCATTTTGGAGATCTGCTATCTCGTTCATTGTCGTCCACACTAAGACTCTATTAGTATACATCACAAAATAAACCATATTCGGATAAACTCGGATTACAAAACCTTCACTCACTACTGAGACAAATTATTAACTCAAAGGTGCCGGAATTAATTTCTTTTCGATTTTTTTATTTGACTTTTATCGTCTTCAGTAGCTTCGAAAACCCTAAATACCAGGAACGCAGATATTAGCCGTTACGTATACATGACGCTAGGCACTGAGAGTACACCTATGGGAAATGTTCAAACTGGTTATTCAAAACTTTGGTAACTGAAAGTAAAGTACAAGGTCATTTTACTTTATGAAAAACAATAAAAATTGATTTATTTAATAATTTTCGGTACTTTATTTTTTTTTTTAAATTAACACTTCTTAGTGGTTTTAAATAGAACTCAGTTCCAATTTTCAGATACCAGATACTAGTGTGGAAACCTTTGAAACATCCCACACAAAGACCAACGTCTCAGGTCTCACAAATTTATATTCAATGGATTCGATTCTACAAATCTGATGGAGTCTGACAGCCGAGTTCGGGTTATTTGAATGGCTGCAATCGCTCGTCCCTGTCCTCTTCTCTGAGTGCCATACTGTGCCAAGTAAAGAAAATATGATTTACTCACGGTTGAACAGCTGCACATGTACATGCTGATTTTAAAATATTATTTTCATCCTGAGTATACAATACAAAAGGAGAGTGGTTATAGCTTGAGAACCCAAAAATATAAAGTCTGCAGAATAGCCACGCAGTATGGACAGAGGACTCCCCAATACTTTGTGCCTACTGCTCTAAATAAATTGGGTGACCAATTTCATAATAAATCCGATTTTGCTGAATTGAAAACCGAAATGAAAAATTGGTTTAAGTGCAAAAATACGTCAGTCATTTGATGACGTTTGATGCTTACTTTTTTATTTTATTTCTTCTTGTTTTTTTTTATAATTGTATACCATTTTTTTTTACTTGTAGTTTGTTTAAGTTGTTTGCTTGTATTCTGTTTATTTAAATTGTAAATACCTCCTTCAAGAAGGCACGATTAGTGGCTTGGGAGGAGCTTATGTATGTAAAATAATGTTAAATAAATGAAATATTATTATTTAAAAAAAAAAAAAAAAAAAAAAAAAAAAAAAAAAAAAAAACTCAACAAACTTGCAAGTGAAGGGGGAGTAGCATTATCGTCAATGGAGGCAGAGGGAGTAGATTCGCTGTCATCACCAGCATCATCATCATGTCTCTGGAGCCTAAATTCTGCTGGTGCACTTATGTAGTTGTCGACCCGAAGATTAAAGACAGTACCAGAATCTTCATCTGTGAGGACGTTAGACTCTGATGGCTCTAAAAATAACTCCCCGTATTCATGGTGGATTAATAATTCAATAGCCTCCGCAACAGTCAGTCCATCACTCAAAGGCGCCTCGTTCAAACGTACAGGATCAATTGAATCCTCCATGCTGTAGGTTCCCTAAACATTTCCAATAATTGTACTCTGAGTGCCTAACGTAAGATGAAAAATAGACATTCTCTTGATGACATAATAAAAATATGACTCTTCTTAAAATAAAAATATAACTCTTCTTAATGTACCTAATCTGAGTGCCTAGCGTAAGATGAAAAATAGACATTCTCTTGATGACATAATAAAAATATAACTCTTCTTAATGTACTCTAAGTGCCTAGCGTAAGATGAAAAATAGAAATTCTCTTGATGACATAATAAAAATATAACTCTTCTTAATGTACTCTAAGTGCCTAGCGTAAGATGAAAAATAGACATTCTCTTGATGACATAATAAAAATATAACTCTTCTTAATGTATTACCAAAGATTCAATAAGATAACTCGAACAATATTGCATACATCACTAGTTCGTTCTGAACTAGTTCATTTTGCTCAGTCAGTCGTTCTGTCTACATATTTACACTTAACGCGGAATGAATAACAAAAACAAAGAAAGAAAAGAAAATTATACGAAATTTTGTTTCTCTTGCGACATAATGTTCAGAAGTTATGAAAAATATTTTCCTCAGATATGTTTCCTTTTTTTGACTTCTACATTTAATATCAGAGCAACAAACAACTTCTCATGAAAATAATCAAAGTTAAATATACATTTCTTGATGATGAAAAGTCAAGATGTGTAGCTTATATGAAATTTCGTAAAAATAATTTTAGAGTAAATGGAAATTTCGAACAGCTATAATGTCAAAGTTTAGAATAAACATGGAGAGAAAACTTTAAGATTGCCATTTCCTATATTAAAAGTTAAGATTTAGATGAATTCTTTTCTAGTCACTATTTTGTTTGTCGAGTAGTATCCAATAATCAAATCTGGCGGTGAAGTTCAATAATGAAACTAGAAGTTTTGCTGATTATACACCTTTTGTTTCCGCCGAAATCTGAATGCATCAGGCGATCGGGCACTTCCGTTTGAAAAAAACTAAAATCAAATAGAAATCGTATTTGTACCTTATTGCCACCGACATTTTTCAATTCAACCCGACCGTCGTCCTTTGGGAGCGACTCTACAAACTTATACGTTACTACGAGCGACTTAAAGCGAATACAATCTACAAATTCACTTTGTCGTTTGAAGTCACTCGTAGCAGCGTGAACTTGTAGGAGTGTGAGCTTGTAATCAGGCGTAGTCACAACCAAAAAAACACCGCCCTTGGTTCATAGTTTTCAACTGTTTCATTAGAGAGCCTAGAGAAATGATCTTTTCTTTGGTAAATATTTTCTTATGAGAATTTTACTATATCGGGCAAATTTTATTTGTTTGATTCTTTGAATTGAATTATTTTAAACTTTTCACAGGAGTGAATACGTTCAGGCAAATTTTGAAATTGGTAAGCACATGCTTATGAATGGAACAGCAGATGTACGTCTAGTACCCGTAATTGTTACAACAAGCGACACGGAAGACTTTGATTTTTCAATGCCAATTGCCCAAAATTGGTAAGTATCTTTTCTCTTAGATAAATGATAATACACAACCTTCGTCGGCGCTTATTATGAACAATTAATTCCTCTTCTGCAGATAAGTTTTCTTTTCTTTTTTTGTAGCGACAAAAAGCTGCAATCAGAAAATATTTGTGGATACTCTCTCCACTGAGATGAACAAATGAACATACTGTAGTACTACTAATACGGGATAGATATCCTGTTCTACGGTCTCACCTTTATAAAGATATACAGGATGTCCCAAAAACATGTAATCCTTTTAACCATGTATACTACAACTCAAATAATGGCCATTTTGATCCAGAAAAGCAATCCTACCACGCAACAGGGCCAGACCCCTCTTTCCCAGTGGGCACTTTGGGCAAGTGTCCAGGGCCACACGATCGATAGGGGCCCCCCTCAGATCAAAAATACAAAGTCCCTAGTTCCTGTCAGATCACCAAACGATAACCAATATTTATTACCAAAAAACTTATATAATTCAAAGAAATCGAATCTAAATTACTGACTACAATACCAACTTACTAGCTTTTACATGCGCGAAGCTATTTTGCCCAAAAATTAGACTTTCCGACTTCAGCATGCTTAGATAAATTTTAATATACAATAATGGTATACTAAGCACATTCACATTTTAAAGAAAAATCATCAGTAGTACAGTTTGGTTTGTAGTTGTTATTGATTGTGTTCTGAGGTATTCTTTAATTAAATCATCGTTTGCTTGTTTATTTTTGTGTTAGCGACTATTTTCGGTGTAAAAATAAATTCCCGCTAAATTATAATATAACAAAATAGTGTTCTGTCAAAGTCATAGGGGCCCCATTATCCTATTATGTCCAGGTCCTCCAGTATGTTAAAGACGGCCCTGAACAGGGCCGTTGAGTTCCACATTTTGTTTTGCGTTCGCACCGAAAACTCGCAAGCACTAAGTAATATTCGATGTTTATAAAGCAATGTTGCCTTTATGTATGCTTGGATAGAAGGATCATATGTTTTTGGGACAACCTATGTTGACTATGACATCGGCTTATTTAGTTTGTCATCTTAATTATAACAGTTTTCATTTTGATAACTCAAAGGTATGAATTGTTTATCCGAAGTGATGATGATGGCGCCAGTTCTTTGTCTTACATAGTGACTTGGAGTGACAAACTGTGGTTATCATTCGCCGCAACAGTTATCTTGCTCGCCATTCTGACATATTCCATGCTCTATTTGAGGTAAATATATTTGACAGTCTGTCTCATGATTTTTTGTGTTCTTAAAAATATAAAAATTCTTTGCAGTGTGTGCAATTATCGAAAGGATCAAAATCTATGCGCGATATTTACAGGACATTAGCAGGCTCCGTAAGTTTTGTCAGATACCTTCGATACATGACTTTTCTAGTGTAAAATAATAGCCTTTATCAGTCCATAAAATATATCCATAAAAATTTCACTGCAGGAAAAAGGTAAAATATTAAAAGAATTATGTGCTACACTGACAATGTTCTACACTAGGAACGTTTATTATTAAATTAAAATCTGAACTAGAAGTTTTTATATTAATTTAACTAAGCGCCTCAGACATGGCATCTCTATAATGGATAAATAGTGACCTGTTACTGCATTTTTTTTTTTTTTTTTTTTTTTTTTTTTTTTTTTTNTTTTTTTTTTTTTTTTTTTTTTTTTTTTTTTTTTTTGATAAAAAATGCATGCTGGCCCGTTGCTGCGTGAAAGGACGAAATCTCCAAACTCTGTTTTTTCACATTAAAATGCTGGAAAGAGTTTGATTAGGGTTTGAAGAAAATGAAAGGCATGTCGGCCAGAGACATTGAAAAAATAGATATACTTACTTGAAACATTTTTCATAGTAAAAACTATAATTTGAACTTTTCAATCTCTTTCCAAAGACACAACATGTGGTTTTCACAGCCAAAAGTTCCCATGCTACATTGTACCTACTTTTGATCTCTGAAGACACAGAAATTATTTACCTGCAAGTAAATTATGTAAATTCTTCTTAATATTTAATAAGCTTTTATATTTCTATGTCGTCAGCAAACTCCGTAATATTTATTTTCATTTAATTTATTTTGCACTTAGATACAAATACAATTTAGAAAAGGATGATAATGATGAAAAGTCGAGTAAATCAGAAGAAAAAATCAAATCAAATAATAAAAATGAGGAGACAAAACAGAAGTTCACAAATATGTCTTTTGGAAATTGTTTTCTAAATGTTTTGGGATCTTTTACAAGTCAAGGTGAGTTCTGTAATTTATTTTGCACTTAGATACAAATACAATTTAGAAAAGGATGATAATGATGAAAAGTCGAGTAAATCAGAAGAAAAAATCAAATCAAATAATAAAAATGAGGAGACAAAACAGAAGTTCACAAATATGTCTTTTGGAAATTGTTTTCTAAATGTTTTGGGATCTTTTACAAGTCAAGGTGGGTTCTGTTTAGATTGGACCTGATAATTTCAGGAACTGCAACCTGCAGAAGTTTTTCTTCCTTTTAGGGGATGAAATAGTACCCACTCAATAATTATTTGTTGAAGAAGAAGAAAAAAACATTTCGGGGTTGCGCCTCTTCACTCCACTCTGGAAAATGTTCCTTAGAAGATGCCCGGCAAAGCTTGGGGAAAGTTCTCTGTAATCAAATATTATAATTTTGAAAATAAAAATTGTATTCTAATTTCGACGTCCAATTTAGTCTAAAACAAAATTCCCAGACTTGAGATTTCTCAAAGATATGAAGAAATGGAATATCAAATGTGTCAAGTCGGGAGAAAAGACAGGGTTCAAAATTGACCAGCAGAGTCCAAATCTGGCTTGGTAGCGTTAGCGGTGTGTAACTGAGAGTTGTAATGCAAACTGACTCCATTCGACAAATCGTTAACACCCCCTTCTTTTTGTTTTGACCCAGTTTGGTAACTCCAATTTGTTAACGTTTCTACATATCCACATGGCTGGATTTTTTTCTCTACTGACGATCAGAAAACGTCAAGAGAAACTCTACGAGATCAAAAAACTCATTCCGAGGTGTAAAAAATGCATTGAAGGGATATTACATAATGTAACAGGACGGTGACGGGTATAAAAACTACTTGACATGTATTATAATAAAAATTGTTTTTTTCAAATAAAGCTTTTTGTAAAAATTACAAAAATTGAGTACTTTTACATTTTGAACATCCCTCGTACATCAATTTATTTAAATATGTTGGCTTGGCTGAAGGCAAAGGCAATTGAGAATTATATAGCAAGTTTTAAAACTCTGTGTGACGCTTTTACGTTCTATCGACTTTATAAATGCTTTTAGCTCAATTGAATGGGGAGGATTCTTTGTAACTTTCAATAAAGTTGTTGACCAAGGGCAGCTTTTTTTTTCAGCTTTTATATTTCTCTTAAATCCTCAGGCGATATCGTTTCGTTTCACAATTTTATTTAACAAAGGCGTTGTTTATTGTTTGAGTATCAAAACAATGTCGTAGGCACCAATAGGTATTCCACTTTTGGGTTTTGAAAGGTTACAAAAAAAGTTCAGATAAAAAATGTTTCACATCACCCATTTGACTGTCTCTATACTTTTCTTGCAGGTTGTGAGACCCCATCAAAAGCATATTCAATCAGAGTGCTTACACTAATCACCCATTTGACAGTCTCTATAATTTTCTTGTAGGTTGTGAGACCCCATCAGAAGCATATTCAATCGGAGTGCTTACACTAATCACCCATTTGACAGTCTGTATACTTTTCTTGTAGGTTGTGAGACCCCATCAGAAGCATATTCAATCGGAGTGCTTACACTAATCACCCATTTGACAGTCTGTATACTTTTCTTGTAGGTTGTGAGACCCCATCAGAAGCATATTCAATCGGAGTGCTTACACTAATCACCCATTTGACAGTCTGTATACTTTTCTTGTAGGTTGTGAGACCCCATCAGAAGCATATTCAATCAGAGTGCTTACACTAATGACCCATTTGACAGTCTCTATACTTTTCTTGTAGTTTGTGAGGCCCCATCAGAAGCATATTCAATCAGAGTACTTACACTAATCACCCATTTGACAGTCTCTATACTTTTCTTGCAGGTTGTGAGACCCCATCAGAAGCATATTCAATCAGAGTGCTTACACTAATCACCCATTTGACAGTCTGTATACTTTTCTTGTAGGTTGTGAGACCCCATCAGAAGCATATTCAATCAGAGTGCTTACACTTATCACTTTATTTTTTGGACTTCTTATGAACACATCGTACTCGGCAGTTTTAGTATCACGATTAGCAACTGGTCGGAGAGAAATACTATTTCCTACTTTAGCCTCAGTGCATCAGGCTAAAACTCACACTCTGTGTGTCAGAACTGGGAGTTTTGCTTACATTAAATTGAAGGTAAGGCAGGGCGAAAGCTGAGACGCACGCGGCGCAGCACACGCAAGCCACATTTTGCGGCACATACCTGGACGTAGCACACGCGGCACACGCATGCCATTCTTGGATTGAAGATGAAAAGAGGCATTGGTTCTGTTGTACAGCGTTTCCAAAATTCGAGTGAAAAGTTTGTGGCAGAGTGAATATATGAAGAAAAAAAATCCTTGACAATGTTGGCCCACAAAGAGTCTTTATACGTTTTCTTGCTATAATCTTTATGACTCACATCGTATAGCACAGGTAACTCGCGCACCCGCTCAATCAATTGTTCATTTAAAGACATCTTAGATCCCTAGTTGTGTGGCGTGTGTCGTCAAATATGTGCCTGCGCTACAAACTGTGACATGCCGGACACACACACACACACACACACACACACACACACGCATGCGTCTCAGCTTACACGGTACCATTAGGAAATATGGCGACATAGTTTTCTGACGTGTGTTGCGTTGCGTGTGCTGCGCCGCGTGTGTCTCAGCTTACGCCCTGCCCATTACATTTCTTTTGATTTGCATCATTGGCACGTTCAATACACCATTTTCCGTAAGATTACTAATGTTAAGTAACGTTCAGCGAGGTTATACTTGGTGGCGGACCACGTACATTAAAAAAAATGATGCCATCCTCAGTCCAACTCTGACTGATGAGTCTAGCAAATAGAGATAAAATACCCGTTCCGAATGTTAAGCCAATTTTTTATTGCTCCAAATGAAAGAATTTTTAACAGGATAGAGAAAATGAAAAGCACTTGCGGATCTGCACAGTGAATGTTATCAAAATAGTGCAACCGACGTTTTTTCCATAAGACGCGTTCCATAAGACGCGGCTTTCACCATGTCCGTCCTTGTTGGGTCGAAAATTTGTGATAATTTTTTTCGAATTTCATTTTGGTCTCTTTCTGTTTCGTGTAAGATTTTAGATTCCTGAGAATAATTGAGTAGAGAGCAGAGAATGGTTATAGCGAAACAAAATATCCTCTATATTGGAATGATTGTAAAATATATTTATATACTTTTTTTTTGTTGTTAAATTGGGATACTATGTCAAGTTAGTCAAGTAAAAACATAATGAGGTAGATAATATAATACTATGTCTTCACTTGACTATAAAGTGTCAAGTTTATAGTCCAGTGAAGATATAGTACTTTATTTATGTTATGATTCTCACTGTAAATGGTGACATAATACAATGAAATATATGCACATTTATCATAAATGAATTTTCTTCCAAACTGGATGGGTTAATTTTTTCATGCAATGTTATGATTTCCACTATAAATGGTGACATATGTGCACATTTATCATAAATGAATTTTCTTCCAAACTGGATGGGTTAATTTTTTCATGCAATGTTATAATTTCCACTATAAATGGTGACATATGTGCACATTTATCATAAATAAATTTTCTTCCAAACTGGATGGGTTAATTTTTTCATGTAATGTTATGATTCCCACTATAAATGGTGACATATGTGCACATTTATCATAAATAAATTTTCTTCCAAACTGGATGGGTTAATTTTTTTATGTTTTCTTCATCTTTTACCAAGTAATTTGGGTTTGTGCATTTCAAGTATCGTACTATGAAAATCATTTGTGATGATAGAATTCACAATAGATTTTTTTGGCAGGAGTTCGCGTTTTTTTTTTTTTTTTTGCTACGTGAAAATTGATTTGAATACAAATTTGTTGTTTATGAGCAACAATGCTCGCGTTATCAGAGTTTAATCAAAATTTTCAAGAGTTTGAAAGAATTATGTTTCCACAATATTCACTTGTTTTTTTTTATGCATAACTATTTTCCCATTTTTATTTTTCATTTTTTCTTCTCTTCTCCAACGAAGGAGAGGGAAACGGACGTATTATTGAAACCAGAATGGAGAGATATTGTTAACAAACCACCAGCATGTCTTAATGAAAGTAGCCAACAGAACATTGCCAATGCAATTTGTAAAGACGGTGTTGTAGTTTTGGAAACTCCGATCATCATGGCCGCCATATTGAAAGATAGAAATCGGAGTAATGCTTGCTCAGTTATGAGAATGGCAGGAAGAAATGCAAAAGCAGTTGCATCTTTGTTTATGTCAAAATGGTATCCCTTGCGGCGAAAATTTAACGAAATGTAAGTAAAAAAAGTTTTTCACAGATCTGAAATTTAAGTCGTAGATTCTTCCAATACTAACTTCCACCAGGAAAATTCAATTATATTTGCTTCAGATTGTGAGCAATTCAGG
This sequence comes from Pachypsylla venusta, assembly GCA_012654025.1. Lineage (NCBI taxonomy): Eukaryota > Metazoa > Arthropoda > Insecta > Hemiptera > Aphalaridae > Pachypsylla > Pachypsylla venusta. The sequence goes on from CM022885.1 coordinate 3,055,936, forward strand.
CCAAATTTATATACTCAACTCAACGCCTCAAAGATATGGTTCTGGTGTTCCCGCGCCTTTTATTTTGCCTCCAAGAATAGATGTAGCAAGATAATTAAATATTTTTTATGCTATGTTATCTCATTCAAAACGCTGATTGTGTTGCTGAATGCTATCTCAATGAAAACGCTAATATGTGGCTGAATGATATCTCATTCAAAACGCTGATTGTGTTGCTGAATGCTATCTCAATGAAAACGCTAATATGTGTGGCTGAATGATATCTCATTCAAAACGCTGATTGTGTTGCTGAATGCTATCTCAATGAAAACGCTATTATGTGGCTGAATGATATCTCATTCAAAACGCTGATTGTGTTGCTGAATGCCATCTCAATGAAAACGCTAATATGTAGGCTGAATGATATCTCATTCAAATTTTCTAAACATAATGTTCAATAAAATTACCTTTGAAAAAAAAATTTTTTATGTATCAACTACAATGAATATGATGAGCCACGAGCGCTTTCGTCAGTTACGACATTCTCAAGTGAACTGAGGCTAGGTATGATGTATGATAGATGATGGATGGTATAATATATTTTGACTAAATGATAATAATTCAACTGGTCTCGCGCCCCCCTTGACTTGCATTGACCCCCCTTTGGGGACCTCTTAGAGACTCGGGTGCCATGGTATCAGGAAGCCAAGTTATTCCTAAATACTTTGGGAACACTTCTACACTGATCATCAATTCGTGCTATTTTCTCGTTGAACTTATTTCGTTCCGTTCATTCGTCGCTGAATCTTTCGAATGTGATCGGAACTCTCCCTTCTTCCCATACCGAGAATGAGATATTTTTCCAGTAAAATGTAAATAAACTAGAACAGTTCAAGTCTTCAAGTAGCTACAATAATTAATTTTTTTGATAACATCAATGGAAAAAAATCTCTTTAATTTTTTTAGAAGAGAGAGGCGAACTTTTTCATTTTAACTAAGACAAAGCAAAAGTTACGTATCTACAGCGTTCCATCTCGCCTTCTGTAACACAAAGTTAAAATTGCAGAAATTTAAGCTAGCGTTTGAAATGCTGAAAGAGAAATAAATAAATGATCAATCTACGTGCGTCTATTAGACAATTTAATTAACTTTAATAGCATTTCCCACTTTTATTGCTCTCTTTATTTTTAAACAGAAGTGAGACGCATTGCTAAACATTTCTGCACGTAGATTTTTGTGGGAAATGTATTTACGAGTTACTTAACCACTTAAAGTTCTATGCTTTATCTGCTATGTTATACTTACATACCCCCATGGCCATGGTGCATATCTCAGTCGGTTTGTGGGAAATGTATTTACGAGTTACTTAACCACTTAAAGTTCTATGCTTTATCTGCAATGTTATACTTACATACCCCCATGGCCATGGTGCATATCTCAGTCGGTTTGTAGGAAATGTATTTACGAGTTACTTAACCACTTAATGTGCTATGCTTTATCTGCTATGTTATACTTACATACCCCCATGGCCATGGTGCATATCTCAGTCGGTTTGTGGGAAATGTATTTACGAGTTGCTTAAATACTTAAAGTTCTATGCTTTATCTGCTATGTTATACTTACATACCCCCATGGCCATGGTGCATATCTCAGTCGGTTTGTGGGAAATGTATTTACGAGTTACTTAACCACTTAAAGTTCTATGCTTTATCTGCTATGTTATACTTACATACCCCCATGGTCATGGTGAATATCTTAGTCGGTTTGTGGGAAATGTATTTACGAGTTACTTAAGCACTTAAAGTTCTTTGCTATTCTTTCTTAGTCAGTTTTACCTCAAGAACTATTTGTCTCCAAGTCTCTCCGTCATCCTTTTCCTCCAGTCTTATTCGATCTTCTCCAGATCCTCTTTCACTCGATCCAAATATTTCGCCCTTGGCGTTTCCCTGCAGGAGTGCTGGATCATTCTTAGACAGTTTTTTATTTTGCTTTATACCTAACGAAAAATAACATCAACTGCTCTCTCCAATTCCAAATACAGTTTTGAAAAGATAATGGAAATATAAGGTAACCGAACAGCCTGGAAAAGCCATGATTTGTCACATTTTTAGGTTGAACTGCTAACGTCACTTTATACTATGATGTCTCAAATCAATGATTTATTCACAAGAACACGATTTTTTCCTTGATTTGAGAACTAAAAATGTAAAAATCGATCCGTTGTAAAGCGTGGACACAATTTTATGCACAATAATTCCATTTTTTTTTTTTTTTTTTTTTTGAAGAAGTATTTTGGTAGACAATTTCAAAGGTTCATTATTGACAAACCTAACACAAAAAGGGCAAATTTAACAGTTTGACGCACAAAAAATCATTTGGCGAGTAAGTACATTATTTTGTACCTCTCTGATCTACCAAACCACATCATTATTAACCTTGTTCTCAAAGAATGGAAACCATTTTAAAGCTCTTTTAAATTATGATTTTTAATAATGAAATTGTTTTCGAATTGTTTAGCATATTCCGAATGCACACAGCAGGAATTTTGGACTATTTACAAAAGAAATGGCTATCAAGAACGTTGCAAGAAAACAATGAATTGGTCAGTAGCGAAGTACGAATGGAGCACATTGCAGGAGTTTTGGTTATATATGTTATTGCAATTATTGTATCCTGTTGCATTTTACTATTGGAGATTACAAGCAAAGGTTGCAGATATGAATTCAAGAAGGTCAGATTTCAAAATTTCAAGAAAACTGAAAAGAAAACAATTTTCAAAAATGTAATAAACCCAAGAAGGGGTTTAATGTAGATTTTACTTATAATAACATAAGGAATCTTTATACAAGGTGGTCCATTTTAATCTACACGGGGGTTATGAAGGGGGACTTATTGGTGACCTTGGTATATACGTCATGGCTGTTCTCCAAGGATATTTCAAGGTCAACTTTAGTCTTTTTTTAAAGGCTTTTATTTAACTTGCTTTGTATGTATGTTTG
>CM022885.1:3066338-3077503 GCA_012654025.1 Pachypsylla venusta
AGTGAGTTGTCGTCGGAACGGTGTTGATGGTCTTTGGCCGTGCCCGAGGGCACGGGTAGCCCCGGTACGAAGAACCAACCATCTTGGGGTCCATCTTGGTGGTGATGATGAGTTACACCTTACAATATTAGATAAGTTATGCATAAAAAAATTATGAAATTTAAAGGTAGGTCTGGACCCCCCCCCCTGAGTACGGCCTTGAAGGATATTATTTCTGTTCCATGGCTTTTAACGTAAAGGAATCCGGTATTAATCGTAAGGCAACTAGTGTTGAAAATCGTCAAGAATTTAACCTCCAATCTAAAAAGGAAAAGAAATTCAGTCCTCGGTCGTGAGAAAAATATTTTCGTATATAGCCTAATAACAAAAAGAGGAGTAGAGAAATCGTTATGGTTTACATAACGAAAAAGGTCCTCAAGATGGTTGGTTCTTTGCACCGGGGCTACCCGTGCCCTCGGGCACGGCCAAAGACCATCAACACCGTTCCGACAACAACTCACTGTGTTTTTCTTCCTTTGGAGGTGTTCATTCTAGCCTTGCTGCTCCAGATACTTCTTCAAAGAGCTGGTATATAAATCCTTGCTGAACCCTGAAGTATCTGATCCTTGTCCTCTATGTATGCTGACTTCTCATGATGTAAATCATTGATTTCAACTGTCCATCAAACCCAACCAATCTAGAGCCGTCAGCATTATGGACAGATCCTGACTGGAGACACAGTGGAAGTCGTTGAGAACGTTAACAACAACAAAACGAAAAAAAATTGAGGGGGAGGGGGGTTGGTGATTTCAAAGGTTCATTATTGAAAATAAAAAAAAACGCTTCTAGCTTGGAGGGGAATCATTTTCAATCCTATGTTTATAGAACATTTTTGTCATATTTATTTCGTCTCCAAAATATGCCCTTAAAGTTAGATCCTTCGTCAAATTTATAAAACTGATAGTACCTATACAAAAATTTCACTTGGATTATTTTAGAAGTGTCATATTTAAATATACAAAAAACACACAAGCTGTCACATTCGTTATGATATATACCGACAAAAGTAATATAACTTTAAAATTTAAAACTCATGAAGGTAGTATAATGGTGAATAATTTGAGCAAACTCACATAAACAGGGTCAAATTTTGGCTATAATATATTTTTGTATAAAATAATGCAGGTTCTAGGTTGAAACTTGGAACTTATGGTGTAACATAACACGGAAAGCAACTCCGTAATTTTAGGGGCTTAAAGCTTGACCTCTAGCGTTGTCTAAATCAAGGGAACTTCTCTAAGCCCTGTTAATTTTTATTGGGATCGGTATTTTCATCAGCGGACTGTAAATCACTGGTTATTTAGGTAATAAATCACACAAATTTTAGGATTTTATCTTGAGGTTGATGGAGAAAATTATATAAATCCACCCTAAACTTACCCACACGCAACATTAAGGAAAGGGCAAGGAAAAAAGCCCTAACCTTTATAGACCCATAAAATTATTTACAATATTAGATTATTTTAACACTTTAATAGTTATGTTACTTAGACCCAAACACAACACAATGCTGTTTATGATATACACTGCACAATAATATTTATTCTTAGGAAGAAGTAAGAATATTTAATGTTTATAAATATTTAATATTTAATGTTTATAAATTACAGCAAAAGCTATCACAATTTAAATTGTTACATGAAGGCGTGCAAAAATTAATATATTATTTTGAAGGTCGAAAATAATAAATTCACAGAGTTGAAAATAAATGATCACACACACCACCATTAATTTTTAACAACAACTGATCTAATTGACAGCTAATTGACAGCTCATGCGCACACTATCTCAACGAGTTCAATTTGAATTATTAACCCTGAACAAGGTCAGGATTATTTTAACCCTCTGTGTTTGCAGTAATATCATTATGTTTGTAACTTTTTTTTTNATCATTATGTTTGTAATTTTTTTTTTTTTTTTACTGACGTAATTATATTACAGTGATTGTTATGGTTCTGGGGGCCCATGTCAATTATCAGCCTCCAAGAACAGATGTATGATGACGATGACAATTGAAGACTTTAGCAGTAGAGTACAATTTATTAGGAGCTGCAGTCTCATACATCTGGCTACCAAGAAAAAAATGAAATTATAATCAATAAAAAAAAGACGTTTATTTTAGAAAAAATATTTCATTTTTTAAATAACAAACTTTTATTTTATTCTGTCTTTGTTATACATTTGAAAATAAAAATACACAAAAATAATAATAAATAGGGAAATACACTTCTCTGTATAGTATTTACACTATTTACAATCAAATAAAATTTTATCATATTAACATACTTTGTGTACAAAGAAGAAAAAACAAATAATAAAATAACAAATCATGAAATTAATTGATTTTCTTTACAGTAAATGTAGAACGTAACAATAAATTTCACATTTTTAGTGATTGTATTAGCAAGCGGCGCTATACCTAATAAATAAAAGGTTGATTTACTTAAACTATACAGGTTGTAACACAGAAGAAAAAATCATTCCTTGAATCCATCATGGGGACCAGACCTAACTTAAAATATGATTAATTGAAAGTAGAAGGTTAATTTTCACGATTAAATGGTGGGAAATACGAGAAAACTCACTTTTAAATGTTTAATTCACAATTTTATTGCTTGAAAATCGACGAAACTTTGGAGAAAGCGCAAGAGTTTTTAGGGAGCGACTTTATGAGAAGAACAAGTTTAATCGAGGCATGGCCGATCAAAACGTTTCCTAACCTCTGGGGGGGGGGGACGTTCATCTAAACGCTTATATTGATAAAATAAACAAACTTGCACTGGACTTTTTTCATATTGGTACAACTATGTCTGCTTCAGTTCAATATATTCAAATAGTTTCAATAAATACGGAAGAAAAAGGTTTTTTTCAAAATAAATTAAAATTAAAGTGAATTCATTAATCTCCCACCCCTAAAACGTTTAAAAAGACTTTTTAAATTATATTAAATCACATTTGAAGTTTTTAATTTGCTCCAAAAAAAATTAATAGTATCTGTCTGGTACCCCAATAGTATCTGTCTGGTACCCCATCATGTTTTATGGGTCAAAGAAAAAGAGGTATCTATATATGATTGTTATTAGCTCTTAATTATCATGGGAAGATTTGATTTTTCGTAAATTATCAGTGGTCAGAAAAAATGAGAAAACTAAACTTTTGGAAAGTTCGTGGTTGTATATTCAAAAAAGCCCGAAATAAATATTTTGCCAAATTAATTCAAATACCTTAAATTGAAGTTTACAAAATTAGAAACTATCGAGAAAAAGATAGACAAAATCAAACTGTCAAAACGATAAGTTTTTAAAATAGATGCTAAAGGCGATGCAGAAACAAGAAATTCGAAAAGTTTTTACTTTTCATTATTCATAGAGAATAAAAGGACCGGGATACTATGCTTTAACGGAAAATCAAAATTTCTATGTACTTAGAGTGTTTAAACTTTGCGATAATATCAACAACATTATAAATCTTGAAACTTTATTTGAAAAAAAAAAAAAAATTAAAAAAANAAAAAAAAAAAACAGAAAATAATTTACTACAAGAAAAACATTCTAGAATGTAAAGTTTTGCATGTTAAACGAAAAAATAAAAATTTGGAAAAATAACTAATTACAAGAACATTGACTAATGAGGTTTTCAATAAAACACGCTGAAAAGTAGAGAAAACTATCAAATAGTTTTCAGAAGTTCACATTTTATCATCATTGCCAACCAATGGTGTGTTGCTATTGTATTCTGTGGCATGGAGTCCTCCAGATCGGACGGACTTTCTTTTGAATTATCATAAAAGTTAAGTTTTCCAATTTTCCCCTCATGATTTTGAGTTTTAAAATTTTAATGAACTTTATAAAATAAATATTTATTGAATGAGAATGACTAGTTATTTCAAAAACTAGACTAGCAGAGGCCGCTCAAGTGAATAGCTGACACTTGTGATGGCAATATTGCGGTATATAATTTCAAGTTTTTTTTCAGAAATCAGACAATTTGGATAATTTTCTTTTATTCCCTACTTCAATAATAAAATAGCAAATTATGGAAATAGTGAATATGATGAATCAGGGAGCTAAGATTAAAAATGAGAATATACGAGGTAGAGTGAAACTAAAACCAATTGGAAAAGAGAGGTACAGGATAGAAGAGTGTCGTAGTTATGACAACTATATTGCTAAAAGAGTAGAAGGGCAATACCAAGTAATTTAATTGATAAAGTTAATGAAAACCTAAGAGTAAGTAAAAAAATTGACCAAAGGTAGCCGTAGCCAGAGGAATGTAGAAGAGAAATAAAGTAATGCCGACGCCATACAAATATGGAAAAGAATTAGTGAAAGACGTAGAACTCTGGAAAATAAACCAAAAGTAAAAATAATAAATAAAAAAAACAGTTACAATTTTTAAAATATAAACAATGAAAATCTTAACATAATCAGTCCAGTATTTGCCGTGTTAATACTTCTTTGTATCTAACAATTTTCAAGACCAAGGAATCATTTGTGTGAAAAGGAAACCACTTTGATCTGCTCCTTGCACTAGAAGCTTATTTGTTTTACATCAAAAACGAACTGTGGCTAAACTCGCAGTGACAAGGGTGGTTTTTGGGCATTTAATATATTCCTAACATTAAGTAATCTCCTTAGACTATGGTAACTCAAACTTTCATCACTGAAAGATTTCTATTAGCAAAACGTGACGTTTAAAGTTACTATATCATTGGAGTTTAATTCCACCTGATCCAGAAACGGAATTTCTGTTTCTATTTTCAATCCAGTCAAACTTGTCTTATGAATTGAAGACAATTTCATGTCGTTAAAGAAAGTCGCGTTGTGAAAAGCTGGCCGTGATTTTCTACTTTGATATGATTCTAGTGAACATTTTGGAATTGAATAACGATTTTCTACATTGCATGCGAAACCCTGTCTCTGAAGTAACATTAAAGATGAGCTTGACGGAAACTGTGTAAAAAGTTCATCTGCCAAAGTTCTAAAATTCATAAGATGAACGTCACAAGGCAGAGGCTTAGATAAGAGGAAAACTTCTGAGTTGAGCTTTTCTTGCTTGTCAGTGTTAACGTTTGTTTCGACAATGAAAACGTTTGGAGGATACAAAAGATCATTGGATAAATGATTGGCAACTAAACTAGGACTTTGGTAGACTGAAGAGTCAGCACCCGAAATATCTTCCAATAATAACCAATTTTTGCTGAGGGTTTTTTTATTGTCAACTACCCCTTCTCCCATACCCCGTGCATCGTCATATAAAGTTCTTCTGTCCAACATGACTTCCAACCAGCCCGGTTGCCATGCAGCTGCTCCTTGCGCATGGTTTACTAACAAACTAAGGCGACGGTCTTCATCCTGAATAAATGCAAGTGTTGTGATTGGGAAATAGTTTCCTTCAATGTTAATTCGTTCTACTTTAATTCTTTTTTGCATGCTGAATCCATTCAGATCTGTGTAGAACTCAGGGGGATCGCCGTTCATCAAGTCCGAATTGAACCTCATGAAAAGTTCAGTCTCTCTATTTTTGGGTGGCATGTCAAAGTCCACAATATTTTCTATGTAAATGCCTTGGGAATAAGGCCCTGACAGATGATATAGTGTGATAGAATGAACAAGAAAATTTCCATAAACAACGATTAGCTGAGAACTTATAGGACCCGACATGATTACAATTTTATGATTGGGAATGTCATCTAGGATTTCTCTCTCGGTGTCCCTAGAGTTTGGTTCGGGCATAAAAAGGTACGCTCCACTATGAAATTGAGCAGAGGTGTATGCTGAGAACTGAAGTCCACAATGCGTTACCTTGTTACTTTTCTTATCGGTTATCGACCGGAGAAGTCCGGAGTTACCATCTATCAAGAGTTTGAAAACATGATTTTCAAGTTGTATGTCTCCCGTCAATATAGATTTTGTCGGAAACGCTGATGCCATACTATTGCATTTTTTGCAGAACACAACAGCATGGCTTTCGATATTATATTTTCGTGGTATTAATTCAATTAAGTATACGACCAATGATAACGCTGGAAGCTCCGCCACAAATTGCAATTCATATTGATTTTTCATTGCTTCAATAATAGTTTCCTGAGTCTGCTCTGTTGTGCTCTCAGGTTGTGTCCAATTCCAGACGGGGTTGATTTGGTACAACACAGGCTCACCATTGGGATTAACAACCCTCAAGTTAGGTTTTGAGACTTTCAATCTAATAACATGCTGTCTGTGTTGACCGAGTGAATTAAATATTACAACTTTTCTAATGCCCTCATTAAAATTGATCATAATTTTATGTGCAAGCTTTTCATAGGACTCTCTGTCTGAAGATGGTGCAAGAAATCTTTCATTGGCAGAGAGTGTATTGTCAGTGTGCAAAAGAAGGCTTTGGGCAGCTGACGCCTGAACAAATATACTGTCCTGAATTCCTTCAAATAATTTAAGAGCATAATCATGCATAACCAAAGCTTTGGAGGTTCCTGTTATGGCATCATGGTGCTGGAATAGGCCCATGTTTTGTCTGGATCTCACAAGTTTCTCATAATCTCTTTCCAGTACTTTTACCGTGCTGTTGTAAGCCAGTTTACGAGCCTTATTAAGAGCTATTGAGTACAAAATTTCAGCAGATCTGAGGTTACTTTCAAGTTCCCTGTCTAATATTTTAAAATAGGGCCTTGTTGTAAAATATCCACTCCAATAAGCAGGTCTACCTTCAGCAAAAATATCACTGTACACAAAAAAGTCCCCTTTCAATGTTTTAAAACTGTTCATTCTTTGTTTTATGGCATTGAAATAATCGGTAGGTGTACCGAAGGATACTTCAGCGTTGTAAATATGTTTGTGAGAATTGATGTAGTCAAACAATTTCTTGTAATTTTTGTACTGTTGGTCCCATTCTATATCACGATCATATCTGAAATCATCGCCGAGCAGTGTCATTACCACGTTGTGGGGAAATAAAGACCCTGTACGACCATACTCTTCAAGCAGTATTTCTGCTTTGTTTTTAACGTTCTGGTCGTCAATTGGCACTGAACGCATTGAGTATTCTGTGTACTCTCCAGGTACCTTGCGAAAATCGTAGGCGAGACATACTTGGGGATGGGGTCCGCAAGAGTGTTTTATAGAATAAATATCAAATGGCATATTATGAACTAGAAAGTCGGTACGGCCATCTGGGTCCCATGATTGTCTCCACTGGAAATCTCCTAATTGTGATTCAGCAAACCACCTTTTCCATGCATAATGAATTCTTTGTATAACAGCGCCGCTTTCAAATCCGGATGATTTTAGTAAATATGGTACCGTCGCACCGTGTCCAAATGGGTCAACAGACCAACCACTTTTCACTTGAATGCCAATATTATTTTTCAACCACTGGTGACCTGAAACAACCAAAAACATAAATATTGTCAAACCTTCATAATAAAATAGAAAAGATTTTTATCACTGAGAAACTCTTGTAAAGTGACGGGTGGATCCAAAATCTAATAATTTAGCAACCAAATTAACTCCAACAGCTTTGTATATTATAATGTTACTAATCAGAGCAAAGCTAAAATATTGTTATCAGTCAAAAACATGATTCCGTGACATGTGCGTGCAAAAGGGCATTTGTTAAATGTTATTTTCATTTTCTCTCATTAACCGCTGCAACACGATTTTCAAATATTCTTTCAAATATATACAACAGACATACATAATTTATTAAGATATTTCAAACTAAATCTCCTGTCGTTAAAGATTTATGTATTGAAAATTTTCCCCGTAGTAGTCACCTAAGACTCCTAACAAAATACAGAAACCACTTCTATCATCTATATTTGCAAAGATTACAGCTGTTTCGCACAATAAAATCTGCGAAAAGAAATAAAATGAAACTTGGTTTGTAGTAAAGTAATTTTGCATAAGCCATTTCTTGAGTTTAAAAGTTTTTTTAAAAAATAAGGAGAAGAAGTGGAAAAAGCGGGAGGTGAAGAAAGCAACTTCTCATTTACAGAAAAACATTAACCTACAAAAATAAATAAATAGAAATAAGTGTGAATGAAACATTAAAATAAGAAATAATGTTGAAGAAAAAGGCGGATGTGAAGAAAGCAACTTCTCATTTACAGAAAAACATTAAGTTGGTTAAATTGGGACTAGGTATGTCAAGTAATGTCAAAGGAGGAGTGGGGTATGTTTTTTTTTTCTCTCTCTCTCTCACATACACATGCTCTCTACTCAAGGCACAGTCCAATACCTCATAAGATAATTTCTCTGACACTAGCTCCGATGATGTTCTCAGGAGAGGACGAAACTAGTTAGCTCTTTAACATCTTTAATATTTTTTAGTCAAGTGAAGATATAGTAATTTTCAACATTCATTAGAAAAACATTAACCTACAAAAATAAATAAATAGAACTGAGTGTGAACAAAATATTAAAATAAGAAATAATGTTGAAGAAAAAGGCGGATGTGAAGAAAGCAACTTCTCATTTACAGAAGAACATTAACCTACAAAAATACATAAATAGAAACAAGTGTGAACAAAACATTAAAATAAGAAATAATGTTGAAGAAAAAGGCGGATGTGAAGAAAGCAACTTCCCATTTACAGAAAAACATTAACCTACAGAAATAAATAAATAGAACTAAGTGTGAACAAAACATTAAAATAAGAAATAATGTTGAAGAAAAAGGCGGATGTGAAGAAAGCAACTTCTCATTTACAGAAAAACATTAACCTACAAAAATAAATAAATAGAAACAAGAAACAAGTGTGAACAAAATATTAAAATAAGAAATAATGTTGAAGAAAAAGGCGGATGTGAAGAGAGCAACTCCTCATTTACAGAAAAACATTAACCTACAAAAATAAATAAATAGAAACAAGTGTGAAGAGAACATTAAAATAAGAAATAATGTTGAAGAGAAAAGCGGAAACTTTCTATAATTATTTATACTAAAGAGCAAATATGGTTTTCAACCCAAACGCCCTTTTTTTAAAAAAAATGAAATAATAAAACCTATAATCAATAAGCTTTTGAAACTAAATTTATATTTGGTTTCATATTTCATGACAGGAGATCATAAAGATGAGTGGATATCCATAGCAGCTTTTTAAAATGAAAAATTTGACACTATGGACAGATGTGTGTATTACGTTATAATTAATTATTACATGGCAGGTGGAACTTTGCAGCACACATTAATTATTTGGTTGAATTGGGTTATTGTGGCAAGTAAAATTATAATGAAGACAGATGTGCTCCTGGATTAAATTGCTAGTGGTGGAGATGTGTACTTCTTTCGTGGTCTAACTGGGAAGTTGTCAGAGGTCGTTGCCGCAGAGCTATCTAACAATAGTCAGCATTACTCAGGTCTCTGAGGATCCGATATTTATCTGATTATAATGTTGCTTTTTTTCATCGTACCCCTTTTCTTTATTTATTTTTTTAACTGTATAAACTGTATTATGAGTATTATAGAACTGTATTATAGAGCCCGCGGATTATTTTTTTAAAATTTCTTTTTTGTTTTACTATTTGATCTGTAGCTGCCATATCAATGATCAGCTGTTCCTTACATCGCCGTGCTTGTTTTATGCAGCCTTATTGTTCGACTGCAAGGATATTATTTTCTTTGCAATGCGTGTATATTCTGTTGGATATTATTGATGTAAAAATTTTGTAGATTGTTGGCAGACAAGTAATAAATAGGTCTGTATTTCGATGGATTGGCTGTATCATTGTCTTTAAGTTTAAGATATGTTATACCAGAAAAATGATGGTATTGTGTCTGGATATTGTCAGAGGGAAGCTTGGCTCCCTCTCCCAAACCTAATAAACCTTAGCAAAACTAGATCTCACAGTATCAGTAAAACAGAGACACCCAGTCTCTGCCGAACTAACATAGGGAAGTACTGTACAACCTCATTTCGATCATGACAAGAAAGATAAACAAATGAAATGAGAATGCAGAAATGTAGGTTGGCAGCAGTTTAAAATCAGATGACTTTTCCTATTGGGGGATCAGATCAGTTTTAGACATAGGAAGTGTTCCAGCTCCGAACGACCAACACCAGCGCCTGTTTCACCACAATTATAAGATCTGATCAAGTGTTACATCAAACTTCCTTCCATCGTATCCAGCAGACAAAGGTCCTCTCACTAAAATCTCTAAGTCATCACAATCAACATCCCACCCAGCTCACAACCTTTTAAAACTCTCACATTTCTCGGCTCTTTTGCCGAGAGTTGTGAGAGTTTTAAAAGGTGAGAGTTCTGTGAGAGTTTTAAAAGGTTGTGAGCTGGGTGGGACGTTGATTGTGATGACTTAGAGATTTTAGTGAGAGGACCTTTGTCTGCTGGATACGATGGAAGGAAGTTTCATGTAACACTTGATCAGATCTTATAATTGTGGTGAAACAGGCGCTGGTGTTGGTCGTTCGGAGCTGGAACAATATATCAAGAACTGGATGAATATTTTTGATAATTAGATATGTGTACAGGTGAAGTATTTGAGGTAGAAGTTATGAATGATGTCATTTCCAGTTGCTTTCTAGTTATGTGTTTTCTTTATCACTACTTCTCCTTCAGTTATTATTCCTTTCTGATGTTCCATTGTTTTTATTCCGTTGTTATTATTTCCTTCTGTCCAAATCCAGTTGACTGCCTCATTATGTTTTACCTCCTCTGACCAAAGTGAATTCCAGAAATTTTCTATTTCTTCTTTTGTAGGTATTTAATTAACATATTGGTTTGTTGATGATTTTGTCAGGTTGTCATAGAATCTCTTCTAGTTGTTAAAAAATGGATTATTGTGCTGTATTCTGGTAGTCGTTTCTTTATATCGTTTTCTTCTTTTGTTTAAGGCAAACAATTTTTGTTGATGGTGTTTGTTAATTCAGTTATGCTTGAATTTATTTCATCATATGTGTATATTATGTATGCTGTATTTTTTCAAAATTTGGTTAGTGTGGTTGGTTAGTCTTCTTGATCTTTAACTGTAATCTTTGAATAACATGTTAATTATAAGTGATAAAAACATTAACTTTTAAATAAATAAAAACAAAACACTTACCAAAAACACTATTTATAAAGAAACTAGTTTCGAATCATTCGATTCATCATCAGTCTAGTCGAGTCTAA
>CM022885.1:3113710-3127220 GCA_012654025.1 Pachypsylla venusta
AAAATACCCCCCCCTCAAAATTTGATATTATACGTTTTTTTTGTTTTTATTGTTAAAAAAAATCGAAATTCTTACAAATTTTATTTTTCAGAGATAAACTAATATTTTTTATTGTTGCTGTTTTTTTAGCAAAAATAACGTCTTTGTATTTTTGTAATTCTATTTTTATTGCTAACCATTAAACGAGAAGTCTTTATTTTCCCCTTTATTGTTTTAAGATAATATTATCTTTTAAACGAAATTCTAATGGGGACATAATTTTCATTTGTAATTTCTTAAGTTGTGGCGTGATGGCTGGAATAATAATGATACTGCCAGCGGTTTGATATCTTAGTTTTTTACTTAACGCAATAACTCAAGACACGATAACACTCACCAACAGAGCATTTGAAAACAATTGTCCTCAGGGTGGCCTAAATTGTAAAGAGGTCAAGTGATTCTTTTGCGATTTCATAAACTGAACCTATCCTAAGGCTATGTTCAGATGAACGCGCGGTACGGGAACGGCGCGGCACAAGATCTAATCTAAATAGTGCATATTGTCAACATTCCCGCGCGGTAATCTAAACATAGCCTAATTTGCATCCCAGCATAGAATCTATCGATAAAAACAATGTTCTTTTTATTTTCAATAATGAACCTTTGGAATCCTCACGAAAAAAAAGAAAAAAATGTTGAAGTGAAGCTAAAACTACACCACTTTGAATACGCCGATAATGGCCAATAAGAAAAAAATTTATAAATATTTTTTTTTTAGTTTCTCTAGCAGAATTCGCTCTGAAATCAACAACTGACACAAATTAAAAAAAAGTTTTCTGACCAAAGTGCAATGTTTCTTTTTCATAAGTTTTACATATTAAAATATTTAATATTATATTAAAGTTTATAAGTGTGCTAAATTATTATTAAAAAAAAAAAAAAAAAAATACCCCCCCTCAACATTTGATATTATACGTTTTTTTTGTTTGTTTTTATTGTTAAAAAAATCGAAATTCTTACAAATTTTATTTTTCAGAGATAAACTAATGTTTTTTATTCTTGCTGTTTTTTTTTATTTATTCTTGCTGCTAACCTTACAGGTTCACTGATGATGACCTAAAACTCTATAATATAGCACAATACATACAATGTAAGAAAACTATCAAAGTCCCAAGAGAAAACAACCTCATTGTATTTGAAAGGTATTTAAATAAATTGAACGTGATTGTTCTTTTCAGTCTACCGAAACTCTCCCATACATCTGGATACCATCAAAACCGATGACTTCTTGTGATCCATTAATGACGTCATTCTTTTCAGTCCTCCGAAACCTTTGTTCAGATTGTTCTTTTCAGTCTTCCGAAACTCTCCCATACATCTGGATACCATCAAAACCGATGACTTCTTGTGATCCATTAATGACACGTCATTATTTTCAGTCCTCCGAAACCTTTGTTCAGATTGTTCTTTTCAGTCTTCTGAAACTCTCCCATACATCTGGATACCATCAAAACCGATGACTTCTTGTGATCCATTAATGACGTCATTCGAGGCTTGGTTGAGCCGAAGTAAAAACTCGTTGAACGTTTTTTACTTCACTGGTTTTCAACGTGACCTAGACGATGGCTGATGACTAAACATCTTTTAATGAGGAAAAATAAATCCTACTTGAGACTGTGAGAAGTCTGCAATATTATGTTTGTGTTACTGACTGAAGTATCGTGGTGATGGTTATGGGGGCCATGTCAATAATCAGCCTCCAAGAATAGATATATTATGATGGTAAGATTATGATGATTTAAGAACTTTAGCAGTAGAAAACCATCACTTATAGCAAGTGTCCCAAAAGCCCGAGACCACCTGAATATCTTTTGAACAGTTTTATGAGGAGTTTTGAAATTTTGCATGGTATTATATCCCAAATTAAACCACCTGATGGTCTGATCTATTTTTCGGAGGCGGGTTCAATTTGGCCCCCAGGGGGTTCAACTTTTTGTTTTTTAAATACGAATTTACACGTCTAGCGTGTTTGGTTTCAAAATGTCGGCCATTTGAAATTTCCAAGATATGGCTTCCAAGAGTGTCTAAAACTAGGCGAATTATTTGCAATGGGATATTGAATAATTACATAGGACACCAATGCCGAGGAACCTGCTTTTTAGACATAATTCGCTTTAGTTTTAGATACTTTACAGTCTAAAACTAAAGCGTAAAGTGTCTAAAAGAGTCTAAAACTAAAGCGATTTTTTTAGAAATAATTCGACTAGTTTTGGACACCCTTGGAAGCCTTATCTTGGAAATTTCAAATGGCCGCCATTTTGAAACCAAACAAGCTAGACGTGTAATATTTTTTGCAAAGAACTTCTAATTCTATTGTCTTTCCGAAAATGTATCACAAGATGGGGATTCGTATTTAAAAAACAAAAGTTGGACCCGCCACTGAAAAATTGGTCACACCATCAGGTGGTTTTGGATATAATATTAACATGAAAAATTTCAAAACTCCCCATAAAGCCGTTCAAAAGATATTCAGGTGCTCCCGGACTTTTGGGACACCCTGTATAGAGCTGCCGTCTGAGGGTATCGTCAAATGATGTACCTTGGTACACATCGGACACGATGATGCCATGAATTATTCCTAGTGCAGAATCGATTTTCACTTTTAAATATTTTACTTGCAATTTTTTTGCATGTATATCTACAAGCGTACATTCTGAAACACACATCTGTAATAAATTCTAGGTTAGAATGGTATGATGGGGTAATGAGGTGAAAATTGCAAAAAAAAAAAAAAAATTAACGAGCATTTGCANAATATTAAAAAAAAAAAAAAAAAAATTAACGAGCATTTGCAAAAATATATTTAAAGGAGAAGAAGAATACATTTTCTTAGGTTTTCCTTTAATTTTATTGAACTTGAAAAAAAAATTCAAATGAATTATTCTAACCATGATAAATGAAGCATGAACCTGGTAATTCCATGAAGACATTTAGAAATACCTAATGGATAAATTAATTTACAGCCGAGTGAAATTTTCAGGAAGGAAATAAGAACAGCAAGAGATTTTATCATAATACAACATCAATGAAATTCACATTGAACAGAAAGGAAAAATGATTTTGATCTCGTGTAGGCAAAGAAGAAGTCAGAAATGAACCTTAGATTCTTAGATAAGTAAACCTTTCACTCTTTCTATTTAATTTAAATGTAGCTGGAGAAAACTGATTATTTTTTTAATGTAATATCAAATTGATTATACGATATTGGAGAAGGCATGTTATAAGTCAGTCAATAGTGGTCAATGCATGAGAATTCAGCTATAAAAAAATTGTTGCTTGATTCTAAAGTTTTTAATTGTCATATATCTAATTTTAGAGGCTAATAATTGGAGGACCATACCAGAAGTCTGTGAAGATGTCACCCTCAAGAAAAGACTCACAATCTCAAGTATGACATATTTTCACTATGAAGATGTCACCCTCAAGAAAAGACTCACAATCTCAAGTTTGACATATTTTCACTATGAAAGTTAGTACGCCATTAGTTATAATTACATTGGAAGAAATCTTTGGAGGACATTTTTAATATTAACTTTTAAATAAAATAAAAAAAACACCAAAAACACTATTTATAATTATTTATCAAGAAACTAGTTTCGAATCATTCGATTCATAATCGGTCTAGTCGAGTTGAAAGAGTCAACTTCCATCTTTCGACTCGACTAGACTGATGATGAATCGAATGATTCGAAACTAGTTTCTTCATAAATAATTATAAATAGTGTTTTTGGTAAGTGTTTTGTTTTAATTAATATTTTTTAAATATTTTTTAACACTATAATTAGTTAATATTTTTTAATACTATAATTAACATGTTATTTAAGATTGAAATTTTTAGTGAACTCAAAGATGACTCAAGGTAATTTCCAGATCAACTTTATTTTCTAGTATTATTATAAGCTCTATATTATATTATACTTCTAGTATTATTATTCGTATAGCATATATAAATTGAATATTAAATTGTACAAACCATTGTTGACTAATTTCTTGATTTTTTGTTATTTTGTATTAAACATGAAAAATTTAACAATTTGAAATTTTAATTTCGAAGAGTTTGAAAGGTAGATATTTTTTTATATATACTTCTTATACAGGGTGTCCCAAAAGTCCGAGACCGCCTGAATATCTTTTGAACGGCTTTATGTGGAGTTTTGAAATTTTGCATGGTATTATACCCCAAATTAAACCACCTGATGGTGTGACTAATTCTTCTGGGGCGGGGGGTCCCATGTGGTCCCCAGGGGGCCCAACTTTTGTTTTTTAAATACGAACCCCCATCTTGTGATACATTTTCAGAAAGACAATAGAATTAGAAGTACTTTGCAAAAAAATGTACACGCTAGCGTCTTTGTTTGCAAAATGGCGGCCATTTGAAATTTCCAAGATATGACTTCCAAGAGTGTCTAAAACTATAGACGAATTATTTCTAAAAGTAAGCGAATTGTCTAAAACTAGTCCAATTATGTCTAAAAAGCAGGTTCCTCAACATTGGTCTCCTATGCAATCATTTAATATCCCATTGCAAAAAATTCGCCCAGTTTTAGACACTCTTGGAAGTTATATGTTGTAAATTTCAAATGGCCGCCATTTTGAAACCAAACAAGCTAGACGTGTTATATTTTTTGCAAAGTACTTCTAATTCTATTGTCTTTCTGAAAATGTATCACAAGATGGGAGTACGTATTTAAAAAACAAGTTGGACCCCCTGGGGCCACATGGGACCTGCCCTGAAAAATTGGTCACACCATCAGGTGGTTTAATTTGGGGTATAATACCATGCAAAATTTCCACACTAGACATAAAGCTGTTCAAAAGATATTCAGGCGGTCTCGGACTTTTGGGACACCCTGCATATATGGCGCGTTATGAAAAAAATGATGAGCGTGAAATTTTATTTTTCGCGGGAGATTTTTTTCACCGGGAGATCAATAATTTTACCAAATAGTCAGGAAATGTCTATTGAGATACAGAAGAGACACCCTGTATAATAATGAAATAATTTTACCAAATAATCAGGAAATGTCTATTGAGATACAGAAGAGATACCCTGTATAATAATACAATAAGTTTACCAAATAATCAGGAAATGTCTATTGAGATACAGAAGAGACACCCTGTATAATAATACAATAATTTTACCAAATAATCAGGAAATGTCTATTGAGGAGAGATTCATTTACATATTTTAATGAAATCGTTTTAAGATATACCTAGGTAGGTATACTTTTTTTTTGCACTGAACTCTCTTTTCTTTTATCAATGAGGATTTTCCCCTTGAAAGTTTTACTTCTATTGTTTTAATTTCTTGCGAAGTTTAGATTTTTTTCTTTTTCCGTTATTACAGTTTGTCTACTATCAATATTTTCCATCCTGATTTTTTTTTTCCTATAAATTCCCTTTACAATTATATAATCAGGTATCTCTACTTTCTCAATTATATAGTAAATTTTCTTCTTTACTTTTTGTTAATCTATGGATAATAGGCGTCTTCTAAGGATTGGCATGAAGGTAGAGTATCTTATACACCAATGCTATAATCCTCGCTGAATTCAACCTGAAATACCCATTTGCTTCTCTCAATAACCCGCTGTGTAAAAAGTATATAATTTACAAGCATAAGAAGAAAAATCATGTTGGAAAAAAATAAGGACTTCTTTTTTTCTTCCGCTTTGATTTTGGAAGTCAAAAATGTGGCTCAAACATAAAATAATTTCAATTTGAAAACCATCAACTCGTGTGTCGAATGAAAGATCTCGATAATCAGATGGAAAATAAAATATTTTCGGTTGAGATTTTTGGTTTGTACTTTTTATATATGAATTAATTTTTTAAATACAAACCCACAATTTGTCTTCCATATTTGCATTTGCCATGCAATTTTACATACTTTTGACTAGTCACTTTCTTTTTTCTGATTTTTTCATATCAAGAAAATCATTGAGACCTTTTTGGTTTCGCACCAAATATCAAGGTAAAACGTGTTTTGATATTCTTTTTTCGAGAATTCGAACACGTTCGGAGAAAATTCAGTGTTACATAAAATCGTGTCCACCCTTTTCGTCAAAGAGTTCACATGCATGCCTATTAATTTCAGACACCCTGTATCAACCACGTAAGCCGTGACAGGAGGAGAGCGCTTTAGTCTAACAAAAATCCATCTTCCAATCCGTTGAATGAACTCCAGTTATTATTTTTTTTTTTTTTTAATTTGGCTTAACGTCTCTTTAACATCTATTGGTCATTCAAGACGGGGGTTTTACCCTCCATTCGCTGGAAACTTGCAAACCAGCTACCCACATTGACCTCACCCAGCCTGGGTTGGGCCGGAAAAATGAGCCAACGATACGTGGTGTTCCCAAGCGGTCACCCATCCAAGTACTAACCACGCCCGGACGTTGCTTAACTTCAGTGATCTGACGGGAACTGGTGTATTCAACGTGGTATGATCGTTGGCTTAAAATTCAGTGTTACATAAAATCGTGTCCACCCTTTTTGTCAAAGAGTTCACATGCATGCCTATTAATTTCAGACACCCTGTATCAACCAAGTAAGCCGTGGCAGGAGGAGAGCGCTTTAGTCTAACAAAAATCCATCTTCCAATCCGCTGAATGAACTCCAGTTATTGAATCTGGGTTAAATTTTAGAATTGAAATTATGTTTAAATGAGATTTGTCATCATTGATGGGGCTGTTTCCTCTCTGCTTCCTTTTCCATTTGATATTAAATTTCAGAATACGATTGTCTATCCGAATATCTTTTATGTTGAATTTATCATTTTGTGCAGTCAGCTCTCTCCACTCTTTTTTTCCCTTTTAGGCTTGTTTTACCCAAACACAGAGATACTCGTATGAAATATTAAAACTTGTCTCACAGAACAGTTGTTTTAAGGTTGGAAAATAGCTAAATAAGCTTAAGATAGTATCTTATTATCACAATATATGTAGAGAGAGCGAGGACGGGAAGGAACCTTTCATTATTTATTTTCTTCTCGGTTCATACTCTTAGCTAAAAATATTTTGCAGATAGTATCGTTCGGAGTAATTTAAACATTTGTTTACTCTACTATCTATACTTTGCAAGACTGATATGCTATTGCGTATGAATTTATTTTTTATTATAAAAATGGATACGTTCTACTTTCCAGAAAACACTTATGCTCAGTGGCGGCCCGTGAATATTTAGCTTGGGAGGCTACATGCCCCCAGCCATTGCTAAAAATGCAATAGAACTTGATTTTTTGGCTTACCTGACTAATATATCGAAATTTGAGTCATATTTAGATTTGGTTTCCATTTAATTCCTCTTCGGAATTTGGGAATTTTTGTCAAAAAAATTATAAACAATTATAAACAAAATCAACGATAGGCTTTGGAATTTGCATGTTAAAAGGTTAGGTATTTATTGAGACACGATCTAAATAATTACCTATATAATTTATTGTAAAGTAAACATTGTTAAATTAAACTTTAAAATTATATATTTAATTTAAAGATATGGAATAACTAATTGTCCTCATAAGGCTAATCTAATCACAAACATCAATACAAGTCGAGGTCAAAATCTAATACCACACTGAAGGCGATGTTTATTTTATTGAGAAAACACTTATTTTGCAACAGAATTTAAATTAATAAACACTTTTTATTTAATTAGGGTTATTTCCAAATAGGAAAAAAGTCGAAATTGGTTGCAAAAAATAGATTTTCTATAAAATAAAAAACAATTTATCGATTATATTATATTTTGATAAAAATCAACAAACTTTGTTTATAAATTTTTTGAATTTTGCCGTTATCACAGTTTTGCCATATTTTAAATATTGTTTGATGTTAGATCAAATATTATTTGAGTCGTAAAACTCTAATATAAAAATAAAATTAAAGATAATGCATTATCTATCTACCTACCATGAAAATTGTTTGAATGAATTAATTAATTTGAATTCCAGCCTAATTTGGAGCCCTAAGCAAGTTGTGGGTTCGATGAATATTTTTCTTATAAATTTGCATTTCTCCCTCTATGCTCTATTACTTCTGTGGGTTTCCCCGAAACGTTTGGCAACATCGATTTTTTTCTTTCAGAAGAAACGTACCCCTGTTTGAGAGGAGAGAAAATAAAAATTCCCCTCACATCGCGAAAAAATGGAATATTATAATACATTTTGAGAACCAATGATTTATGAGCCTGCCCAATTTCTATGTAAATAGGATGGATAATTCCTCTCTTATTTTGAAATTAGCGGGAAAAAATCCGAAATTACAAAGGAAATTTTCTAGAATTTTGGAGCTATAAGCATTACGCCCGTTATATTATATACTGACTGTGAGACATGGTGAACATACGATATTTTTTGCAAGTGAACAGCAGATATTTTAAGCAACTCGCAAGTTATAGAAAATAAAGGGATATATTTTTTCAAGTGTTTTCCCTTTTTGGGGAAAGAAGAATACTTTTGTAGATATAAAATTAAATATATTTATGCTTTATTTTCTGTAATTTTTTGGGGGGCTGTGCCCTTTTGCCCTTAAGGAGCAGCCGCCACTGCTTATGCTATTCAGAAAATATTTTCCTCGCTTGGATTCTGCTGAAAACTTTCTGAATAATGGCTAAAAACTATGATACCTTGCTAACAGTTATTTCACTCATTGATCTTTAAAGCTACGCTATGCGCTGGTTCGTTAGGAAATATGAACTATTTAACAACATCAGATGAAGGCTAAAAATACGTATACCAAGTATACTATAATGCAACAATACTTTTCCTGGGAAACAAAAATGAGATTTCGTTCTAAAGAATATTAAATTTTCATGAACCTACTGGAAATTCATCGAATACAACAACGAAGTTTTCAAATTGTGTGCCAAGTTTGTAAATTTTATACGTTTTTGAGATATTATCCGAAAATAGCGATAGGTAGCATAGTAAATTGAGCATAGTAAACAGGTAGCATATAGTAAATTGAGCATAGTAAATAGGTAGCATAGTAAATTGAGCATAGTAAATAGGTAGCATAGTAAATTGAACATAGTAAATAGGTAGCATAGCAAATTGAGCCCATTATGTTGAAAGTCAAATTGGAATTATTTGCTCAAAAATTGTTAAACTTAAAACATAGTGCGCTCAATTTACTATGCAACCATGCGTCGCTATTTTCCGATAATATCTCAAAAATTGTTAAGCTTTAGATAACCTAATGCCCACTAAAAAAAAACATAAAAATGTGAAATTAAAAATTGAACAAGAAAAAAATAATCATATTTTTCATAAAAAGTAATAGAGATAAATATTTAAAAAAAAAAAAAAATTCCCTTACAAAAAAAAAGATATCTATCTCATTCATAAAATCTTTCACAAAACCTATCATAAAATCTTTAATTTTTAAAAGCTTCTATAAAATCCAAACTTGGGGATTGATTAAATTTATTTGTTTGACTGAACATATGCAACAAAAAACGAACAATTTTTTTTTTTTTTTTAAAAAAAAACAACATCTTTTTTTCTTTTTTAGTTGCATTAACGGCTGAACCATTAAACAAAATCGATTCACAGAAGAAATCGATTAGACGAAGAAAAAGAGAAACATAAATACTATAGAATACCTATCGAAAACCTACTAAACATTATAAAAAAGTAAAAAAAAAAAAAAAAGAATGATATTCAATATTAGATAATTAACTTAAGAGTGGGACCAGAAGTTTCTGGACTTTAAATCAAGAAGTATACTAACAGACCCATGGAAATTAGGAGTAATGTTGAAAAAAAGAACTCTGCCAATGTGACACATGGGTTTATTATTTTTCTGGCAAAAAATAATAAACCTTTTTTGGCCCCCCATATTTTTTTTTTGGGGGGGGGGGGCAAAAAAAATTACGATGCCAAATCTGGGGCGTAATTAGACCTTAAATTTGACATACCTACTAAATTTGAAGTCTCTTACCATTCTCTTTTTAGACAGGATTAATGAAAACCGCTAAAAAGCGACAAAAATCACCAAAGGTGTATCCGATTGCACCCAAAAGTTTCGGGGCACAATTAGAGCCCAGATGGGACCTATGTACCAAATTTCATCCAAATTTTTTTTTGTTTCGTGACGATTCCAAAGGTTGATTATTGAAAATAATAAAAAGTTATGATTTGATATAGGAGTTATGTTTTGATACAAGAGTTATTCTTTCACTCTGTATCGACGCATTCACAGCGTCGATAAAATTTGAAATGCTTCATAAGTCACGAACAATGTAACATAATGGTAGCTTGTTTTTGGCGTCAAAAGATTTAATCTCTTAAAGTACTCATACCCATGATAAACAATTTTTACAAGTCATAAATAATATCGAAATTTCGTATGAAATGTGTTTAATATTTTTAAGAAGCAAACTTAATTAAGTAAAAATTGAATCGCGCATAATTAGTCTTGTTATAAAATTATTATTTTTAATCGTAAATATTAAATAACCTTTTAAATTAATACACGCAAATATATGTATATATTCAGTACTTGTACTCTGCAATTATCTTGGCATTCATAATAAAATTTTACAATAACAATTTACAAGAATAAGTATTATTAAAATGAAAATAATAATTCTTTTACTGGAGAAAAGAAATATTTTGGCATTCATAATAAAATTTTACAATAACAATTTACAAGAATCAGTATTATTAAAATGAAAATAATAATTCTTTTACTTTTTACTGGAGAAAAAAAATATTAAAAGAAAACAACAATAGTTCATTGTTGCAATACAGGGTGAGTCAATGAAAGTAGAACAGTCGAATAATAATATATAGGGTGTTTCAATGGGAGCGGGTCGATTTAGGTAGCCTATGAAGGCCATGATGTTTGGGTGGCGTCTGACCAATTTTTGTTTATTATTACATTCCACATGCAAAGTAACACGATTGAGCAACACGTCAAAATGATAAAACAAATATATGTATATTTTTTATGAACGACTTAAGGGTATGTTTATCTATCGCAGGGCCGACGTGAATTGGCTACCAAGATGTATTTGAATTGGCTACCAAGATGTGATTTGACCCCGCTGGAATGTTTCTTATGGGGTTTCCTGATTTCGCAGGTCTATGTCAAAAATCCGCAATCAACCGATGTCCTTCAAGTAGGCATAACCAATTCCATTGCTCAAAATCAGTCGGATCAATGCGGACTCGAATATATATTGTGACGATAATACAATTTTATCATTAGGAGTTATTGCTCAATCGTGGGGGTCCGACTTAGGGGAGAACCGTAGGGTCCTCGAACAAGGGAAAACTCCAACGTTCAAAATATTTTTCCCGCTTGGGGAAAAAAAAATTTGCTCAAACAATAAAGGCATGGCCGTAAAAACGTTTCCTAACCTGTCGAGGGGGGTTAAAATATGTCAATAAAGCTAACAAGTAAACATAAAAAGTTAAAAACGAAACAAAAGAGAAGTGGAAAAAATAAAAATATGGTTGGTGGGATTTTTCCCGCAATGTGTCACGCCGCACGCGACAAAATCCCCAAAACTCCCACAACTATGGGACCCTACGTTTCTCCCCGGAGTCATACCCCTCAATCTTGTCACTTTTCATCGAGACTTCGCATGTGTAATAGACCATACATCATGTAACTACTCCTGGATATACAAAATCTTCATCAATTTTTAAGTGTTCAATTATAAACACTCAGAATATTTCTCAGCTTTTGAAAGGACGGTGATTGTTAAACATGTGAATTGAAAGTGGAAATGCTCTTAGTGTTCAAATAAGAGATTATTTATAAAAATAAATTCCGTCAGATATTATGGATGAGTAGTGTTTCTGTGACAAACGGTATAGCAAAAAAAAAAAAAAAAAAAAAAAATAGATTTGGGATCCATCTATTTCTAAAGAGAAATAATATGAAATTCTTTTTCAGTATGAACTTTATTTTTTTCCGTCTAACATTGATTCTTACCTCTGGTATTGGAAATGCTCTTAGTGTTCAAATAAGAGATTATTTATAAAAATAAATTCCGTCAGATATTATGGTTGAGTAGTGTTTCTGTGACAAACGGTATAGCAAAAAAAAAAAAATAGATTTGGGATCCATCTATTTCTAAAGAGAAATAATATGAAATTCTTTTTCAGTATGAACTTTATTTTTTTCCGTCTAACATTGATTCTTACCTCTGGTATTGGAAATGCTCTTACTGTTCAAATAAGAGATTATTTATAAAAATAAATTCCGTCAGATATTTGACTTTCAAGGTCCATTGAAGTTCAACTTTTTTTTTTTTTTAAAAAAAAAAAAAAAAAAACTGTGTAAATTTTATTGCATATACCCATCATAATCATTGAGATTATGCATTAAAAATTCTGCCACGCATAAATATTTATCATGGGCAGCGCATATGTACACGCCATTATGAAATAAAAAGGATTACATATATAACAAAAATAATTCACCCTACTTTATTTATTTCGCAATTTCGCAATGTCCGTCAAACTAAAAGAATCTAATGCGTCACATATTATATTAAAACTCTCAACCACGAACCATACAACAAAATATTGGCTGAAATTATTGGCCATAAAAAAATTCTTGATTCATTTCATATATGTCATTGATGTCTCGGTTTGAAGAAAAAAAATACCGACCATTCCAAAAAATGCGAAAAAATTCAAATACAAGAAATCAATTGTACTAGAATGTAATGAAAAAATAAAAAGTGTTGAAGTTCATTTGAAAGGTTCATCGAGATCCTTCTCATTTTCATAAAATATTGGTCGTAATAAATTACCAGAATAGCCAGCGTCTATATGGCACGTTGAACACACCAGTTCCCGATAGATCACTGAAGTTAAGCAACGTCCAGCGAGTTTGTGCCATGCGGGTGTCCACGTGGGTTTGCGTCCTCGTGATGCTGGCTATTTTTCCCGCCCAAACCCAGGCTGGGTGAGGTCTATGTGAGTAGCTGGTTTGCAAGTTTCTAGCGAATGGAGGGTGAAACCCCCGTCTTGAATGACCAATAGATGTTAAAGAGACGTTAGGCCAAATTAAAAAAAAAAAAAAAATACCAGGTATTTGACTTTTCTTCATAAAATCACTCACACCCTGTACAAAATATATACAACGATGTAATTTTTTGTAATTATTAAAATCTGGAAATGTTCAAATTAAATTAAGTTAAATGTTTTCATTGCTTTCTCGTCTGAAGAGATAGAAAATTGTTATTTTCCCCACTTGTCCCTGTTTTGCTTTACTATCCGCGGGCTTTGTTTGTTTTTATCATCAACTCAAATTCCATAGTTAAATAAAAAAAGGTTCATAATTTTGACAAATAGGTAATTCGAACGTAAGTTTTTGTTACTTTAGGCGTTCTCTTAATGTGAAGACTGAAATCTTCATTTACCGTCGTTCATAACAAAAGGAAGACTAGAAATATTTTTTTCACTTGTATACGTATAACTATAATCGAATTTTATTTCTTGGAATAATGG
>CM022885.1:3133295-3162974 GCA_012654025.1 Pachypsylla venusta
CGAAAAAAAAAAAATTAAAAAAAAATTCTGAGAATATCTGGGTTTAAATATGCAGCTCAGTAAAAGTCCCTTTCAGCCAACGACTCAGTACGTTGAATATACAAGATAACGTCAGAACGCCTCAGCGATACGGTAATTTTGGTTTTACTTATTTTGTACATAAAAACTTATGAACAATTGTTAATATTACCGTATTTCATCAAAACCAGCGTATCGCCAAACGATACGCTGATTTTGGTTTTACTTATTTGTATATACTCGTACATAGAACTTATGAACAAGTGTAATAATCCGGTAAAAGGCATTTAAATTGTTTTGTATTGTCACTAGATAAGTATCTACCTTTGTAATTATTTAAAACCAAATGAAGGATTATTAATATTATCTTATTTCATCTTTAATTAATAAGAATACAGGGTGTCTCATTATGTTATTATTACCGTATTTCATCAAAACCAGCGTATCGCCTTAACGATACGCTGATTTTGGTTTTACTTATTTGTATATACTCGTACATAGAACTTATGAACAAGTGTAATAATCCGGTAAAAGGCATTTAAATTGTTTTGTATTGTCACTAGATAAGTATCTACCTTTGTAATTATTTAAAACCAAATAAAAGCTTATTATTATTAAAATAACGTCAGATCACGGAAAATAAGCAACGTTAGGCGTGTTGAGCAATTGGATAGACCGTTTGGGGACACCACCTGTTATTGGATTTTTAGGTCTTGTGAACTGTACTTGATTTCAGGGAACCGGCAGTAAACAACTACGTAAAATGGGGTGCTCTACAAAGCTACTCCGATTACTTGACGAAAAAAGAAAACAAAGATCTCCTTTATTAGGCACATTGCTAAATCTATCAGATATAATTCCGTACAAATATCTGGAGATGTTTTAATGAAGGTGTACACTCAGCACACCGAAAAAGAAAAAGAAAAAAAAGATTCAATATAAAATTGGTCAAAGTTTAAAAAGTATCTGACAGTTCTAAAACCTCAGGAGGTATCTTTTACTCCATTAGAAAACATAATTTAGAAAGCAAAGTTAATAGAAAATTTCTTTGAACATAATTTTTGGGTTTTTGTAAAGTTTGTACTAATTTGATAATTATTACCATCAGGTTTAACCCATTTACTTCACTTCTCTTGTCTTTATTATATTAATGAAAAAACAAGGGGTTAATCTTGAAAGTTTTTGTTTGCTAAGAAAAGTTTTACATGTTTTTAAAGAAACAAGAAAAGAACAACTTTTCAAGTATCGTGAAATACAATGAGAGCAGTGGAAAATAATAATTAAGTTTAAAATCCAGCAAGATCTTAAAAGGGGAGATCTTAGCATAATAAAATGTCGAGTAGGGATACCTGTTCAAAATATACAGGGTGTCCATAAAGTCTCACCCCACCCCCCGTATCTCGAGAATAGCTGAAAATATAAGAAAACGCAAAAACACGTATTCCTTAGATTTTAGGGAGATTAATTTTAAATTTTTGGCCTCGGCCAGCAGTTCAGGCTGGGCGCCGACGGGCTTCAAAATCTTCAATGAGAAGGTATATCAAGTGACACCTTGTTTTAAAGGTCTCGTTAATACGAGTTCATTACAGAAAACCAGAGCTCTCTAGGATCTACCGTTTACGAATTACGGGGTGGAACATGTGACCCATTCCCTTTGCGGCCGCACCGAAACGGTAGGTAAAAATGCCTAGAAATAAGTTTTTGTGATCCCAAATAAGTAATTTAGTAAAAAAGATGGTTGTCCCGCCCACTTTGACCGCAGAAATTGAGCCTTCTTAGACGAAACCAGCTGTTTTGAAAATTTTGGTCTGAGAAAGCTCGAACTCTGCGGTCGATGTGGGCGGGACAAACATCTTGTTGGAACACTATTTTTTACTAAGTTACTTATTTGGGATCATAAAAAAATATTTCTATAGGCAGTTTTACGTACCATTTCGCTGCGGCCGCAAAGGGAATGGGTCACATATTCCACCCCGTAAGTCGTGAACGGTAGATCCTAGAGGGCTCTGTATTGAACTCGTATTAACGAGGCCTTTAAAACAAGGTGTCACTTGATATACCTTCTCATTTAAGATGTTGAAGTCAGTCGGTGACCAGCCTAAACGGCTGGCCGAGGCCAAAAAATTTTTAGTCTAAAAGTAATCCCCCTAAAATCTAAGGGATACGTCTTTTTGCGTTTTCTTATATTTTCAG
This sequence comes from Pachypsylla venusta, assembly GCA_012654025.1. NCBI lineage: Eukaryota > Metazoa > Arthropoda > Insecta > Hemiptera > Aphalaridae > Pachypsylla > Pachypsylla venusta. The sequence continues at coordinate 3,135,507 of CM022885.1, forward strand.
TTATTCTCGAGATACTGGGGGTGAGGTGAGACTTTATGGACACCCTGTATGAATTAGGGAAACACCTTGACGGAATCTTTTCAAAAGCCATTTTGAATGAGTTTCTGTAAATATAATTATTACTAAGAAAGTGCTTCATTCCAAGAAATCTCTTTCCTAAATAATGAAAAGCGTAATCAACGTACGACACTCTCAGCAATGGCTTTAATCATAAAATACGATTATATACAATACATTTTCCTAAATAATGAAGAGCGTAATCAACGTACGACACTCTCAGCAATGGTTTTAATCATAAAATACGATTATATACAATACATTTTCCTAAATAATGAAGAGCGTAATCAACGTACGACACTCTCAACAATAGCTTTAATCATAAAATACGATGATATACAATACATTTTCCTAAATAATGAAGAGCGTAATCAACGTACGACACTCTCAGCAATGGCTTTAATCATAAAATACGATGATATACAATACATTTTCCTAAATAATGAAAAGCGTAATCAACGTACGACACTCTCAGCAATGGCTTTAATCATAAAATACGATGATATACAATACATTTTCCTAAATAATGAAGATCGTAATCAACGCACGACACTCTCAGCAATGGCCCTAATCAAAAATACGATTATATACAATACATTTTCAAACTCAAGCAGAATCCAGGGATTATTCAACACGGTGAATCTAATATAACCACCATGTTATGATAATCTGAATAATAGTGTTCTCAAGCAGAATCCAGGGATTATTCAACACGGTGAATCTAATATAACCACCATGTTATGATAATCTGAATAATAGTGTTCTCAAGCAGAATCCAGGGATTATTCAACACGGTGAATCTAATATAACCACCATGTTATGATAATCTGAATAATAGTGTTCTCAAGCAGAATCCAGGGATTATTCAACACGGTGAATCTAATATAACCACCATGTTATGATAATCTGAATAATAGTGTTCTCAAGCAGAATCCAGGGATTATTCAACACGGTGAATCTAATATAACCACCATGTTATGATAATCTGAATAATAGTGTTCTCAAGCAGAATCCAGGGATTATTCAACACGGTGAATCTAATATAACCACCATGTTATGATAATCTGAATAATAGTGTTCTCAAGCAGAATCCAGGGATTATTCAACACGGTGAATCTAATATAACCACCATGTTATGATAATCTGAATAATAGTGTTCTCAAGCAGAATCCAGGNAGCTATGTTTTGTATATTTCTTCACATTCTGTATTATAAAATAATTTACCGTTCCAGTGTTTAAAAATAAACACGAAAAAGTTATTTAAAATAAAATGTACTTACCTTTCCCACCATTGCGAGAAGAATGAAATTTCTGACCAAATAAAAGTCATATTTTTAAATTGAACTAATTTCTCTACCATGTTGTTAAGAATCATTCTCGTTTGAGAATGATAATAACTTTCAAAAGTTTTCAACCATCCTGGGTCATTGTGAGAGTGGGGAACAAGGAACACCTGAAACAAATAAAGGAAGAAGAAGTAAACAAGATGTTTGTTTTGCAATGAAAAAAGAAAAGAAAAACGATGCGTCAAGTGATTGAACATAGCAGTTCGGGCGCCAAACTGTTGGGTATATTTTGGTATAGGAAGCTGGTTTTCCTATATGGAAAAGGTTGTTCCCCGTCTATCCGTTTCAGTTACTATAAACTCATTTTTAAGATAGACCCTAACCTGAGAGAGAAAACTGTAATAAAAATAAGAACAACAAGATGTAAATGTTGAAAATTACCAATGATTAAAATTTACGAAGTTGGTCTTTATTGGAATTTTATAAAATGTTAAGTTGTTGATCGTCGAATGTCAGAATTAGAAGTATTTTAATAGACACTCGAACTGAAGTTCTTCGTTCAGATCGACCGTTAGGATTATTCCCGGTTTTCTATTGGCTAATGATATTGAGTTCAGCCAATAGCAATTTCGTATTGATTCTAAACAATTAATATTTTTTAAGTTCCCTTGGCATGTCGATATAATATTTCGACATCGGATGATGTATAACTTGAATTCTTTGTTCTACTTAATATTGTTTAAATTTGATGCAAGAGTCGATACCACACAAGATATCATGAGAATTGCTAACTCTTAATGATCCAATTAATATACTGGGTGTATTTTACGTCCAACAATTACGTAACTACGGAAATTCCTAAAATTACGTAAAGTTACGGAAAGCCTGTACAGAGCGGTTCTGATTTTTTTTTTACCACTCGTGTTTCTCGGGAACGCCTCAAAACTTTAGATTGAATTGAAACGGTATTCTTCATGAATTTTAGCAGTGATTAATATGTTGGGTTCAAAGTTCGCAAAAATTTGCGAAGTTGCAAATTTCAACCCTAACTTTGGATTTTTAAATTAGAACCTGCAAACTTTCTTCTATTATCGAAATCAGTGTATTTTTCTCAAAATTTACATCTGTTAGTAGTGACTTGGAATCCTGAAGTGTGAAATATCATATCGTATTAATTCTTTATGAACAAGTATAAGGTAATTAAGTCTAGTATATTTTTTTATTTTTTTTCAAAATTGTTCTCTCAATATTTGTTTATCCAATGACTTTGGGAACTTTCTTTTTGAAGCGAAGTATCATTTTTCTTTATTCCCCGAGAAAGTAAATCCGTGAATTCACAAGTATGCAAAAAAAAAAAAAAGGTCTTCGTTTATTACATTTTAAAATTCTAATCCATTTTTTCAAATTCTAACATAGACATAGTTTAAAAATTTAAAAAATTAAAAAATCCGTTAACGAGATTAAAGTTTTTCAAGTTCAGAATCACACTGTGGAATATAAATTTCAATAAACATTTGTGTATCAACTACAAATGTGCTATGACATTGTACATCAACTTTAGGTTGGACATGTTCAATCATACAACTNTAATCTGAATAATAGTGTTCTCAAGTAGATTCCAGGGATTATTCAACACGGTGAATCTAATATAACAATGAACTAATCTGAATAGTGTTCTCAAGTAAATTCCAGGGATTATTCAACACGGATCTAATATAACCACCACGCTATGAAAGATAAATAACAGCTCTTTTAATATTTTTTTTTTGTAATTTTTAAAACAGCTTTTTTGTTTTATAAATGTACATAAAAAGAAGCTCGAGTTTATTCTAAAATAAATAATATACATTTTCGTTTGTTTTGATTTATTATACTTTTAGTCCAATGAGAAATACTTTTTCTTATGGTGAGATGATAAATAAATTTTACACTTTTTTTTTGTGGAAATGGATGGACTCGTAACAAAAAATGTCTCTAAAGAAAATTCACATATGAAATCCTTGTTTTGACATTTTCATTTTAGTTCAAAACAACTGAGGAGTCTTCTACATCATACTATGGAGAGTACGAAGGATGATGTATAACAGAAATTCTAGATAAATATTGGTACACAAAATAGGACCAAAACCAATTTTTGATGTACATTTTTGACTTGTGCTTGTGCACTCAGCCTAGTGGGCAAGATTGAGTAGGAACAATGGTGGCAGAAAATTAAAGAGATTATTAGGTTCTCAAAAATGCTGTGATGCCCAAAAAATTGTACAGAGATTGTTGCAAATTGCCACAAAGGAACTCTATAAATTTTTTTTGTCTATCTGTTCATTCCACGATAATTCTCGAATGGCCCTGTCAACAATTTAGAGTAGTTATAGATATGACTACTAGATGTGAGTAGTTTTTTCACTGAACGCTGAAGTTTCATTGCATATTTATTTTAACGTCTGTTAATGTCTGCTCATTTCACAATGACTCGCAAACGTCTCTTTTTTACTCTTCCGGAGGAGTTAACATTTTTAAAGATAAAATATTTTATCCTGCTCTATAAAAGATTAATACACTTGTCCTTACGTATACCTACAGTCCTACAGAGAAGACAAATATCCGTCCTTTTCCGTTCCTATAATAGGACGACACAAGATACATATCCGATCTTCCTGATCACTAACCTGAACACTAACATTACATACCAGGACAATTCAAACAATCAAAAGTTTTTGGGCCAAAGACCATCAATGCAAAAATCGTCTCAGGGCGATTATCCTCATTTTTCTTATGGTGATTTTTTTTTTTTTTTTTTTTACCGAGAGTGAGCAATGCTCTTATCTAGAAAATTCAATATTTTACTCAAGAATATTGCTTTTTGTACTGCGGAACATCTTAGTATTCAAATTGAGCTTTCTCGCTCATCCCGATATGGTACTCCTTAATTCCGATTTTTCGGCCGTGAAAACCGGCCATAATCCGGGGGGAAATCAGAAAATTCCAAATTTTATATTTTTTGTGGGGTCCTTATATTTTGTTTTGAGGGGGTCCATTCTCGGTCATTTTTCGGTCTTTTTGGCGGTAACTTGCTTCCACTTGAACTTTCGATTTTTTTTCTTTCTTATTACACATCTACATACTAAAAGGGACCTGTGTGCCAAATTTCAAGTGTCTAGGTTTAGCCAGCGTGGAGCTGCGTTGATTATCAGTCAGTCAGTATACCAACTGGGCTTTGCGTTTTATAAGTATAGAAGACTATTTGGACTGCAGGAATCCTTATAATTTCATAGATAAAAAATGAATTCTTACGAAGAATGAGAAGAAAAAAAATGCTGGAAACATTATTAGTACTTTGGTTCTATAATGAGAAATTAAGACAGACATGAAAAACAGGGAAAGAAAATAGAAAAATAAAACATAAAAAATGATTTGGCAAGAACTCTTTCTATGTTTAAGATTACGGCTAGCATTTCTGTAAACGGGTAACTAACGGGTTAGTTAACTGAATTAGTTTTACGTTTGATTACATAGAATGAGTTGTAATTCTGTGTTTCTATCCTAGACTCACACTACATCATCATCCATTGATATACTGCAGTTGTTTACAATCGAATGGCCTGCCAGCCGTTTAGTCTGGGCACCGACTTGGTAGTAAAAAACGATTTTTAGTCTAAAATTAATCCCCCTAAAATCAAAGGGATACGTTTTTTTTTTTTTTTTTTTTTTTCGTTTTCCTATATTTTCAGCCATTCTCGAGATACGAGGGGGGGGTGGAGCGAGACTTTATGTACACCCTGTATACGTGACTAACACAGTTCGGGTAATATTTGACCGTTTTTTTTTAGCTTTTTGCGGCTAGAAAAAAAACATTGAACAAGTGATCGCCAACATCCTATGTGAATATACACGTTTAGAAGAAGATGATTGATTTTGTATTCATTCATTGAGTGTTGCTGGCAAATTTCAACCTATTCCATTAATATACAAAGACACTATATGAGTTAGAATAAATTGATTCGCCAATAAGTAATCGATTAGATAGATATTTAGAAATAAATGTAAATTGCCCTGGGTAAGAGTATTGCGATACAGAGAGAGAAATTTCCAATGGAGAACCGAGGTATGATGATGGGAAAAGAAAATTTGTAACACACATTAGTGAACAAGAAAAATGATTTGTGTACCGCAGGAAGATAAAAAAAAAAAAGAAAAAAAAAAAAAAAAAAAAAAAAAAAANAAAAAAAAAAAAAAAAAAAAAAAAAAAAAAAAAAAAAAAACTTCATAGAAACGATAACAAAAGTTAAAAACCTTCCAATACGCCAAAAAAGAATATTCTATAATATAGAGTTACAATTTTATTCTTCAGAAAAAATACGCACATTACTTTAACCCCAAATTATTGCTATTTCTCATAAGAGTAGCAATAGAATTTCAGAATTAGAGTAGAATCTGGTTTTTCACTGATTGGTAACTATAAGTGGGTTCAGAGGCAACATAGTAAAGATTCGAAACTTTAAAATAGAGACTTTATAGGAGAATTCTGCGAATTTCATGGATATACAAAATAATTAATGTTGCTGTAATAACAAAAATGGGGAAAGAAAAAGAAGTTTTGAACACCATGCAAAGAAGAAAATTAGAATATTTGGGACACATAATGAGCAGGGCCGGATTAACCTTCCGCGGGGCCCGTAGCACTTTCAAAGAGCGGGTCCCCCTCCACAAAACACGAATTTTCGAATATCCGAATCCCGAAAATTTCACCTTATGCACTACGCAGAACTGAACTAAACTCTCTTCCCCCCCCCCCTTATTTGGGATCATAAAAAANCCCCCACTCCTATCCCTAGTTCCTAGACAAAAGTCTACTTGCCTTGTCTTGACTCTGGACTTAACGGAATAATAATATGGAGCCATCAGGTCAGACATTTCACTTTGTAGATTTATGCTATGTTCAGATGATCGCGCGGTACGACGAACCGCGCGGCACAAGATCTATCTAAATAGTGCATATTGTCTACATTACCGCGCGGTGGGCTTTGTTCCACGCGGTACTATTTCTACAAATTTGTATTGTTCAGTTGATCCGCGCGGTTAGAGGCGAAATAAAGTAGCCAAGAAGATATTTTGATGCCAGACTTCCGCGCGTACATAAGTTGTTATGTGAATGCTTCTCCCGTACGGTACCGCGCGATCATCTGAACTTACCCTTGCCGCGCCGCCGAGACACAATTCTCAAACTGATCACAAATTCAACTTCAAAGGGATAGTAAGAGGGTACCTAGTGTACCTACACTAACCAATTTGCTAATGTTGCAATACTCGTTTCTTTATTAAGTTCCTAGGTAGTAGGTACCTACTTGTACTTTCCTAAATTAGATTTTACTACATACTTTGAAGAGTTGGGAGCCCCGTCAAAATGATGTGTTTTTTCAATTGTCAACCCAGAAATGTCGAAATATCTAGTGTAAGTTGTCAAAGCGCGGGGCCCGTAGCACGTGCTACAAGTGCTACTATTGTTAATCCGGCCCTGATAATGAGGAATGAAGAAAAATAATTATCACTTTTCACAAGAAGAAGAATATCTTGGATAACGAATTTGAGGACACGGTTCGTTCAATCCACGACCTCACTCTTAAAGAAATCCAATCGATACAAACAGTAGCAAAATACTTGGTGGTTTCCAGTGGGACGTTATTTACTATTTGCGGTATCTCCTTCCGGAATTCCGTTGTAATGAGGAAATATTGCATAACACCACAACACATTCCACTATGTACAATCTCTGTCTCAGCTTTGCTGTACCTTCAGGAAAATCAGCAACGAAGATTGTCACCACTATTCATACAATAGAAATAATAAGTAGTTACAATCAGTCTATGAAATAATAATGTTTTTATTAACTAATTGATCATTATGATGGTGTTAATAAAATGTAAATTAGGAAACATTTCTATTTAATGCACATAGACAAGATGTATGAGAACACAGCATGTTGTTCATTATTCAATGATTCTATGTTTACATAATAAATATCGAGAAAGCAACAAGATAGGTGTGAATAGAAAATGATGTATGAGAACACAGCATGTTGTTCATTATTCAATGATTCTATGTTTACATATAAATAATGAGAAAGCAACAAGATAGGTGTGAATAGAAAATGATGTATGAGAACACAGCATGTGCGTTACTGCTCTTTACCTATTTCTTTTTCTTTTAAAGCCCATCGATACTTCTTTCTTTCTTATCTTTATTTTTTTTTCATTTTTCTTTTGATACAAAATCAGAAGCAGTATATACTTAAGTCTGAATATTTACAAAATGAAATACAGGTCAAGGGGTCGAGCGTATGAGACATGCTGATTGAATAGTTGAGTTTCTTACTATGCTGATTCAAGTAGAGCTTGTCTGGGATTTTTTTTTGTCTCCAAGCATATGTCTGATATGCTTAGACACAAGATAAGTCTTATTTTCACCTCCTAAACCGATGTAGAGTTCATGTAAAAAAGAAACAGACACACGTGTATGTGAAAGATTAATATTTATTGGAAGCGTGCACATTTTTTTAAAACTTTTTTGGCTTACTCTTTCACCCAGTACTTCACAATACAGTGCTCGCTTTTCAGCAACTGTTTTTTTTTTTTTTTTTTTTAAGGAAATAGCTTTGAAATCCATCCATCAAATAGCAATTAACATGCAAATTACAGTGCATAGAAATTAAGGCGATGTTGTATTCGTTCATTGATGATTTGACAGAGAGAGAGAGAGAGAGAGAGAGAGAGAGAAAGAGAGAGAAAGAGAGAGAAAGAAAGAGAGAGAAAGAGAGAGAAAGAGAAAGAAAGAGAAAGAAAGAGAGAGAGAGAGAAAGAGAGAGAAAGAGAGAGAGAGAGAAATAAAGAGAGAGTTTTCACTCAAATATTTTATACCGCATTGAAAAAAAAAAAAGATTTCTTGTTTTAAGCTAATGCTTCAAACTAACTTTTTCCCTGAGATTTATAATTCTCGTCAATATTGATTTTATGACTAAATGACACTTAATCCCTTTAATCCAGTTTATTCTCTTCTTTTGTCATTCAACTATACTTATGAAACACACAGCTTAAGTATGACTGACGTAGCTGGACGATCGATGGCTAGACGTAGTAATTTAGAATACAGTTTTCTTTTGGTATGTAGGTACGCAATCAGTCATAGCTGGACGATGGCTAATTTAAAATTTAGAATGCAGTTTTCTTTTGGTATGTAGGTACGCAATCAGTCATAGCTGGACGATGGCTAGACGTAGTAATTTAAAATTTGGAATGCAGTTTTCTTTTGGTATGTAGATACGCAATTAGTCATAGCTGAACGATGGATATACGTAGTAATTTAAAATTTGGAATACAGTTTTCTTTTGGTATGTAGGTACGCAATCAGTCATTGTTGGACGATGGCAGGACGTAGTAATTTAAAATTTGGAATACAGTTTTCTTTTATTCTGTAGATACGCAATTAGTCATAGCTGGACGATGGCTAGACGTAGAAATTTAAAATTTGGAATACAGTGTTCTTTTTGTATGTAGGTACGCAATCAGTCATTGTTGGACGATGGCTAGACGTAGTAATTTAAAATTTGGAATGCAGTTTTCTTTTGGTATGTAGGTACGCAATCAGTCATAGCTGGACGATGGCTAGACGTAGTAATTTAAAATTTGGAATACAGTTTTCTTTTGGTATGTAGATACGCAATTAGTCATAGCTGGACGATGGCTAGACGTAGTAATTTAAAATTTGGAATACAGTTTTCTTTTGGTATGTAGATACGCAATCAGCCATAGCTGGACGATGGATAGACGTAGTAATTTAAAATTTGGAATACAGTTTTCTTTTGGTATGTAGGTACGCAATCAGTCATAGCTGGACGATGGCTAGACGTAGTAATTTAAAATTTGGAATACAGTTTTCTTTTGGTATGTAGATACGCATATAGTCATAGCTGAACGATGGATAGACGTAGTAATTTAAAATTTGGAATACAGTTTTCTTTTGGTATGTAAATACGCAATTAGTCATAGCTGAACGATGGATAGACGTAGTAATTTAAAATTTGGAATGCAGTTTTCTTTTGGTATGTAGATACGGAAATAGTCATAGCTGGACCATGGCTAGACGTAGTAATTTAAAATTTGGAATACAGTTTTCTTTTGATATGTATTACGTACGCAATTAAAAGTTCAACTAGAAAAGAGTTGTCGCTAAAAGCGACACATTTCGGTGATATATAGCCCAAACGGTCAGTAATATCTAAAAATGAGTGAATGTAGAATGTAGATTTCCCAAAAAACCGTACCTATAGGAAAAATGTGAAATTCACTAATTTCCTATACTATCAGAATTTAGCAATATCTAATTTAAAATAGATCCAAAAATCTCTCATGTCGGTAATAAAAACGTATACAGGGTGTTTCAAAAGTTTATGCAAAAAATTAAACCACGTATATTAGAGCTCAAATAAAGGCCACTTGATTAATAAACCTCTATACGGAAATGGAACCCAAGGTAGCTAGGGCCACCCAAAGTTGGCAGTTAAAAATCGAAAAATAATTATTAAAAATCGAATTACTTCATTTTTCGCATGACGTCTCCGATTGTTATCATGCTTCTTTGGTGAGTGTTTGGCACTTTGTCCCTGATCAGGGGCGGAAATGTAAATGCCTAAAACTTTTTGATGCGTATTTTTTTGGTGTTTTAAGGTATGACATGTCTTCTAAAACTTGTTTTGCTACAAAAAAGACCGGAATAGCTCTTGTCTAAAACCAACGGTTGACCTTTTAAAATCACAAAAATTGAGCGTAGGTTGAACGAACGAAGCGACCTTTACTTTAACACGACACTAAAAGTAACCAAATTTCAAGTCTCCTGCACACAAAACAGGTAGTAATTGTGAAAACCGACAAATAATTCGACTTTTAATAATTATTTTTCGATTTTTAAGTGTCAACGGTTGGTTTTAGACAAGAGCTATTCCGGACTTTTTGTAGCAAAACAAGTTTTAGAAGACATGTCATACCTTAAAACATCAAAAAAATACTCATCAAAAATTTTAGGCATTTACATTTCCGCCCCTGATCGCGGAAAAGTGCCAAATACTCACCAAAGAAGCATGATAACAATCGGAGACGTCATGCAAAAATGAAGTCAATCGCAAAATAATTCAATTTTTAATAATTATTTTTCGATTTTTAAGTGCCAACTTTGGGTGGTCCTAGCTACCTTGGGGTCCATTTCCGTATAGGGATTTATTGAGCAAAGTGGCCTTTATTTGAGCTCTAATATACGTGGTTTAATTTTTTGCATAACCTTTCCGAACACATTTTGATAACCGCATTACGTCATTTCTTTTAAAATATACCCACTGAAAATTAAATTAAAATTTATTTAAAAATGAGTATAGAAATGTATTTAAAATGCAAAAAAGGTTATATATATTCTAATGTACTCGAAGGAAGGAAGGAAGGGTCCATTTTGATGTTATTTACCATGTAAATTTTACAGTATTTGTTGTGAGATAAAATTAATTTATCATGAGTCTTTTGAAAAGACTTTCGAAAAAGAAAGATACACCTTTTCATATTATTGACCCTGAAGGTGAGATTGCACGAGACCAGGCAAAATTTTTCGGGAAATAAACCTTCTAAAGGTTTTTTTTCAATACTTTCATCTTCATATTTTTATTGACCAGTTGAAAATATTGAAAAAAGTGTATCGAACACACTCATTTTGCAAATGAAACCTAGTCTATGCGTAATTCTGTTTTATAGGTTTATTTTTATTTAAAACTAGCTGTGTTCGCCCGTACTTCGACTGATTCTTAAATTGCTATACTTTTTCAAGGACAATGAAATTTGGGGGCGGGGGGGGGAGTATGGATTTATGTCATTCTGTCTTTTTAGTATTTTCTAAACTTTATTTTGCCCGTTCTCGATTTCGAGCATACCTTTGCAAAAAAATCTCCCAAAATAAGGACTAAACAGCCACCTAAAACTTTCTCGCTTTCAGTTGATATGTTGGCGCGACAAAAACTCGAAAACGACTTGACATATTTTAGTTCCATGATTTTGGGAGGGTCCATTCTCATGAAATTTTCGCTGTTACCGTTTGCACTGCGGTAACATCCTATATTATTACATTAGATCCTCAATTATTCGAATTCATTGGGATAAGACTTAGTTGGGCTAATCGAAGTTGAGTCTAACAGTTCGGCTAAACGATATTTGATATATAAAAGAATGAAAATAATGTAAAAATCGAGATCCCTTATTTTCGTGAACCGTCAGCTCAAGTGGACTCGGTCCGTGAGGATGCCAGTCTCAAGTAACTTCCAACAATCTCAAGTTTGATTTATTTCTCCCCATGGAAAATTAGTAAGGCTTGCAAGAAATTATGTCTTCGCATATTTAACCTTACAATTAAGAAGGTAACTGAGATTATGTATTTCTAATTATTTGTATCTGCAAAAGTATAAGAAACATTATCCATTTCTTGAGATAAGTGGAACTGGCTTGATAACCTGGCATCTCTTATTATTGTGATACACCCTTATAATGTGTGAAGGATTCAATTAAATAAACTAAAATCTCGGTTGCTATAGTTGCAACAAACTATATCGCGCGGCTTTGAATTTCTGTGTATGCATTTGTAAAGATAACATAAACGGATTAAAATTTGCTGCAAATATTTTTATGTCCTAAATACTGAACAAATATAGTAATGTGTCAGGATTTCAGATGGAAGCTTTAATTTATGAAATATTTGGTGAGGAGCTTAAACTTAATGTCACTATTCCGCTTGACTAATTGAAAGGAAATGATATTAGTGTTGTTGAATACACACTAGTTAGTAGTAAATATAAGCTCCTGGCCGAAATGTACAGGGTGTGCAAACAAATTGTGCAGAAAATTTAACCAGAAGTTTTTGTGACCATTTTAAGAGGGTTTATTTTCTTTGAAAAAATGAGGGAACGCTTTTCTTAACACGTTCTGAAAGTTACTTTTTTTTTTAAAAAAAAAACACGATTAATAAACGAAAATTAAAAAAAATAATGATTTCTTAATGGAGTTCTCCTCCCACAAGCACAGAATGTTTTTTTTGTGATATTTTTTCATGTGTTGCACATACATTGGAGTGTTTTCCTTACGAACGTTTTTTAGTGAATTTTTCATGTGTTGCACATACATATAAATTGAAGTGTTTCCTTACGAAAGTTTTTTAGTGAATTTTTCATGTGTTGCACATACATATAAATTGGAGTATTTCCCTTACGAACGTTTTTTTAGTGACATTTTTTCATGTGTTGCACATACATATAAATTGGAGTGTTTCCCTTACGAACGTTTTTTAGTGAATTTTTCATGTGTTGCACATACATATAAATTGGAGTATTCCCCTTACGAACGTTTTTTTTTAGTGACGTTTTTTCTGTCGACAGGACAAGTCGTCACGTTTAGTTTTGACAGCGTCTGAAAGGAGGAAAGGAAGTGCAATGGAGATATCTCCATTTATATACACATGCCACTTATGTAATTAAATGGAGATGTCTCCATTGATCAATACGCTTTGAGATTTTGTAAGGAAAGTAACAAATTTTTCTCATTATTTTTTCAAGTGCGAACACAACTGTTTAGATGGTTTTACTATCAAAGGGGAAAACACTAAGGCAAAAAAGCGTGGTGTTATACAGCTTATTTTCTTTATAAACGAGGGGTATTTTTGGTGGTTGATTTTATCTGAATAACAAAATTAAAAGTATGGACACAGAGGTGCAACAGGGACGCCCAAGTTCGAGCGACTGCATAATGACACAATAAATAGCTGATTACCCCAAAAAAGTACAATGAAAACAACAATGACATATCTAGCGCACTGAACAACTGAAATTTAAAATATATAACTAGATATCATGTGCGTTTACACTTCCTTATTACTAATTTCGAGCCTTACAACAACATAATACAGGTAATAAATGTAGGGAAAAATATATATGTACTAGCTGTTTTACGGTGCTTCGCTACGGTTACAATATTCAACAAAAATTTCGAGATCGCGAAATTAAATCTTCTCAATTTTATATTTTTGGTGGAACCGACCCTCCAGAGTGAACACGGCTCCTATTGAGAAAATTCAATATTTTACTCAAAGATATTACTTTTTGCACTGCGGAACACCTTCGTATAAAATTTCAGCTTTCTCGCTCATCCCGAAGTGATACTTGTTCACTATGGGTTATTGGTGGAACCGACCCCCAGAGTGAACACGGCTCCTATTTTGAAAATTCAATATTTTATTCAAGGATATGACTTTTTGTATACTTCGGAACACCTCTGATCAAATTTCAGCTTTCTCGCTCATCCCGAAGTACTTCTCAATTCCGATTTTTTGGTGGTGAAAACCGTCCATAAATCGGGGAGAAACCGGAAATTTTCAAATTTTATATTTTTTATGGGGTCCTTATATACTATTTTGGGTGGGTCTATTCTCGGTAATTTTTCGTTATCTCTTTTAGTTTGCCAAAAGAAAAAAAAAAAATGTAAAAAGACCTCCTAAATAGCGTCATTTTTGGCGGTAACTTGCTCCCACTAGAAGTTTCTTTTTTCTTAATTACATATTACGCACCTACATACTAAAAGGGACCTGTGAGCCAAGTTTCAAGTCTCTAGGTTTAGCCATCGTGGAGATACGTTGATTATTAATCAGTCGGTCAGTCAGTACGTCAGTCAGTATACCAACTGGGCTTTGCGATTTATATAAATGTATTTTAATTACGAAGAAAACTTCAAAGTATAACTATATTAGGAAGAAAAAAAGATTGGAAGAAGAATAAAACAATTAAAATAACATCACAAACGTACACAAGTTATTCACGTACTGAACAGCTCGTTTGGAAAATCGTTTACTTGACAAAACATGTTCTAAAATTTCGTTCATTCAATCTCTAACAAGTACTGAACGGCTCGTTTGGAGAATTGTTTACTTGACAAAACATGTTCTAAAATTTCGTTCATTCAATCTCTAACAAGTACTGAACGGCTCGTTTGGAGAATTGTTTACTTTTGACAAGTTCTAAAATTTCGTTCATTCAATCTCTAACAAGTACTGAACGGCTCGTTTGGAGAATCGTTTACTTGACAAAACATGTTCTAAAATTTTGTTCATTCAATCTCTAACAAGTACTGAACGGCTCGTTTGGAGAATTGTTTACTTTTGACAAGTTCTAAAATTTCGTTCATTCAATCTCTAAGAAGTACTGAACGGCTCGTTTGGAGAATCGTTTACTTGACAAAACATGTTCTAAAATTTCGTTCATTCAATCTCTAACAAGTACTGAAAGGCTCGTTTGGAGAATCGTTTACTTGACAAAACAATCTTTAACAATCTCTATAAGGTAGACACAAATTGTTTTCTTCTTGTTCCACATTAAAATAGTTTCCGCGTTCAATAAGAAAACAAACTATAAACAACTTAAATATTTCAAAGTTACTGAAATTTTAGAATTTTCTAGATAACTTGTTTTGTTTGACAAAAAGTTTTGTGTATAGTGTATGAACGGAAATGTTCAAAGAAGAATCGTCTCAAAATATGTCGAGAGAAAAAGAAAGATAACGAGATATTATGTAGAGGGTGGAGCTTTTCTCTCCGAAACATACATTTATGAAATATTTTCTTTCGTTTATGTATATGAATTTGGATGTAATATATTTATGAGGGTAAGTTAAGTTGTATATAATATACATACCTATATACATATAGGTTATAATAAAGAAGACAATGGAAATATATACACCATGCGATATAGCGAATACTGCGGTAGTGGTAGTCCAATGATTACAAAAAAGGGGCTTTTACATCTAAATGAAATTTCCTAAACGTTTTATCTATACTTATAAAACACAAAGCCCAGTTGGTATACTGACTGACTGATAATCAACGGAGCTCCACGATGGCTAAACCTAGTGATTTGAAATTTGGCACACATATACCAAGTTACCGCCAAAAATGACACTTTTTAGCGGGTCTTTTTGTATTTTTTTTCTGGGCAAACTAAAGGAGATAGCGAAAAACGACCGAGAATGGACCCCCCCAAAATAGCATATAAGGACTTCATAAAAAATATAAAATTTGAAATTTTCCGGTTTTTCCCCGATTTCTGGACGGTTTTCACCACCAAAAAATCGGAATTGAGAAGTACCACTTCGGGATGAGCGAGAATGCCGAAATTTATTACGAAGGCGTTCCGCAGTGCAAAAAGTAATATCCCTGAGTAAAATATTGAATGTTCACTCTGGAGGTCGGTTCCACCAAGAATCCAAATTTCGTAACCGTAGCACGGGAAAACAGCTATTATACATATTTTCTAAGAAAAAAATTATACAGAAAATATTTTTTGTTTTCAAATACTAAAATTTCCTTTTTACAAAATTTTAGTGAGAATCACAGCATTACTAGGTATTTTACAATTATTTCACAATGTTATAAGCTAAAACATTTGTCTCAATGACCGAATGAAGTGTAGATCTAGTTTTAACACTTTCTTTTCTCGCTTTTTTGTCTTTTTGTACCGCGAAAACTCTCGAACGCTTTTTCCGATTTTGATGAAATTTGGTACGGACATTAATTATATTCATAGAATTAGGTGATCATTTTTTGGGCTATATAAAATGAAATTTAGTTGAATAGAAGTATTCGGTAGTACGAAAGGAAAAATACTATATCTTCAATTGACCATTAAAAGCTCCCATGGCTCAGTGGTCACTGAACTAGTCTTGCACTCGGGAGGCCCAGGTTCAAATCCTGGCATGGACAAAAAAAAATTCACAATGGTTTGAATGTTTTCAGGGCCCACTCAACCTCGTGAGGACAAAGAGTAGCTATGAAGATAAATGAACATAGCGACCCAGTGCCAGCCTTGTAGGTAAAATAGAAAAAATCAATGTAATTGGATAATGATTGATATTGGGAAATCCTACAATGCTACAGTGAGCACCAAAGTTGAGACATAAAAACACAAAGAAATAGCATTTTTTTAGTCGAT
This sequence comes from Pachypsylla venusta, assembly GCA_012654025.1. Lineage (NCBI taxonomy): Eukaryota > Metazoa > Arthropoda > Insecta > Hemiptera > Aphalaridae > Pachypsylla > Pachypsylla venusta. Next base: position 3,151,903 of record CM022885.1, read on the forward strand.
CTCAAATAACTCCATAGCTACTCCGTGACCGAGTTATTAAGTCCATCGACTCATGGTCCGGAGATTGTGAGTTCGAATCCCGCCAGGAGCGAAAATTTTCTGATCGAATTTTCTCGTTTTCGGTATGGTATACATGTAAAAAAGGAGTGCCATGAAGTAACGCAAAAGCGGTTCCGAGGCATAACTTTTTTTTAACAAAAAATAACTAGTTGACGTAGTAGCACTTGGAATTCCGACAGGAAAGGCCGTCACAATTAATAATAATTGTTAGAGCTGACTAATTTCACCTGAGATCAACATTTAACTAGCTCTGATAATGTCCTCTTCATTTGTATGATAAGTAAAAATATAGTATTTTATCTGCCGTCTTATGAAAGTACACTTGTTTGGTCAAAGGTCAAAACGATCGACATGACTATATATAAATAGACATGAAACAATATATCAATCACGTGGCCTTTGTTTTCTGTGTTGGAGCGTTTGGCCTACTTTCATTCATTGAGAATATAGAAAAAAAAAAATCTGGCATTATCATCGTGTTAATTTTGAAAATAAATTTAAAGCTGTCTCATCGCCGTCTGTTCGACACTGAAATCTAAACAAAAACAAGGATACAAGAAAATGACCAACGTTCTAAATCTAGGACCAACCTTGACCTAGTAATGCTATAGAAATTATCAAAATCCAACAGGAAATATGAGTTTCAAAGATAAAGTAATACATTAAAGATACCCGGGTTCAGGTGTTTTCAGTTGTCTGAACCTTCAGTTCCATAAATGTTATCAAAAGTTTCGCCAACTTCAACTCTGTGTGTATGTATAAAATATCTTGATCTGTTATCAAGCAATGAACCCATGGGCGTACGCAAGATTTTGCTAAGGGGGGGCCGATTTTTTTTTTTTTTTTAAATCTATTTTATTTACCATTACTTGTCTTATGTACATAATACATAATAAACCTTTTTTTGGGAGGGGGCCAAAAAAATTGATGGGGGGGGGGGTCTACGCTAAGTGGNTAAATTTGAAGTCTCTAGCTCTTACCATTCTCTTTTTAGATAGGATTAATGAAAACCGCTTTAAAGCGGTAAAAACCGCCAGCAGTATATTTGATTGGACCCAAAATTTAAAATCTCTATCTCTTACCATTCTTCTTTTAGACAGCAATGCTGAAAACCACTAAAAAGCGGCAAAAATCACAAAGGGTGTATTCGATTACACCCAAAAGTTTCGGGGCACAATTAGAGCCCAGATGGGGCCTATATACCAAATTTCATCCAAATCGAAGAGACGCACACACGGACCAATCGCAGAAACTCGAGATTTGGGGTCTGGGGACCGCAAAACGTGTTTTAGCATTGAAAACTCGACAAATTTCAGACCATTACAATTACAATACTTTCCTTTTTATAGGATAAGGAAAGTAAAAAATGTACTTAACATGGCTTATTTTAATGAATTTAACTTTTTCCTATACCGTTCGAAATTCATTTTATCTAGTGTATATTTCCAGAAATTTTAGGCCCTATGGGCCCCCCCTTGCGTAAGCCCATGAATGAACCCCTGTAGAAATATTTGTTATCTTTTAGTGCATTAAGATTTATTTTTCAAAAAAAAAGAAGAAGAAATATCTTAAAAAGCTTTTAACGTATAGCAGACAATGTTAAGGTGGTTTTTGAATGTTTGAAAAAAAAAAAAAAAGGATTGGAAATAGTGTGAGGCAGTGAAAGGAGGAAGGAAGAAACCTTTCATGTTCAGATCCTTAATATGGTCTAATTTATGCTACACGCTATGCATGCGTGAACAATGAAGTCTGTTACCACCCGCGCCGCGCCGCCCACACTGTTCGATGTACATTATTTTTAACACTCTCCATTCTTTTTTTTCCCCCATTTTTCCATTTAAAAAGAGGAAAATACAAAAATTAAGCAATAAATCTTATCTTGATCTCGTACAATGCTGAACCATGAGCAAGACAGTTGGGTTTTTTTCTGAACGGTTGCAGTTAGAAAATATTTCTAAATTAGGTATTTATATATTTTTTAAGGAGAGATTTTTATAATTTAAAACTTTTGTCGGATCGATTTGTTCATAGGTACGGACAGCTTACAAAAGAGGAATCGAACACAATCTATTGAAAGAACGAAGTGATGTACATGTTTAGCTCCACCATTTTTCTTTTGTTTATTTACCTTTTTTCTTTCAAAAAAGTTATGCCCCGGAACCGCTTTCGCATTACTTCAGGGCACTCCGTTTACAGCCATGCCATTCCAAAAACGATAAAATTCGATCAGAAAATTTTCGTTCCGGGCGGAATTCGAACCCACAACCTCCGGACCAAGAGTCAATGCTCTTAACAACTCGGCCACGGAGATTGGCTGTTTATTTACCCTACTAATCCGATTCTGATTTAACTTGGTATGGACCATAATAAAATAATAAAGTTTTTGAGATAACATGAAAATTTTCTCAAGATAAATGTTTGTACCTCCGAAAGATTCCGAGATATTTGTTTGTATCACATTGTTGTATTTTGATCAATGCATCGGACGAGATGCGTATTTGTCTATTGAAGAATGCAACTCTATAAAGAAGATGTTGTTTGCTGCTAAAGTTTTTGTTAATATTAAACATCTAATCTTGGAAGCTAATTCAAGGTTATCGTCATCATACATTTATTCTTGGAAACTAATAATTGCAATAAATAATTAGCATGTGCACCCGGAACCATGTCAGCCACTGCAATATAATTACGTCAGTAACAATAATAGTTAAATAAATATTTTTATACAAGAATCGTAAGATAATAAATAAATCAAATAATTAGACAGTATCGATTCGGATTAATTATAAAGGTGGCAAGCTTTCGATAGTACTCAGACTATCATCGTCAGGCCGATGTTGACTCTACGGTGTTCAGAGTAGAAGTGAGGGTATCAGAGTATGAGATGTTATAACTTGTGCAGATCGAGCAAGTTCTGATATATTCGTGTGTTGTTTCCCACATCACTTTTAGGCCGGCCATACACGCACCGATAAGTCTGTCGTGTATGACAGGATCTGCACAGATTTTGTCTCCGATCTGTGCAGATATCGAAATCTATTGATCCTGCCATACACGACAGTCTGCGCAGATAAGTCTGTACAGACAAGTCTGCACAGACTTATCAGTGCGTGTATGGCCGACCTTATAGTTAATAGATTATGGATTTTGATTGATATGGAAAGCCTCTAGGATTTTTCTCTTTTTATAATGTTTTTCGTTATCTATTATTTTAGCCTCTTCAAAATTAAAATTATACTGGTTTTCAAAAACATGATTAGTAAGAGCCGTGTTGTTCTTTTCTTTTTTAACGTCATATTGATGTTGATATAACCTCTTTTTTAGATATTGACCAGACTCTCCTATATAGTTCGATCCACAATCGAACTATATTTGATGAGGCTAAAATAATAGATAACGAGAAACATATATTTGAAAGTTATAAATGTATGTGTTGTGGTCAAGCGCTTGCCTGGTAATCAGGAGGTCGCGGGTTCGAAACCCAGCCAAGGTAGGATTTTATCCTCTCAATTAATTGAGAATTTGACCACAATAATAGTACAAGCTTACTGCTGGGGTAAAGGGACTTGTTAGTCTCATTCGAGTAGTATAAATAAGCAGTATTATTATTATAAAAAGAGAAAAATCCTAGAGACTTTCCATATCAATCAAAATCCATGCTCTATTAACTATAAAAGTTATTTGGAAAACAACACACGAATATATCAGAACTTGCTCGATCTGCACAAGTAGTAACAACTCACACTCTGATACCCTCACTTCTATTCTGAACACCGTAGAGTCATCGGATACAATGATGTCACATTGAATGAATGAATTCACAAACATACATTAGGACATCTCCGTAGCAGAGTGCGCATCACACTCGGCTTGCACCAGGTTCGATTCCTGGACGGGTCGAAAATTTGAAAAATGTTTTTTTTTCGAATTTTCTACTTGGTCTGGTTGTATTTGGGGGTAACTCAGCCTCCTGAGGACAATTGAGAAGCTATTACCAATAACGCCAAGTGGTACCATTATATAAGGTAAAAATGGTTAAACTGTAGCTTAGGCTAAGTGATATTGGAGTGAATAAATGAAAATACCTTGTAATGTTATAATGCCCACAAACATTGTGACATAATAACACAAAGTAATATACATACATTTATTCATATGAATACAACGATTACTGTGGAAGTAGGTCATAAATGATTACAATTTATAAATATGTAAATGTGGAACGCTTCATGATTTTGACTGTCACCCCTGTGGAAAGGTCTTTTTAGGATGAGAATAATTAACTCGAGAATTTTGTTATCTCAAAAAGAAATTATTCTACTTTAAATACTATACAGAGTGTCCAAAAAGTCCCGCAACGGATTTTTTTTATTTTTAACGGCTAAAGATAGAGACTTGAAATTTTATATGCAGTTTTACCACAAATTAATCTACTTTTTAGCGTAATTAGAACTTCTACAAGGTGTCTCAAAAGTGGGTAAACAAACACCATCTTTCGATTTTTAAATTGAAACCCCTATTTTTTATTTCATATTCGAATTTTACGTCAAATTCTACATACAATCGTCTCTTCACTCGATACTTTGAGCAATCGGATCTCTGATCAAACCCGCCCAATCATTGATTTTTCTCCAGAATAAAAGTGATAAAACCAAGAGTGTTATACATCAAATCAGTCAAGTTTTTTATGCTGAATCTCGTGATACCATTGGTTTTTCATTTTTTACACTTTTTATACCCAAGGAGGTTAAAATGAAAAATTGAAAGTTGGTGTCTGTTTACCCTCTTTTGAGACACTCTGTAAAAATTTTAATTACGCCAAAAAGTAGATTAATTTGTGGTAAAACTACATATAAAATTTCAAGTCTCTTTAGCCGTTAAAAAAAAAAAAAAAAAAAAAAAAACGTGTCGGGACTTTTCGAACAATCTGTATATACCCTGTGTAGGGTTCATTTTCAAATGTTTTCAAGAAATATTTTTCGATTAGAATTTTTTTATTATTTTATTTTAATTAATCAAATGAGACACATATGGGTACATAACAATATTCCGTTAAAGGTGTAAATTAGCATAACAAAAAATGAATAACGATGTCTTATAACAGCTTTTGCCAAATTCAGGAAGGAAATCTATTTTAGCAGAAATATGTAGTAGGATTACTTATTTCCTTCAGAACTTTATTTATGATATGAAACAAAGTAGTGTACGAAGGCCACGCAAGTAGTAATTTCTAACATATATCTTTTTCGGGGCGTATATACAGAATATTAAAAAAAAAAAACAGAATGAACCAATGAACTCTGAAGAAAAAGTTCATAGCTGGTATTTATATTATTATTTGAAAAGACAATATCGATTCTAAAATTATTAGGTGGCCCAGCTTTCAACAACACTCAGGTTATAATTTTCAGACCACTGTTCAAAGCTCGCCACCTAATAATTTTAGAATCGATATTTTCGTTTCAAATATTTTGTTTATTATTTTACGATTCTTTCTACATATTTTATTACTGCTTGCTTCTTACTGACATACAACCCTTGACACTCTTCAACTCCTCTCTTTGGACACAACGCCTAGCCCTGATAATCACACGTGAAGAAGTCACGTGCGCATCTCCCTCAAGTGCAACACACACTAATCTCACCTACTACCTAGAACATTTGAAACCAGACATCCATTACTTCAAGTTCATCTAATCAAATAACATACTACAGTTCAACACAAACATCCTACTCATGTACCTACTAAGGTCAGTGGTCCTTTGAAAAACGATTACAGGCAGGCCCGACGAGAGGGGGGGACGGGGGAATCCCCCCAGGCCCGGGACTTTCTAAGAGGCTCGGTGAGAAAATTATCATAATGAATTTTTTCAATTTTTTTTCTAAATAATAAATAAATCAACTTAAAAGTTTTGAAACATTTTCAAACACACAAAATCAGAAGTTTAGCGATAGTGGGCTAATATGGGACAATGGCTATTGCAGGACACTGATTTTACAATATAGTGCGACCTTTCAGCTTGTACAGCAATCAGAAATATTGGTATATTCCGTAAACATTAACATCTGATAATCGAATTATTTGATGCCAAGAAGAAACGTACACGCCTTTTCACATCAACTACGTGAATTGCCTACCTTTACTATTATTACTTACTGCTCATACGATGATTTAAGATAAAAGAATAATAGAGGGGCCCGTAAATTTTTCCTCCCGGGCCCGGATTTTCTGTCTACGGCCATGATTACAGACTGTCGTTAATAGGAAAGACTACATGCTACTACGAGCGACTTTAAGCGACATATCCAACTACAGGAGTATTTGAAGCTTGTAGCGTATAAGTTACTCGTAGTTGCTTCCGAGGGACTACCGAGGCAATGTGATGAAGCCAAAAGGGTCGATTGATCTGCTCAGAATAAAGATCATTTGTTCTGGGACGTAGTTGTCTAGTCAATAATATATGGAAAACTTATTCTGAAATTTGACATCGTTAAATAATTATCATGAAAAGCTATTTCGGTGGTGTGACCCTGACATTCGCGCGATTATGCCGGCCTTAGAAACCGTATCCGTTTAAATTCTTCAAACTAATGTGAAAAACCTAGCTGTTCACAAATTAGCATTTTTTCTCAAAAGGTTGTGAAATACAAAGCTGTTTGTAATTTAGGAAGTTCAGGAATTTAAAGCTATTGCTCTGTCATAATGCACTTCCCATATTACTTTTTATGTTTTCGTTTGGATTCGTACCAACAATCTCCCGGTAACGAATCCTTCACTTACCAACTGAGCTACTCAGTTGGTAAGAGCTCGTAATTTAGGAAGTTGAATCTACAAAATTTGGTGAAGCACAAAGCGGATCGTAAATTATTTGACACAAACATGCAAAATATATTTATCACATAGATTGTGATCTAATTTTTTTTGTCAGTTTTGAAAGTTAATAAATATTATTATTTGATAATATATGTCAAAACAGTGAGCATTGAAAACAAAACTAATACAACATTAAAAGCTAAAATAACAAGAACGTGAAAACTAAATGACAAATGAAACAATAAAAGTGACAAGTAAATGCTCATACATTGTCCATTACTTTGATGGGCGCTCCACTCAGGGTTTATAATTGTCAAAAGCCGTTTCTATCACATACTGTTTGTCAATTTTATTCAAGGAAAGAGTAAAGTCAAAATAGTATTGAACAAGCTTGTTCATAGGAAATAGGATATACAGTGTGTTCATAAAGTTTCCCCCTCTAACTTTTGAACAGCTCAACCTAGAAAGTTGATATTTGGGTTACAGCGATAACATAATGTCTAGCTTTTTATGATATGTTAAAAAGCAGGGGATTTTTATTTTTTACCAAACGGAAATGGGGACCACTTAAAGTTGAAACATTTTTCCTAATACGATTTCCTTATTGATTTCCTACGTAACGGTTATTGTCCTCTTTTCATATGATGTAACATTCGATATTTGAAAAAAAATGCTACACATTTTTTAATGTTAGATATCTCTTACTAGGAGCACGTCAAGAATAAAATTATCTTGAAAGTCAAATCATGAAAAGTTTCAAGCAAAAAACATTTCTTTTTGAATTCAAAATTCTATTAAAAAAAGTTGACCTTGAATTAACTTTGAAAAAAATCAAAGTCACCATAATTTTTCCCCAAAAAATCAATATTAATATTTTGTTTCGGACGTTTTTTTGTAAACTGAACCGTTTTTCAGAAAATCGACCAAAAACTGAATCACTCTGTACCTATATCTGCATTATCACAGAGAAATTTTGTGAACTGAAATTGTGGGAAATTTTATTTGCCATGTTTTCATGTGATACGTTGTTTTTCTTCAGATAAACCATTCTCGAGTTATTTACAAAATACAGTTTTTGTGNTAAACCTTGTCGAGTTATTTACAAAACACTGTTTTAGGGGCGCTTTTTGCCGTAGAATGACGGCCTCAGTTTAAGAGGTCGAAAATTCAATTTTATAATCTCCCCACCATACCTAACAACCCCATAAAAAAGCACACATCGTCTTTAATGCAAAATAAATTCCTTTCCTCAATGGGCGATATGTTACATGTATTAAATAAGTAAAGTCTCATTTCGACCAGCTCTTTGTCTTTTTTGAACCTTCCACTAAAACGTTTCTCATGATTGATATATGAATTCGGTTTAAAATTAAAATATCTACAACTTATCTGTGGTGTTTATGCGGTATTGAGGCTTTGTTTAGGAAATAGAAAGGTAAAAATGAATATAAAAGTTCATTCTTGACAAAAACGGCATTTTACGCCAAAACGGCGCCGCCTGTAGGAGCACTCCTATACATCCTACAGGAAATATGTGTGAATTGAAATCGCAGGAAATTTAATTGTCCTTTAAATCGCTACAACTATTCGCCTAAAATGCACAGGAAACGAGTAATTGAGGAAACTCTTGAAAAAAGCGGCTTTTTGAGCGGCTTTTTCAAGATGGCGGAGAACGCACAAGGGTTGGGAGGTCGAAAACTTAGATTTTTTAAAGATGAGGTCCATACCTACAAACATATATAAAAATCGAGATTTCCCCAATTTTTGCAAGCAAAAAATCCCCGACTACTGGACTAATAAGCGATCTTACCTTTAGAGGAAGTTTTGGCCAGTTTTTTCTCTTTTTCTTAAATCTTTCTTCAAAGGTGTCGTCCCAATATTCTCGACTCTTTAACCAATATGGCTGAAACAAATTAACAAAATATATTTAATTTTGGATACGTTTTATTTACTCGTACGAGTGGTAAATGAGGTAAGTAAAATAACCAATAAGTTTGCAGCAATGTCTATAAGCAATAACTTAATAAACAGGTCAGGGATATTTCATTTTTTTACAACCTCACATTCTCTGTTTACAAAAACATATAAAACTTTTATACAAAAAAATGTTACAATAAAAAAATTTTGCTACACTAATAAATGAGTCGAAAAATATTTCATCGATTTTGAGAATAGTATTTTTTGTATGCTATGTATAATGTATGAGTCAAAAACTGTCCCACCGATTCTGAGAAAAGTATTTTCTTTGAGAACGTCTCCGTGGCAGAGTGCGCATCACACTCGGCTTGCACCACGGATGTTCCGGGTTCAATTCCCGGACAGGTCGAAAATTTGAAAAAAGTTTTTTCGAATTTTCTACTTGGTCTGGTTGTGATTGGGGGTAACTCAGCCTCCTGAGGACAATTGAGTAGCTATGGTAATAGCGCAAGTGGTAGCATTATAAGGAAATTGTTAAAGTGTATTAGCTTAGGCTTAGTGATATTGGAGTGAATTTTGAAAATACCTTGTAATGCTATGATGCCAACAAACATTGTGACATAACACAAGGAAATATACATTTACATTATATTTTCTTTGAGTGACTAATTAAGTCTCTGGCCGATCTCCGTGACCGAGTTGTTCAGTCCATTGACTCTTGGTTCGGAGATTGTGGGTTCGAATCTTGACCGGAGCGAAAATTTTCTGATCGAATTTTCTCGTTTTTGGAATGGCATGGTTGTCAAAAGGGAGTGTCTTGAAGTAATGCGAAAGCGGTTCCCGGGCATAACTTTAATTTTAAAAAAAAAAATCTGCGAATTGCAGTTTATTTGTAGCATCATTGTGTCCGATGGTAGCCAGTGGGGACTGTAGCTACAAATAGGTGGTAGACTTGATACTACTAAAGTTATTAATTGCTATCATACATTCTCATATGAAATTGATATGAATTGGCATCAAATTGGAGGATAATTGACATGGGCCTCCAAAACGGAGGCCCATGTCAAAAAAATGTCAAAAAAAATGATCGGAAAATCATAAAAATTCGAGCATATGAAATATTCCGTTTTTAATCGAGTATTTTCATGAATTGAATTAATGGACCAATGATAAAGAAATCTCTTTTTTACAGGTTTCAAAAAAGCTTTATTTCTTCCTTTGTATTCATTCATAAGGTTTCAAAAAAATTTACATTCGAAAAAAAAGGATAATAACCAGAAAAAAAATCAATTTTTTTTCCGAAGGGAAGTAAAAATTCTGAATTTAATAGTGGTGAAGAAGAGGACAAAACAGATAGTAATTTATAGAAAAATTTGTTCGATCGGATGTGGATAGTGTGGAATATCCATATATTTCTCATATGAAATTGATATGAATTGGCACCAAATTTCAAGTTCTAGCTCTTTCCATTTTGGTTTTAGGAGGAACTGCCAAAAAGCGGCCTTCAACCGCTAATTAGCGGCCAACAATATATTACACTTCAACCTAAGTTGTATTTTTCACTTTCTTGTATGAAATTGATATGAGTAGGCACCAAGTTTAAAGTTCTGGCTATTACCGTTCTTATTTTAAGCAGGATTGGCGAAAACCGCTAGAAAGCGGCATAAAAGCCAACGATATATTCGATTTCCACCAAAACCTTATTTTTCCGTTCATGGCATAAAACTGACATACATTCCAAATTTCAAGCCTCTAGCACAGGCATTGAAAACTCGACATCGAAAATTTCAGCCCAATACTTTCCTTTTTATAGGATAAGGAAAGTAAAAAGAGAATGATTTTTTGTCGTTCCCTCGGTGTGCTACTAACACTGAAGGGCCCCATTAGTTCCACCTATGAAAGGATGCTGTTGATTGGAAAGCATGAATTTAGAGATTCAGATAAACCTGTACCGAATCAATTTCCCTTTTGAAAAATAGTTTGAAGGAGGGGGCCTATATGACAGATGCATGTTCCGCTTTGCTTCTAATTTAGTTAATATATTTAACTACTAAACATTCCAAACAAATTTCCGAAGTCAATTTTTCCCACTAGTTTCCAGTCAACCTTTAAAAATTTAAAAAATTTTTAAAATTTTAAAAGTTTAAAAAAATTTAAAAGCAACCTTTTAAAATTTTTAAACTTGTGTTTTTGGTTTATTATTTTCAATAATGAACCTTTGGAATCGTCACGAAAAAAAAAAAAATACCCCCCCCTCAAAATTTGATGTTTTACGTTTCAT
>CM022885.1:3182557-3196232 GCA_012654025.1 Pachypsylla venusta
ATTTGGTATTGAGCAGGTTGAGAACCCCTGCTCTAGAGAAAAAAAATGAGCACGATGTGAATAAAATTAGTTAAGACTGGGCAACAATGCATAAGTGCACATGCTTTGCCAACATCATATTGTGCCCATATACCAAGTGGTATTTGGTATTGAGCAGGTTGAGAACCCCTGCTCTAGAGAAAAAAAAATTAGCACGATGTGAATAAAATTAGTTAAGACTGGGCAGCAATGCATAAGTGCACATGCTTTGCCAACATCATATTGTGCCCATATACCAAGTGGTATTTGGTATTGAGCAGGTTGAGAACCCCTGCTCTAGAGAAAAAAAATGAGCACGATGTGAATAAAATTAGTTAAGACTGGGCAGCAATGCATAAGTGCACATGCTTTGCCAACATCATATTGTGCCCATTAAAAACATTATCTTTTTTATTGTTATCTAGAAGAAAAAAACATTAAATTGTTAGCTTAAAAAAAAAAAACATTAACTTGTTTTGTTAGCATTTTCACAACCGTCTACGTAGCAAAAATTTTCACACAACATGTTACTTACGCTACGAGAAAGCTAAAGAATAAAGCTGTAACGAAACATTTTCTCGAATAGAATTTTAAAAGCAAATGACTGGCGGGTAATTTTATTACTTTTTTAAAAAAATTAATTCAATTCAATATTACATTAAAAAAACACTGCACTCAAAATAGCGAGATTCCTGCTGTACAAATCCCAGAAACAAATCTTACTGAAAAAAAAAGGCTCTTGTACTATCATAATACTTGCAGATAATTTCCGTAGTATGAGTGTTGGGAGCTGGGCTTTCGGGAGGGGGCTAGCTAATATATATATTTGCTCTTGTAATAGCGCCACTGGACGCTACTCACACAATAAGTAGCTACTCTATTGTCCTTACGAGGCTGGGTGCACCCAGTACGATCAAGCACATTTCCAAAACAAATCCGGTTCCGCCAGGATTCGATCCCGAGTCTCCCGCGTGCAAAAACAAAGTATGTCTCCGTGGCAGAGTGCGCATCACACTCGGCTTGCACCACGGAGGTTCCGGGTTCGATTCCCGGACGGGTCAAAGATNGCTCGAGCAGTGTGAACAGAATGGTCGATTGTGTTCGTGCTCGTCGAAAACTGGCGAGCAACGATCACGAATGCTCGATGCTCGTGTATGTTCAGGCATTGAAAATGAGCCTTAATATTCAGGGTTGTTTCAATGATTCAATGTAAATTTGTTTTTTACATAGGATGAACTATTTTTTTTCTTGTTACATAATCGTTTTTTCCATCAAATTCTACATTCAATCGAATGCTTTCTTTCTTTTCCCCTAAGTGTAGAAAATTTATCAAACGCTTCTATGCCTCTCAATAAAGGGTAAAAATAACAAAGAAAAAATTCTCAATTTACTAAAAAAAAATCTAATGTTTACAATAAACCATATTTTTTTTTTCCAAAAAAGGACCAGACGATAAATCTCTTAATCTCTGAACAAATATTATTTCCCTTTGGAAAATAGAGAAAAAAAATATTTTAGGGTTGAACAATAACTCGAACCATATCAAGTATGGTTGAAGCCATTCTGTTGTTATTTCAAGAGCCATCTCGACTTGAAAACCTAATCTAAAAGTAATCCAAAATAAGAAGAGCTAGTTTACTTTTATGTGAAAATAAACTCTCATTTAACTTTTCAACCATTTCGCATATTTCATAAGTTTATTTACATACCTCTTCATTCTTTACTCAGACTATCGAAGCAGAATGAAGAAGAGAAGGAGGTTTTTCAAATTATAATTCGCAAACATTGATCTACTTCCTGTGGTCGCAGGTTGCATAGGACGTGATGTTTTAAGATAAACAATGATGTGAAATGTTAATCTCAGCCAGTTCATCAAGCACGGCAAGGCACTACATCTACATAGTCTATTATCATTTTAAAAAGATACAAAGTTGGTTTGCCTCCATGAAATAGGTTAGGAAAAGTACCTTTGTAAATTCAATTAAATAAAAAATAAATGATTTATATTTTTTTTTAAAAAAACCTCTCGCGCTATACAACAAGACATAGACTGGAATGATCTTTAAGGGTTTATACGCTTATTTTAACCCTGTAAACAAGTTCTTTATTCTAAAATCTAAAATTTATAAAGAAACTAGTTTCGAATCATTCGATTCATCATCAGTCTAGTCGAGTNTTTAGACTCCACTAGACTGATGATGAATCGAATAATTCGAAACTAGTACCTTTATAAATAATTATAAATAGTATTTTTGGTGTTTTGTTTTTATTTATTTAAATATTTTTAACACTTATAATTACCATGTTATTCAAAGATTTAAAAATTAGTTGAATAGAAACGTTCTTTGAAATGCTTTCAACATATCTTCCATGTTAAAAAACAATACAATATTTTCCTATGCTCCGTATGGGAAGATAAAGTTAAAAAACACTTCTTCCATTGTTCGGTGGAACTGTAATCTAACAGTCTGACCACTTTTTTCCTTCTCTATGAAGAACATCTTGTTTTTCCTGTTTTATATTGTATGGGGTTTCAAAAGATGATTTGAGTTAAAGTTTTTAACAATGATCGTTATCTCTTTTTTCTCTCTCTCTTTTTTTTTTTAATTTCGGTATTTCACCACATAATAATAAACCTCCAAGTTGGAAGAAAATAGTGGTTACTGTTTAAGGTTTGAGAAAAATCACAAGAATTAGAACAAAAATTTTCAAGATTCGATCAGATAAGGCCAAATAATAGCTACACCTATAATATAAGGGCAAATAATAACTACACCTCTCAGGGAACAGCGCCGGACTTCGGCAATACCAATGAATCATTAGTAATTGCCAATATCCGTCCTTCTTTTTTTGATTATTTTTATATATAAAAAAAAGAATGCCGCCATTTTTATTTTTTTAGAAAATGGAGCCCATTTTTAAGTATAAATGAATTTTCAAACAGGAGAAAATATTTTTTTATACTCCTATAATAATATATCGCCATAATGTGGTGACGCCAGAATTCAATGACATTATTATAAAGAGTGGAAATAAAGTAACTTTTGTGGCCTACTAAACAAAAATAGTCATAATTAGATAAGAATCAGAATAAAAATTAGAATAGTTTTAGATTAGAATTATAATTAGAATAAAAATAGATAACCCAAGTTTCTTTTTTTTTATTTTTTTTTTGGCTTAACGTCTCTTTACCATTTATTGGTGATTCAAGACGGGGGTTTCACCCTCCATTCGCTTGAAACTTGCAAACCAGCTACCCAAATTGACCTCACTCAGCCTGGGTTGGGCCAGAAAAATAGCCAGCATCACGAGGGCGCGGATCCAACCTCGCTGGACGTTGCTTAACTACAGTGATCTAACGGGAACTGTTGTATTCAACGTGCCATTGACGCTGGCTAAACCCAAGTTTCGATGAGGACAATAGATTGTAGTTGACTTTTGTATAGTTTCATGCAATTTACTAAGTTGTCCTCACTTGAAGTAGATTAGTAATGTCCCCAGAGCGGCTCCCATTCCAGTACGCACCACATCCAATGTTGCTAACTTCGGCAATCTGACTGGAACTGGTTCATCAACGTGATAAATCATTGGCGTGAATTTTATCGATACCCGTATTTTGCGTGTTACTCCATTATCATGCAAGAATGAAAATAAAGCTCTTAAGGACTAACTCAGGCATATGTAAATGATATAAGTAAAGGAAAAACTGGAGGAAGTTCACAAAAAAAAACAAATAGATAAAATACTCTGATAATTAATATGCCTCAATAATTGCGGTATATTTGATGATGAGCCGTTTTTTGCAAACTTTACAAGGCTTCAACATCTACAAATGAAAAACTTATTGTTCGCCTCTAACATTGTGTACCCTAATAAGTAATGCTAAATAATAAACACATCCTGCGACCAAACAATCAACAACATCAGGGTGTCTACCAGACTTTTTTTTTTTTCAAGATACCTATATACTTTAATTAATCGGCTTGGGATTACAATAATTATACAATATACTTCATCAGCATCAGCGTGTAAATGATCATTTCCAATATTGACCAATCTAATTGAAATGCACGAGTTATAAATTTGGTTTTCTATCTCCGAGAATGAAAATTCAATTATCTCTGTTAAACTCAATTTAAAAAATAGAGAGGAAATCCATGTTCAAGTGTGTGAGGGAAACAAAAGGTTTTATTTTTCCAAGCAAAAAAAAAAAAAAAAAATGTTACATTTTATAAACATTCAAGTAATTGAATTAATTTTGGACGCTTCTTTGCATAAAAAAGGAATTTCTTTCATGAAGGAGAGAGAAAGAGAAAGAGAGAGAGAAAGGGAGGGAGAGAAACATTATGGTTTTACATTTAGCTTTTATTCTTCCAAGGTGAAAATGTCTCAGTTTACGCATCAACGGGGCTTTATAAAAGAGAACTTGTCACGTAAGTGCATGCTTTATTTTATACCTATTTGTGCCAGGTCAAATATTTGTTTTTATATCTGGCCATTATTTTCAAACACAAAGAATAATTTTAAAACAAATTAATTTATTTTTTTTTAATTTGGCTTAACGTCTCTTTAACATCTATTGGTCATTCAAGACGGGGGTTTTATACCCTCCATTCGCTGGAAACTTGCAAACCAGCTACCCACATTGATATATCTCTCAGCTCTGGGTTGGGCCGGAAAATAGCCAGCATCACGAAGGCGCGAATCCACGTGGACACCCAAATAGAACAACCTCGCTGGACGTAGCTCAACTTCAGTGATCTAACGGGAACTGGTGTATTTAACGTGCCATAAACGCTGGCTACACATAGAGTTTACTTGTAGTTCTGTGAACTGTAAACCTCACTCAAATAATTGGACTTCATGAGAACCTCATTAGTCCAAAAACTAATCATCAAAATCCAACATGGCACAGTTATCGTGGAATGAACGGACAGACAAACCGACGTTGAAAGAAAAATCGTAGAGATATTACTAGACCTCATCTCTTCGTTCGGTTTCTAATGTAACTACTGACCAGTGTTGCCAGGTCGTTTTCATCAAAATTCCCTACAGAGGCCTTGATTTCTCCCTACATTTCCCTACGCTAAAAAACTTTCTCCCTACAGTTTCCCTACGCCAAAAATTTCAACTTTTANACTTGTAACTATCCAGGCATCATCAACCACTTGCTCGGGCCCTGGAGTCGCCCCCCCAATAACTTAATCATCAGTTACCCCTGGGGGTTTATTATTAAATAAGTAACGATTTACTTTATCGACCCCCACCCCCTCCCGAGCATCCCGGATTCGTTGCGTGCACGTAGTCAGCTAAACAAATATAAATTTTCTTTTAAGACATCTTGTATAGGCCAAGAATGTCCGATGTCCACACCTAAAATATTTCGACAACCATACTGAATCTTAGGAAGCTAAAATTAGGGGTAATAAAACCCAATGCGTACACCCAAAAAAGGAGACAGGACGGAGTTTGGCATTGATTTGAAGGGGGGTCTCTTAACAGCTATATCCATTAACTATTGTAGCACATATAAATTATAAACTTCATACATAAACTTAATTTAAAACGCTTATACTTGATATAGGTAATACCCTGTATTCTTAGAGAGAAAAAAATTAAGCTCAATTAAAATTTACTTTTTAGCTTTTGTAGTTAGTATACGAAACATTTCCTCTGAGGGGATTTGAAATGAAAATCTACAGTAAACAATACATTGATGAAGTAGGTACACAAATAAAAAAATACTTCGAGCTGCATTTTACAAAAGAAATAAAATAGTTTTTGATGAAATAAAGAGACGAAAAAATGAGTTTTNTACACAAATAAAAAAATACTTCGAGCTGCATTTTACAAAAGAAATAAAATAGTTTTTGATGAAATAAAAAGACGAAAAAATGAGTTTTCATCCGAAAGCAAAAAAAAAGTGTGAAAAAATTGCACAATTTTCTCTCTAAATTAGATTTTCCTATTTCCGAAACATAAAATTCACTCAGCCACAAACGATATGGGAGAGGATTACCTCATTGACAATACAAAGCGGATATGTTAGTCAGACATTCACATGATAGACACATGGGATGTAAAACCATTGCATCGGAAGATAATTCAGGGATTCCAAAATAAGAGTACCTATAGTTGATGAGTTCGCAATTTGGGAGAATACTCGACATAATAGAGGAAACCAATCTTCGATTTTATTGAATTGGTGTTCAAATCATTGAAGAAGTGTAACATTCCTTTCAAAGAGGAATGGCCGTATAAATTCAAACCCCATTAGAATTAGAAATTATAGTTTCTGGCAAATTCTGAGCATAGAATTCCTCCCAGATGCCCAGTTTATATTTGTATGTCACCGTCTGCCCTAACTGGTAATGCTGGGTGGTAATAAAAAATATTACCTATTATGTTTATNATCGTCACCAGAAAAAAAGAACGCCCGGAAAAATATTTCTCCCTTTATTATCTTTATCAGTCAACAAAAAAGAGCTACTCGTAAGTCGACCCTCTGAAGAGTCGACTTATTTCAAAAAGATGATTCGACTCGTGAGTTGACTCATGGATGATTAGCCCATCCCTACTTCACTTCCGATTAATAGAGCACGAGAGAATGATAAATTGAAGAACAATACGGAAATTGAAAAAAATGTAGGAAAAATCTCACAAAAAAATTATCATTGAAAAAAGGCCAAGTTCCAACCACTCTTCCAAAAAATTCCGCCCATGAACGTAGTGATTATTGAGGCCAAGTTTATTCTTGCTGCTGTTCATCTCGCACTTAAATTTATTATTATCCTTTTTCGGTCTCAATTCTCTTAAAGCAATAGCTACTTTTCACTTGGGCGGTTTTTTCTGAGGAGAATCACAAAATATTAACTAACTTTTTTCAAGGTGGCCAAATGTAAAGACTTTCCTTATATAAAAAGAAGAGGAATAAAAAGAAGAGGAAAGTATTTTAATGGGCTAAAATTTTCCCAAGAGCCCACATCTCGAATTTCAGCTATTGGTTCGTATGTGTGTTTGAACAAAATATCTCAAGTATTTTCGCGTGCTGCGATAATTACTTATACTTATCATTATATACAAATAAACCGTCAACAGTAGATTAGTTAACTACTTATACTTATCATTATATACAAATAAACCGTCAACAGTAGATTAGTTAATTACTTATACTTATCATTATATACAAACAAACCGTCAACAGTAGATTAGTTAATTACTTATACTTATCATTATATACAAACAAACCGTCAACAGTAGATTAGTTAATTACTTATACTTATCATTATATACAAACAAACCGTCAACAGTAGATTAGTTAATTACTTATACTTATCATTATATACAAACAAACCGTCAACAGTAGATTAGTTAATTACTTATACTTATCATTATATACAAACAAACCGTCAACAGTAGATTAGTTAATTACTTATACTTATCATTATATACAAACAAACCGTCAACAGTAGATTAGTTAATTACTTATACTTATCATTATATACAAACAAACCGTCAACAGTAGATTAGTTAATTACTTATACTTATCATTATATACAAACAAACCGTCAACAGTAGATTAGTTAATTACTTATACTTATCATTATATACAAACAAACCGTCAACAGTAGATTAGTTAATTACTTATACTTATCATTATATACAAACAAACCGTCAACAGTAGATTAGTTAATTACTTATACTTATCATTATATACAAACAAACCGTCAACAGTAGATTAGTTAATTACTTATACTTATCATTATATACAAACAAACCGTCAACAGTAGATTAGTTAATTACTTATACTTATCATTATATACAAACAAACCGTCAACAGTAGATTAGTTAATTACTTATACTTATCATTATATACAAACAAACCGTCAACAGTAGATTAGTTAATTACTTATACTTATCATTATATACAAACAAACCGTCAACAGTAGATTAGTTAATTACTTATACTTATCATTATATACAAACAAACCGTCAACAGTAGATTAGTTAATTACTTATACTTATCATTATATACAAACAAACCGTCAACAGTAGATTAGTTAATTACTTATACTTATCATTATATACAAACAAACCGTCAACAGTAGATTAGTTAATTACTTATACTTATCATTATATACAAACAAACCGTCAACAGTAGATTAGTTAATTACTTATACTTATCATTATATACAAACAAACCGTCAACAGTAGATTAGTTAATTACTTATACTTATCATTATATACAAACAAACCGTCAACAGTAGATTAGTTAATTACTTATACTTATCATTATATACAAACAAACCGTCAACAGTAGATTAGTTAATTACTTATACTTATCATTATATACAAACAAACCGTCAACAGTAGATTAGTTAATTACTTATACTTATCATTATATACAAACAAACCGTCAACAGTAGATTAGTTAATTACTTATACTTATCATTANCTGAGTCAAATTCTGAATCCGCATTGTTCTGGGCCTCCGCCTCTCCCTTTTTATGTTTATTTCTCCTTCTAATGATGCCAGTAATATGTCATTTTTTATTAGAAAAAAAAAAATATATATTGAGGCACAGGATAGTTTTGCAAACAATGAAAGAGTTTTTATTATTTGAAGTACCTAATCTGAATGTTGCTAGTATAATGCACATGTACACTGAATGCTAGTATAATGCACATGTACACTGTGAATAGGTAGGCATGTTAATATAAAACATATCCTGTCATGATGGTGCAATTACATCTCCTAATAATCAAATTTCTGTTAATAAAAACCGTGATAATTTTGGGCGTGAACTGTCAATTCTCAACAAGAAACTCCTATACTTAATCAACAGGGCTCATTTGGGTCGCACTTATTTGCACAGTGTTTAGGTATGTTTATTTTAACCGGAGATACTTTTTATAAAACAATAAAAGGTCATCATACCTCTAAGACACGGGCGTTGCTGCTAGTGTAAAAATAAATATAATTTTATAAAAGTTTATAGATAAAGTTTAGCTATTATATGAGAATATGTAAAGTAATATAAAAAACGTTAGGGTAGGTAGATTATTTAGTAGTCAGCATCAGCGATGAAATATTTCGTGAGATCAAATGAGAAACAATTCATATTATCCCACCTCTAAGGAATTTTTAGAATAACATGAAATATTTATATTTATGTCGTTAAGAAAGAGAAGACACATCAAAGAAATAGAGGCAACAATCCTAACGTTTCGCTATCATTCATAAGTTACGACCGATTTTTCGAAATGAAAATATTATGACAGAATCAGGGCCGGATTAACAATAGTAGCACTTGCCATGTAGCATGTGTTACGGGCCCCGCGCTTTGACAACTTAAACTAGATTTTTCGTCATTTCTAGGCTGACAATTGAAAAAACATATCATTTTGACGGGGCACCCAACTTTTCAAAGTGTGTAATAAAATCTAATTTAGGAAAGTACAAGTAGGTACCTACTACCTAGGAACTTAATAAAGAAACGAGTATTGCAACATAAGCAAATTGGTTTCTTTAGCATGAGCGGTAACCATGTTTTATCGATGTTGGTATACTTAAAATTTAATTTCATTTTTCTCTACCAGCTGTAGGCACTAGACTAAAAGGCCAAAAGATAATCAATTTTTGTACTGGCTCCAAAAAGTAGACTTTTTAGACTGTGTCGGCGGGAGGTGGAGGGGGCCCCGCTCTGTGAATATGCTACGGGCCCCGCGGAAAGTTAATCCGGGCGTGGACACAATATTATAAAGACAATACCGATGAAAATAAATATATTAAAAAAATACAAAGATTGCTCTAAATAGCACTTATGATGCCATCATAACTTTTATTTGAAACATACCGGCGGGTGCCTTTTTTTTTACAACGGGTCACTATCATCAAGATGTCAAAATGAGATTTTTTTCTCTCTACGCGTATCTATTTTTTTCTCATCCCAACGGAGTGATGGAGCAAAATTTCAGAATACTTAATAAATATTCATTTTTGTCTCCATTTTCATTGAAAAAAGTCGACCTTATTCGGACAGTCGACCTTATTCGGTCGACCTAGTTCATGACCAAAACAACTGGCGGAAATAGCAGAGCAAAAATGTTTCCTTAGTAATTCTGTGATAATCACGAAATTTGTGTTGAACCTTAACACAAAAAAACGTAAAATATCAGATTTTGAGGGGTGGGGGGTATTATTTTTCTCTAGAAAATTCCAAAGGTTCAATATTGAAAATAATAAACCAAAAACTCTACATTTACATTACATTAATAAAAAGAAAAAGAATCAATTTTCTATAGCCACTGTCATGTTAATTTGTTATAGTTAATATAATTCTGTGATAATCACGAAATTTGTGTTGAACCTTAACACAAAAAACGTAAAATATCANGAACCTTAACACAAAAAAACGTAAAATATCAGATTTTGAGGGGTGGGGGGTATTATTTTTCTCTAGAAGATTCCATAGGTTCAATATTGAAAATAATAAACCAAAAACTCTACATTTACATTACATTAATAAAAAGAATCAATTTTCTATAGCCACTGTCATGTTAATTTGTTATAGTTAATATGTGTCAGTCAGTATATCAACCGGGCTTTGTATAAATATCAACTCCCAAGATTTCAAATTAATTTGTAATGTCTTCTTGAATTTTGAAAGTTATATTTCGTGACTGATCATTATAATATCAATACAACATTGCTCTGTATACTAAACTGTTATGTGTCAAACATCTGTAACTGTTTTGTGCCTGGATCTGACATACTATCTAATGAAGATACTTGCCATGACGGAAATTTAATAATAAATAAAATTCATCGACGAGTTTTCTCAAACGAAAACAAAATGGCATCAAACATTGTAAAATAATCGTGTTTGATGATGAACAGCACTTAGCTAAAATACTTTGAAACTTTCATTTAGGATTTAACACATTTTCACACATCCATGATTTTTACCTATCGGTTTTTCTTTAATAAAAAACTACTCTTCCATTCGGGAGGTACATAAAATTTTAATAAAAAACATAGGATTGATTGGGTACGCCGTTATTGGAACTTTTGCTTTTTAGCACCGTCGACCTATTTTAACGAATTGAAGATACCATTGTTATCGTTGAAAAAGATAATGAAAAAATCAATATGAAACTATGGCGAAGCACGGGGTACACCTGACTTCATTCATATTGAGAGACTGAATGAAGTCAATGAGTAATATTGTAAAAAAAATGTACATGTAAGTATATTTCTTTGTGTTATTATGTCACAATCTCTTTGGGCATCATAGCATTACAAGGTATTTTCAACATTCACTCCAATATCACTAAGCGTAAGCTCCACTTTAACAATTTAAAGTCTACAGGATGGTTCTAATGTAAAAATGTAAATGTATATTTCTTTGTGTTATTATGTCACAATGTTTGTGGGTATCATAGCATTACAAGGTATTTTCAACATTCACTCCAATATCACTAAGCCTAAGATACATTTTAACAATTTTTACCTCATAATGCTACCACTTGGCGCTATTACCATAGCTTCTCAATTGTCCTCAGGAGGCTGAGTTACCCCCAATCGGACCCGGAACCTCCTTGGTGCAAGCCGAGTATGAAGCACACTCTGCCACGGAGATGTCTTCAATGAGTAATATTAAAGTATCTCTAAAAATTAAATTTTACCAATATTAATAATAAAATCCTGTGCCTTTCTGTGCCTCCGTTATGCCAACAATCATGTAAACAAAAGATTTGGTACACATTAATACGGTATTTTTTTTCACTTGGCCTGGACAAGAAAAACACTCTTTTTGTCTTCATAAAGATCCTCTCATGATCAGGCCCGACGAGAGGGGAGGGGAAATGGGGGTAATCGCCCCAGACTCGGGAACTAACATTTTTCAAGTTTTTTTTCTGAATAATAAATAAATCAACATAAAAGTTTTAAAAAATTTTGAAAAATTTCAAACACACAAAATCAGAAGTTTAGCGATAGTGGACTAATATAAGACAATGGCTACTGATTTTACAATATGCGACCTTCTAGTTTGTACAGCAATCATAAATATTGGTAAATTTCGTAAACATTAACATCTCAAAATCGAATTATGTGTTGCCAAGAAGAAGCGTATACGCCTTTTTACAACAACTAAGTGAATTGCCTACTTTTACTATTATTACTGCCCATACGGTGATTATAGAATAAGAATGATAGAGCGGCCCGTAAATTTTTCTCCCCGGCCCGGATTTTCTGTCTACGGCCCTGCTCATGATGTTATTAACCCACAGTAAACTGATTTACAACGGACATAACCAAATTGTTGTCAACTTCCTGTTTTGCTAACGGTGTTATTTAATGACGCTATATGAAACTAAACTCTTTCGCAAATGGTAAAATTGAAAACTAAAAATAAGATAGAACGTGTTAAACCAGGGAGGGATATCTTCCCGACATCAATTTCCAATGAAAAAGTTCACTTC
Organism: Pachypsylla venusta; assembly: GCA_012654025.1. Classification (NCBI taxonomy): domain Eukaryota; kingdom Metazoa; phylum Arthropoda; class Insecta; order Hemiptera; family Aphalaridae; genus Pachypsylla; species Pachypsylla venusta. Next base: position 3,195,062 of record CM022885.1, read on the forward strand.
TCTTGTACTTTTTCACTTAGTTTTATTTTTAATCTATTTATATTACTTCTTTTTATTGGTTTCATCAAGAACTCGACCTGAATAAATAAAGTATCTACACATTAATGCTTCTGAAAATGAGATTTTTTTTTAAAANACACTAGTCCAGGAGAACTGCTCCTAACACCCAACCTTCTGTACACTGTACGGTACGAGTGCGGCAATTGGTTTTTCCACAATTCAAAAAATTGTGGGAGGGGAAGTGATAGTGAGAGGAGCAAGGGTTTTGTGATATTCAACACGAAATAACATCTAGTTTTTAGTTGTTGCAATGGTTTGGTCGAGCGCGCATTGTGCGTTCGTTGTCCAGTTGTTTTTTAAAGAAATAAACCATTATAGCCACTCAGAGGGCGTTCCGCACAAGGTAAGGTTTGTACTCCACTGATCCAGTTCCTGATCGAAAAACAATTTTGAGTTGAGTTTACAACTTTAGGATTACATCATCAACTTTAGGCTGTATGGGGACATGTTCCCCGGTCGCCGGATTTGAGTCCCTGTGACTTTTTCCTGTGGGTTTACCTCGAGGCTGAGGTCTTCAAACATCGCCCTGAGACCCTTGAAGTGTTAAAGGAGGCAATTCTGGAAGAAATCATCCAAATTGATGCGGATATGCTGACGAGTGTCATAGAAAACTTCTGTGAAAGACTCCAAAAGTGCATCACTCACCTAGGCAGTCATTTGGATGACATTATTTACAAAACATAGATGGAAAAAAACTAGAATACATAAGCTTATAGAATACCAAATAATTTTTCAAATATCTCATTTGTTATTTATGTACCAGCTCTTTCAAATGAAGAAATACTAATTGCCGCACCCTGTTATATGAAGCTTCCACACTAGCTTTCCTTAACTGGAGAGATATATTGAGAATGATGTTTGGTGAAAAACGTCATAATTGTATTTTCAACTAGAATGTGTGTTTTTTCTTTGGAATATCTGTACAAGGGCAAGAGTTTGTCTCTGAATCTGAAAGTGTATCTATCACTGATTAGGCTCATCCTCTTTGTGTCCATCACAATGTTTACAAATGACCTCAAGGTCATCTCGCTAGTCATGTCTTGGAAATTTCAAATGACAGCCATTTTGAAATCAAACACGCTAGGCGTGTGAATATTTTTTGCAAAGTATA
>CM022885.1:3203324-3214834 GCA_012654025.1 Pachypsylla venusta
CGTTTACATATGACAAACACCTTTTCATCACTGTTTCTCCGTACCGGTACATTTCCGGATGCCAAAATTTGATAAGTATGTTCGCTTTATGTTCTAGGTGTGCAATAAGAAAGGATTTTTTAATATTCGGAAAATTGTTGGAACTATAGAGAAGTCGGGGAATACCGCTGAAGAAAAAACAACGAACTGTAAGGGCATATTCAAGACACACTCGCTAGTATATGCGAGAACGGAGAATGTTATTTTGTGCTCATAAGAAAAGAATGATTATTCAAAATGGGCCATTGAAAAGGTTTTAGAGGACGCTTAAAATCCCGGGCCAACCCAAGCGTTGTTTTTTTATGACCTCAAAGTCTCTATTAAATTATCTGCTGAAACTTTAGTGTCTTTTGATGTCGTAAAGACTTTTAGACATGTACAATATATTCTCTCTCTCTTTTGCCATTATATTGCATGTTGGTACGGGGAAACATAATTACATAATCATTTTTTCCCAGTACCAAAGAGATATATTTCATGTGGTACGGGAAACATAATTACATAATCATTATTTCCCCAGTAGCAANGCTGAAACTTTAGTGTCTTTTGATGTCGTAAAGACTTTTAGACATGTACAATATATTCTCTCTCTCTTTTGCCATTATATTGCATGTTGGTACGGGGAAACATAATTACATAATCATTTTTTCCCAGTACCAAAGAGAAATATTTCATGTGGTACGGGAAACATAATTACATAATCATTGTTTCCCCAGTAGCAATGAGAAATATTTCATGTGGTACGGGAAACATAATTACATAATCATTGTTTCCTAGCAGCAATGAGAAATATTTCATGTGGTACGGGAAACATAATTACATAAGCATTGTTTCCAGTAGCAACGAGAAATATTTCTTGTGGTACGGGGAAACATAATTACATAATCATTGTTCCCCAGTAGCAATGAGAAATATTTCATGTGGTACGGGAAAAAATAATTACATAATCATTTTTCCCCAGTAACAATGAGAAATATTTCATGTGGTACGGGAAAAAATAATTACATAATCATTGTTCCCCAGTAACAATGAGAAATATTTCATGTGGTACGGGAAAAAAATAAATAAATAAACATTGTTCCCCAGTAGCAATGAGAAATATTTCATGTGGTACAGGAAAAAATAATTACATAACTACATAACACTTTATTCAAGCTTGACATGATTTTTTTATTCTTGAATATATTTTACATATTTATTCTGTGGAATTTTTTCATCAGTTTCAAGCAGAGAGAGATTGTCTTGTGGGCTCATAATATTATAGAAATACCCAACATAAGGAAGGAAACATGAAAAGCTGAATGTAAAAGCTTGAAGGTTTCTTTAAATTTTAACAAAATGGACGAAACAAATTATAATTTGCATACATTACCAACGGACATTAATATGAATGGAGATAAAAAAAAAAACTTCAGGCAAAGACTATTTTTCTAGTAGGTAAATCTCAGACTGCATTAAAAATGTACAATACACACTTACAGGGTAAATGTACACACTTTCTGGACTTCTTATTTTGAAATATATTATGAATATGTTTATGGGGTCCTTATATACTATTTTGGGGGGGTCCATTCTCATTCATTTTTCGTTATCTCCTTTAGTTTGCCAGAAAAAAAAATACAAANTCCTTTTCACTGAATACATTTCACTTCTGTGGAAGTCAACAGTTTAGTTGGAATTAAATTGGGCTATGCGAGTATGTAAAAACATCATGAATTAATGAATAATTCCTTTTCACTGAATCCATTTCACTTCTGTGGAAGTGAACAGTTTAGTTGGAATTGAATTGGGCTATGCGAGTATGTAAAAACATCATGAATGAATGAATAATTCCTTTTCACTGAATACATTTCACTTCTGTGGAAGTCAACAGTTTAGTTGGAATTAAATTGGGCTATGCGAGTATGTAAAAACATCATGAATGAATGAATAATTCCTTCTCACTGAACACATTTCACTTCTGTGGAAGTGAACAGTTTAGTTGGAATTCAATTAAGCAATGCGAGTATGTAAAAACATCATGAATGAATGAATAATTCCTTTTCACTGAATATATATAGGTACAATCAATTGCAGTTGGTGGTTTAAATAATGTGGCCATATTTCTAAACTAACGAATTTTTCAAAAAGAGTCAAATGAATCGGCTAGATGGTTTAATATTTATGGGAACACAATTTCACTGAATATATAAAACTTCTACTCATCCACTTATAAATGTGTCTTTTGTAATCTGATATATTTTTCAAACATTTCATTTTAAGAGTATCTCTCGTTTTATTTTGGAAAATGTTTTTAAGAAAATTGCTTTCAACTCTATAATGCTAGTTTGATAAATTATTTGTGGAAAAAGAAAGATTATATTAATTGCTGTCAAAGTATACCTTGCCAAAGCTTGAGGCGAGGAAGATAAATAAAGAAAATGAACGTCATAACAGTCATTTTATCTGATATTTATAAAAGTGGCGGCTCAAGCTCTCTCGTTATATTAATTGCTGTCAAAGTATACCTTGCCAAAGCTTGAGGCGAAGAAGATAAATAAAGGAAACGAACGTCATAGCAGTCATTTTATCTAATATTTATAAAACTGGCGGCTCAAGCACTCTCGTTATATTAATTGATGTCAAAGTATACCTTACCAAAGCTTGAGGCGAAGAAGATAAATAAAGGAAACGAACGTCATAGCAGTCATTTTATCTAATATTTATAAAAGTGGCGGCTCAAGCTCTCTCGTTACAAGAACACAAAAGAAAACGTTCGTGACAAGTACAGGGTTGTCTAGTTAACCGAGATGTACTTCAATGTTTTAATTTTCAATCAGATGATTGATTTTATTATGATCAACATGTAAGACACAAATAATATTTCCTTGAATTGTGTTCGTCCTCAATCGATAGCGGCATCTTCAATTCCGATGTATGAGAACGCAGCTCTATATAAGTAAGATAAAAGGAAGTAGCTATCTCATATAATGCTATAGATCTCATTTCGAAAATCATATCGAAAAAATGTTTTTAACTTCTCATCATTTTATATTTCAAATAACTGTCTTCATATTAAGGAATCGCTCCTTATTTTATATATAGAGTATAGTAAGTAATTGTAGTAGTAGTAGTAGTAGTAGTAGCGGTTTTTCTCACGAAATCAACCATTCTTCCCATTTATAGATGCATGATTAAATAATTAAAATGGTAGAAACAGATTGATATGAGTTTACCGAAAATATACCGGAGTATAGTAACGGGTTGTTAAGCTGTGTAGAACGTTTTGGGAGTAGTATTGGATTAGGTTCCAAAAAAATTTAAATGCATGTTGAAGTCTGCTGAGTTTAGTCTGCGACCCAGCGTAACCTCGCGCAGACTTCAACCCGCATTTTTTTTTTAAACCTAACCCAATACTACTACCAACACGTTCTACCCAACCAAGTTGGTGTTCAATTCTATTAAATTATAGATAAAAACCTATTCGCAGACCTACCGAATCTACATACAAAATTTCGTTAAAATCGGTTAAGCCGTTTTGGAGGAGTATGGTAACAAACACTGTGACACGAGAATTTTATATATTAGATAGATATATAGAATGTAAACAATTTGACCAGAAATCATTTTAAAGGAAATTTTTGTTTTATTATTTTTAATAATAAGCCTTTGTAATATATTTTTTTACGATTTTGTTTTTACAGGAAAAAATCTATCTAATACAAAAACCAAGCCATATTTGAAAAATACGGATGCATAAATGATAAACAGAGAAACACCTTGGTATAGAATTTCTTCAATCAATATAAAAACGAAAGTAAGAAAATGGAAATGATCAAAAACATTTGACTTAATGTTCTACAATTTTAATACATAATTCGATGTGTGATGCGTATTCCATTTCTTGATAATATAGCAAAATGTCGAATAATATCGTAAAATTGTAGAACATTTTCATTTCTTGTGTGTCAACCAAAATAGTAAAATCGAATTTTTCGGTTTTTTCACAAAAGTTATGTTTTTGCATGTAAACATAAATCGCTTTATCAAAATGGATGATTGTAGTAACCCTTATTATGAAAATCATGCACTAATGCATTTAATGTAACACTATAACAAATTTTATGATAAATTTAAATGCAACTTTAGATATACGAGTACATAATATCATGTTATTATATGAAAATTAAATTGTCCCGGGAAACAAAGTATAAGGAAGAAGGGAAGATAGAAAATGTTCAGATACAAATATTTTCTCTTCCGTTTGGTTTCATTTAAAGATAATAGATTACCATTTTCATTATTTCCTTAAAAAACTGAGAATTACAATAAATGTAATATTGCACAGTTAGTCGTCTCTAATGAGTAGGCATAGTGGCGTAACTAGGTAACTTTTTTTACTCGTTCATAATTCAAAGCAGAATTCAAAAAAAAAATCAGATATTTTTCCAAAGATATCAGCGATTTAGATGAGATTTTAGCCGAACGATCACTTAAGAATTCGATAAATAAAGTAGTTTTCAATCTTTTAAATTTAAAAAAAAATCTTAATTTTTTTCCAAGTCGCCGCGCCGCAAGGTGGCCACTATCAATGTGTAAATTTAACATAATTGCTTTATTCCTTTTTGAAGAATTTGACTTTAAATCATATCAGTAAGTAAATTTTCGGTTAAAATCCCCCTGCTGAAAAAATAGGCCCCCATTCTCATTGTTAAGCCACTGAGAAGTATAAGCTAATTATTATCGGTGAAAATAATTAGTATTTAACAAGATACATACGTTTTGGTTACAAATTTTTGTCTAGAGTAGAGACATCGTTGGAATAAAATAAAATTTTCATTCTCAAAATTAAAATAATTCAATACATTTCCCAACACGGTATACCGATTAGGTTTGTGATAATAGTTGTCGCTGTTACTTGGTAATATACATGACAGACGTAATGCTATCATTACTTATAATTATTGTTTGGTAAGTACGCTATCGTAATTCAAACTGTACGTTCTATAACTCGCTTAAAAGTCATTTCACTTACAGTTTAGTGGGAATTAAATTAGGAGATGAGAGTATGTAAAAACATCATGAATGAATGAATAATTCCTTTTCACTGAATCCATTTCACTTCTGTGGAAGTGAACAGTTTAGTTGGAATTGAATTGGGCTATGCGAGTATGTAAAAACATCATGAATTAATGAATAATTCCTTTTCACTGAATCCATTTCACTCCTGTGGAAGTGAACAGTTTAGTTGGAATTGAATTGGGCTATGCGAGTATGTAAAAACATCATGAATGAATGAATAATTCCTTTTCACTGAATACATTTCANGTTTAATATTTATGGGAACACAATTTCACTGAATATATATAGGTACAATCAATTGCAGTTGGTGGTTTAAATAATGTGGCCATATTTCTAAACTAACGAATTTTTCAAAAAGAGTCAAATGAATCGACTAGATGGTTTAATATTTATGGGAACACAATTTCACTGAATATATATAGGTACAATCAATTGCAGTTGGTGGTTTAAATAATGTGGCCATATTTCTAAACTAACGAATTTTTCAAAAAGAGTCAAATGAATCGACTAGATGGTTTAATATTTATGGGAACACAATTTCACTGAATATATATAGGTACAATCAATTGCAGTTGGTGGTTTAAATAATGTGGCCATATTTCTAAACTAACGAATTTTTCAAAAAGAGTCAAATGAATCGACTAGATGGTTTAATATTTATGGGAACACAATTTCACTGAATATATATAGGTACAATCAATTGCAGTTGGTGGTTTAAATAATGTGGCCATATTTCTAAACTAACGAATTTTTCAAAAAGAGTCAAATGAATCGACTAGATGGTTTAATATTTATGGGAACACAATTTCACTGAATATATATAGGTACAATCAATTGCAGTTGGTGGTTTAAATAATGTGGCCATATTTCTAAACTAACGAATTTTTCAAAAAGAGTCAAATGAATCGACTAGATGGTTTAATATTTATGGGAACACAATTTCACTGAATATATATAGGTACAATCAATTGCAGTTGGTGGTTTAAATAATGTGGCCATATTTCTAAACTAACGAATTTTTCAAAAAGAGTCAAATGAATCGACTAGATGGTTTAATATTTATGGGAACACAATTTCACTGAATATATATAGGTACAATCAATTGCAGTTGGTGGTTTAAATAATGTGGCCATATTTCTAAACTAACGAATTTTTCAAAAAGAGTCAAATGAATCGACTAGATGGTTTAATATTTATGGGAACACAATTTCACTGAATATATATAGGTACAATCAATTGCAGTTGGTGGTTTAAATAATGTGGCCATATTTCTAAACTAACGAATTTTTCAAAAAGAGTCAAATGAATCGACTAGATGGTTTAATATTTATGGGAACACAATTTCACTGAATATATATAGGTACAATCAATTGCAGTTGGTGGTTTAAATAATGTGGCCATATTTCTAAACTAACGAATTTTTCAAAAAGAGTCAAATGAATCGACTAGATGGTTTAATATTTATGGGAACACAATTTCACTGAATATATATAGGTACAATCAATTGCAGTTGGTGGTTTAAATAATGTGGCCATATTTCTAAACTAACGAATTTTTCAAAAAGAGTCAAATGAATCGACTAGATGGTTTAATATTTATGGGAACACAATTTCACTGAATATATATAGGTACAATCAATTGCAGTTGGTGGTTTAAATAATGTGGCCATATTTCTAAACTAACGAATTTTTCAAAAAGAGTCAAATGAATCGACTAGATGGTTTAATATTTATGGGAACACAATTTCACTGAATATATATAGGTACAATCAATTGCAGTTGGTGGTTTAAATAATGTGGCCATATTTCTAAACTAACGAATTTTTCAAAAAGAGTCAAATGAATCGACTAGATGGTTTAATATTTATGGGAACACAACTAAGGGCAGAAAGAAAGGGTCGCCAAAAAACAAAAAAATCCCATGAGATTCAAATTTATAGTAAGGCCTGGAAGTAGACAGGTATCCTTTCTTGTTGAAGGGAAAAGTACGAATGTAATATAAGGTTAAGTTTTAACAGAAATGTCATGAATTATTTGAATTTTCAACAAATATTTAATGTGATTCATAAATAAAGATATCTGAATCAAAGTTAACATAGTCCCTGTTTTATGGAAGTTCCTATTGTTTCACATTGGGAATGAAAAATTCATACATGGCGAAACTCTGGAGACAGAAACGAAAGGTCGCCGGAGGTAAACTGAATTATTTTCAATGCATTATTTTGTACCTCCATTTTATACATTTGAGAAGTCAGGTTGCGATTAGGGCTTCCATTCTCGCAAATGCGGTATCCCACATTTTGCGGGATCCGCGCGTTTTTTGCAATCCGCAAACTCTAATCCCGCAAATCTCGCACTAAAAAGATTTTTTTAAAAAAACATGATCTTAGGTATTGTGAAGAAGTAGGTAGGTTCCAACTATTCCTACTACAATAGCGTTCTCTGCAGCTGGGCTAATTTGTAGTCAGCTGAGGACAAGATTGGCAGATGACAGCTTGCCTTCTTGTCTACCATTTTCTTCCTTAGAGAATTTTTCCANTTTTTTTTCTTTCTTTCTTCTTCTTCTCCTCTTTTTCATTTTTGTATTTTTTTTTCGTGACAATTCCAAAGGTTCATCCCGCGAATGCGGTATCCCACTATTTGCGGGATCCGCGCGTTTTTTTGCGGGATTTGCAATCCGCAAACTCCAATCCCGCAAATCTTGCACTAAAAAGATTTTTTTAAAAAAACATGATCTTAGGCATTGTGAAGGAGTATAGTATGTAGGTATACTATGTATTAACTATTCCCCCTACAATAGCGTTCTCTGCAGCTGGGCTAATTTGTAGTCAGCTGAGGACAAGATTGGCAGATGACAGCTTGCCTTCTTGTCTACCATTTTCTTCCTTAGAGAATTTTTCCAAGCTCCAGGATTTGGAAATCTCTGAAATGGTACTTCAATAATTGTATTTTATACTGTTTTTTTTTTTCTTTCTTCTTCTTCTCTTTTTCATTTTTCTATTTTTTTTTATTTTTTTTCGTGACAATTCCAAAAGTTCATTATTGAATACTAGTGTTTTGATCTAAAAAAAAATTGTATTTATTTCTTCTTTTTTCCTTTGAGATCAGGAAAAAAATCAGGCAAATATAAAATATATGTAAAAGTATATATGACTTAGCAGTTAGCGTAGATGGTGCATGTATGAGTTGTATGAGGATCAGGATTCAAAATCAACCCCGCATGCGGGATTGGAAGCCCTAGTTGCGATTCCTAATACTAAAAATCAATAAATGTGAAATGCAAGCAATGACTGTGAAGAAAACTTCCTTTTTAGGTTGCAACGACAATGTTCAGTAGCTATTGAGCTCATCTCTAATGCACTCCATTTAATCCATGCTTCACTGGTCAAATACATATTGAGAGCGAGATAGATGGAGATGAAATAATAAATAATTCTTATTGTCACGCAGAAAAAGCAATTCATGAACTAAATACAAATCCATTTGTTATGATAAGTGACACAAAGCAAATATTACATTTTAAATCAAAACAGGAAGTCGGGGAAGGCAAAATAATAAAAAAAAAGTTGAAAAGACAAAACTGAATTTTCAATCTAAGAATAAAAAGCAATGTTGCTCTTCAGATCTGTTTGAACTTCTAAGTTTTTGTAAAAGAACTTAAGTAAAGTTTATTATATATCTTTTGTAGTATCGAGGTAAACAATTAACCAATCAAATTTGTCGGAAAGATTCCCGGGGCCTAATAAGAACTTTTTCCTGAGTTTTTTTACGGTGGTGAAAAAAATACCGCAGTTCTGTGAGCTGTAATTCGAATCAGAAAGATAGTATTTAGGATTTTCCTAACGAAAAAAAGTGAGAATTTAGAAGATGTTGTATGATAGAAACAAGATTTGAGAGTGTGAGTCTATTCAATTCAACAGGTTACTATGGTACAAAAATCCATTAAAAGGGCATTTCAGAAAACCCGGGTAGTTCAATTAAAAATTAATCAGCCAATTATGAACAGGTTCTACATCTTACTGTTATTCATATAAAGACAAATCATGTTTTGAGTTTTACACGCTAATCTGCAAAACTACCTCATCAATCCATAAGGGGAAGGACAAAGAATAGTTTTTATGTCGGTATGAGAACGGACACGCTAAAGGCCCATTTACACTGCCCGAGCATTCGCCGCAAACAGAGGTGACGAACGACCATTCGTTCGAGGCTCACGCAGTGTAAACAGTTGCCGCGAGCTGATCATGTTCGAAGCGAATGCTCGTTCGAGCTCGAGCAGTGTGAACAGAAAGCTCGTTTGTGTTCGTGCTTGTCGAAAACTGGCGAGCAACGATCACGAATGCTCCATGCTCGTGTATGTTCAGGTAGTGTAAATGGGCCTTAACTACAGAACTACCTTATCACCTCATAAGGAGAAGGACAAAGAATAGTTTTTATGTCAGCATGAGAGCGGCTATGTCTCCAGGGCGGCAAGCGAAGCTTGCTAGTTATTTAAATTATTCTGTTTTGAATGGGACGAAGTATTGGAGAGTTATCGCGGTACATAAAGACAAACCGATAAACAGACAAATATTGTAGCAGTCTACCTCTTCAAATGAACTATTCTCCACAGGATGAAATGGTAGGAACAGGTTGAGAATTTATGATTGAATTCAGAGAAACAAATTCAATAAAATCGTTTAGAAAATTATTTTAAAAACTTTTAGCATTCCCAGTAAGTATATAGATTTCAAAAATCTTGACTGTCATATTTATATAAGAAAAGCTGTTTGTCTGACTTTTCCAGCTTTTTGTGTGTTTCATTGTTTTATTAAATGGCAGCTAGCTTTTATTTTGAACAGCATCTCCAGTTCCCAGCAGTGCTTTTTACAAGACATGTACTCACTACTGATATATAATAATTGAGTTTCTAGTTCATACCTAACAAACTACGATATAGTTCCAAGAAGAGTTTATGTATACCAAGGTAATGCGTGAATGGCCTCATGAAATCGCCCCCCCCCCCGCCACCCCCATCAAGCGCTCTTTATCAGCGCCTGACTGGGATACTAAAATAATTCTAAGTACAGGGTGCGGCAATTAGTTCTCCCACATTTGAAAGCGGTGGTAAATAAAAAAGAAATGAGATATTTGAAAAACTATTTTGTATTCTGAAAGCTTATGTATTCTAGTTCTTTTCCATCTATGTTTAGTAAAAAAATGTCGTCCAAATGACGTCCTTGGTGAGTGGAGTTTTTCGCGGAAGTTTTCCACGACTCTCCTCAGCATACCAGCATAAATTTGGATGATTTCTTCAAGAATTCCCTCCTTTATCTCTTCAAGGGTCCCAGGGCGATGTTTGAAAACCTCAGCCTTGACGTAATCCCACAGGAAAACGTCACAGGGACTCAAATCCGGCGAGAGAGGGGCCCACGAAATGTTATGCCGTAAGGAGAACGATTGGCTGTATGGGCCGTAACCAGAAAAAAACTGGTGATGTAGTCCTTTGAGTTGTGAACCCAACTCAAATTGTTTTTCGATCAGGAACTGGATCTGTGGAGTGCAAACCATACCATGTGCGAAAACCCTTTGAGTGGCTATAATGGATTCACTTTTTTAAAAAAACATATTGACAACGAACGCACAATGCTCGCGCGACCAAACCATTGCGACATCTACAAACTAGAATATCTTTTCGTGTTGAATGTCAGATACCCCACGCTCCTCCCACTATTACTTCCCCTCCCACGATTCTTTGAAAAGTGGGAGAACTAATTGAAAGAGAGGTGCAAACTGGAAATGTTTGGAAACCCCTGAGTTAACTGAACAATATTGTCTCTATTGTGCCGAATCATAGGTCAACAGAAAACAATGAGAGCGTCACAGAACCGAGACCGAACTATGATCAGAGGAACAAACAATTGTAAACTCATTTGAGAATGAACCAATTTTATATTTTTAATGACTCACAGAATAGAAGAGTTTCTAGAAAAATAATATTTGTGCCATCGCAGCGAAACGAAGATTCTAATGAAGAGACAGCGAGAAGCAAGAAACATTGTAATAGTAAAAAGACTAATAATCATAAATACATACAGATGTCATCATAAGTTTTCTGTATCTGATTGACCGAACAAACATTTACCTTCACGATTTCAAAGACTAATAATAATAAATACATACAGATGTCATCATAAGTTTTCTGTATCTGATTGACCGAACAAACATTTACCTTCACGATTTCAAAGACTAATAATAATAAATACATACAGATGTCATCATAAGTTTTCTGTATCTAATTGACCGAACAAACATTTACCTTCACGATTTCAAAGACTAATAATAATAAATACATACAGATGTCATCATAAGTTTTCTGTATCTAATTGACCGAACAAACATTTACCTTCACGATTTCAAAGACTAATAATA
>CM022885.1:3223501-3237919 GCA_012654025.1 Pachypsylla venusta
TTTTGAATTTAAATTGATGAATAGCGACAAGTGGTAGCATTATAAGGTAAAAATTGTTAAAGTGTAGCTTAGGCTTAGTGATATTGGAGTGATTGTTGAAAATACCTTGTAATGCTATGATGCCCACAAACATTGTGACATAATAACACAAGGAAATATACATTTTTTTAAATACACATTTACATGTAGGTAAGTATAGCCCCTATCACAAAACACATTTTTAAAGTAAAGTAGAAAATAAGCTGATACCGAAATAATAGCAAATTTAAAATGTTTTGTTTATACGCTCCCCGTCACACATGCATTAATATTTCAAAAGACACCCGCCCGCATTCTGAATAAAAAATCGTAAAATATATTTATTTATTTGTTCTTCTCTTGTGATTTTTTCAAGCAAAAGCAAGTGATTCCCCAAACAGATAAATATAGAATAAATATAAAAAAAAACCTATCCCGTATTTATTTAAAATAAAATAAATATAGCGGACGACTTTATCCCTTAACAGGATTATCAGTTCCTGTTTGATTACAGAAATTAAGCAACGCCGAGTAGCTGTTAGTGATAACTTTCCGTAAATTTTTTTATATCTATATAAAAAAGTTGAAATTTTGTATCTTTTATTAAAATTATTTTCTCGTTTTCAATTAGCTTAAATAGAAAATAGATTTGAAATCTTCGTCTAGTCTAGATAAAAAAAGGTAAAATAATAAACATCAAAAAGCTTTTAGAAATGAAAATTGGGTTGATTTTAATGAACAAAATTGAATTGCGTTTGAAGTGGTAATTTCATTCCAATGATAAAGCTGATAATTGTAAAAGATGAGACGTAATATAGCATGTTACAATATTTTGAATACATTTTGAAGTGTCACGAATCATCTGCATACATTTTTTTTATATATCATTTTATGTTTAATGAATCGTTTCAATTTGGTATTTTTGTCATTGAAAGTTAATTTCATCATGCATAGCGAGATAATTAATAACCACTCCTACAATAAAAAAAGCAGCATTAGCTTAACCTGTCACAAATAGGGTAAAATACATTATTGAATATGCACCTTTTTTTTTTTTTTTGCAATTTATCCCCCTTGGAACTACATAGTATTACTTCAAGGGGGTTGCATATTGAATATGCCCCTAAATCACAAATTATTTCAATGTCTTTTTTTCTCTTGGAAACCAACCAAAAATAAACCAATCCTATTTAAAAATCAAAATGTGTGCTCCAGGTGCGTACAACTAGCCATCGTAAGAACAAGAAATCTTTTTTGATGTTTCTAAAAAATTCGAAAGGAAAAGAACACTGAATGTCTCGTGTATTTCAATAGTTAATATATCTCTTGAATTGATCCTGTGATCTAGAAGGACGAAATTAAGGTTTTTCAAGTGAAAGTTTTACGAATATACATTGCAAGGAAGTACACTATTAACAATTTTATTTCAAAGATTTTTTTCTTAAAATTTTGGGCAATTCCCTATTCTCATAATTTTGAAGACATTTAGAAAAGAGCAGGTCTCCCAAGATACCCCTTTTTTCTCGTGAAAAGTTAGATAATACAGCTAAAAATTAATTATCAAGTTCCTGTGAGAAAACGAAAAAATAGCTTCTTTCCTGTAGTATATTTAATTCCCAGAAGACAGTTTTTTCTAAATTTTTAATCCATAGATATAAAGAAAATGATAGTAAAAAAGTTGAATTCATATTGAATGAAAATAGAGTGAGTGAGCGAGAGAAATATCCTTTTACATTTTTTTTTAGAAAATATTTTGAGTTTGCTTAAAGAAAATGAAAGAGTCAATTTTTTTGATTTTTTTTTTTTTTTTTAAATTCAGAATTTTTCCCAAAAACCCGTCAAATTTCTCAAGCCCGGTTTCAAAATTTTCACCGTAGATTTCTTTGACGTCATCAATTTGTTATTTTTGAATAATACGAATCTAAATATGCAATGAGAAATCTGTGTGTACAAAATCCATCAAATTTTTCAGCCCGGTTTCAAAATTTTCAACGTAGATTTCTTTGACGTCATCAATTTGTTATTTTTGAAGAATACGAATCTAAATATGCAATCAGAAATTGTGTGATAATTCATTTTTAAAAACAATTCTTTTTAACTTCAGATATTAAAATTTGATGCTTTTTAAATCACTTGATAATTATAAATAAAAACACTCGGATGAACCAAAATAATTTTTTTTTTTTTTTTTTTTTTTCGAAAAATAAAATTAAAACCTCTCAAAACTCTCTTTGAATAGGGCTGAACAAATCTTCTTGCCTCAGGTGAAAAAAAACTCCTTAGCTTATTATATTTCAGAAAATCTTTACCAAAGACTTTCAAAGTATCTGCATAGCAAAGTTACTCGTAAATTAAAGAAATTTTAAAATGATTTATTTATTGTTACCACACCTTCGAAAGTAAAACCCAAAATCATACAATCACCTGCATAATAAGCAAGTGTAGAAGCAAAACAGGAAATTTATATTTATGTATCATATAAATTTGATCAAAAAAGTAATTTAAAAGGCAAAAAATAGCCTTGTTCTTTATTAAAGAAACTAGGTAATAATAATAGGAAAGTTTTTTTTCCTCCTTTTTGAGTAAAATAAAATAAATTTACTGCACAAATTGGCTTTTATGTTTAGTTTTTTCTCTAAAAAAAAGGGCTAACTTTTTTGAGAAAAAGTGATAAATTATTCTTCTAATTTGAGAAGTACTATCAAAACCATACTCACATTACAGTAATCATTTTTTCTCATTTTGCTAAATTGCCTTTGAAAATAAATATTAGGTTTTATTTTTCTCACAATTTTTTTTTTTTTCATCAACTTTGTTGACAGATGATAAAAAAAAGTTTTATATTGGGGAGGAATCAATTTAAAAAGAGGATAAATACCTAGGTAAAATTAAGTAATTAGAATTGTCAATATTCATAAGCCCAGTGGTTCTCAACCTTTCTTAACACGTAGTCCACTTTTATTCTTAGTAATAAAAGCTATTAATGTCAGAATATAAATCGGTACTTTTTAAGGGTCCGTGCCAGAAGAATAATAATAGAACCCTATTACTATGTCTATCAATCATATGTCTGTTACAGGAACCTTAGAAGGTAGCCAGAAATTTTGTATTCATGTGGTCCTTATCTCGGAAAATGATGAAATTCTTAAAATACTGAAATTCATTTTGATTTCAAGTACCATGCGTAATCTAGTATTACGTATTATACCTTCTAAATTATGTTCGCTCCCTTCAAAAACTCAAATAGACCCCAGGAAGATGTATATGTATAGTCCAAATTGAGAACCAATAATATAGAGGGCAATGTTTTTAAACTGATACACCACCAAATTAAAGAAAATTATACAGGGTGTCCCAAAAGTCCGAGACCGCCTGAATATCTTTTGAAGAGCTTTATGTGGAGTTTTGAAATTTTGCATGTTATTGTACCCCAAATTAAACCACCTGATGGTGTGACCAATTTTTCAGATCCCATGTGACCCACAGTGGGCCCATTTTTTTTTTTTTAATACGAACCCCCATCTTGTGATACATTTTCAGAAAGAAAATAAAATTGAAAGTACTTTGCAAAAAAAATTTACACGCCTAGCGTGTTTGATTTCAAAATGGCGGCTATTTGAAATTTGCAAGATATGGCTTCCAAAAGTGTCTAAAACTAGGCGAATTTTTGGCAATGGGATTTTGAATGATTGCATAGGACACTATTATTGAGGAACCTGCTTTTTAGACATAATTCACTTAATTTTAGACACTTCGCCTACTTTTAGGAATAATTCGCCTAGGCGAAGTGTCTAAAACTACGCGAATTATGTCTAAAAAGCAGGTTCCTCAACATTGGTGTCCTATGCAATCATTCAATATCCCATAGTTTTAGACACTCTAGGAAGTCATATCTTGGATATTTCAAATGGCCGCCATTTTGAAATCAAACACGCTAGGCGTGTAAATTTTTTTGCAAAGTACTTCCAATTTTATTGTCTTTCGGAAAATGTATCACAAGATGGGGGTTCGTATTTAAAAAACAAAAGTTGGACCCCCTGGAAGCCACATGGGACCCGCCCCTAAAAAATTAGTCATACCATCAGGTGGTTTAATTTGGGGTATAATACCATGCAAAATTTCAAAACTCCACATAAAGTTGTTCAAAAGATATTCAGACGGACTTTTGGGACACCCTGTATATGGCAAAGTGTGTTTATTGGTTTGAAAGAGGGACATTTCACAAAGCAGTTATCGACATGATTTGCATAGGGATTGTTTATATCGCAGAAAGGGACATACACTACAATTTATACCAGTACAACAGGTATTGCAGGCAAGGCCTGATAGTAGGGGATAATTCACCTAGTTAGTTAAAATTATAATTGGTATTGCATAGCGTGTAAACTGTGACATAATGACATACACGAAACTGTTATGATTAAAAAAAATCATAAAAGTGAAGAAAGAAAAATGCTTGTCTTTGTTAACCTGAAGTAAGGAAAAGTAATATTCAAATGTAATTCGTGACCTATCTTCAGCCGGAACTTTACCTCGTGTAAATTCACAGCCTATGAAAATCATAAATTTACAGGCGCATTTACATAATTTAACTATTTCACAACAAAAGGTTGCATGCGAAAGAAAATATAATAATATCAGCCAAGTTTAGCGAAGGAAAAGGATTTAAACTAGAAGAACAAGGAGGTGCTCAATATAACAAATTATAAAAACACATGTTGAACTTAATAGTTCGAACCCTTCCGATGGTCGAATAAGAAGAAGAAAAAACGCAGGACGAAAGTTATAAAAATACAAGGTGAGTCATTTGAATATATATTTTGTTAATAACGGGAAAACTACGAATTATACATAAGAAACGTTGTCACAATTATAGATCTGATATAAAGAAGAGCACGATATATCGAAAATCAATATATATCGATATATTTTCTTCCGCTGTATCGATATATAACAAAGATATATTTTTCACGATATATCATTTAATACTCTATATGTACCCTAATTTAGTTTTTTTTTAATTTTCTTACGATAAAATTTGAAGTTATCAATTTTTTTTTTTTTTAATCGAAGTTTTTTATTTTAGGGGGATCCTACTTGTCCCTTTGAAACTGGTCATTGGTGGAAACTGGAAAGTAGGGGAGGGCGAGGTTAGGGAAGTACAGAGAGGGAACGACATTTCCACCAGTTCACTTCGTAAAATTCTAATTTCGAATAAACCGATATATATCTCATATATCGACATATTTTTGAACAATATGCCATCACTAGGCACGAAACCCCAAGCTTAATCAACGAAAATTAATGAAGGTGCAAAATAATTTATAACATCAAAGTTTCATATATAATTTTCATGAAAACCTGGAAAGATGTTTTTTTTTATATTTAAATTATTTATTTCTTTCAACAAAAAAAAATTGCCATTCTATGTTATTTATTGCAAATAATAAGAAGCGTATTTTGTATTGAATTACGAGTGAAAATGAGGTCATTTTCCATTTGACCTCAATTGTATCACCTTTTTTCTATAAAAAAAAAAAAAAAAAAAAAAAAAAAAAAAAAAAAAAAAAAAANAAAAAAAAAAAAAAAAAAAGTGCAAATATCTTAGAAACTGTCGATTTGTTTGTTGATATTGCAAAACAAATTAAGTAACAAACATTCTTTTCTGGTCAAATTATAACATACATACTCTTATATCATATTTCCCGTTTTGATTTGATAAATATTTTTATGCAGTTGTTAAAATTACTCATTTTAGGAACACAATCCACAAAACACACTTAGCATTACAAAGAATCAGGATATAACTATTGACAAGGAAAAGGAAGTCAACTTTATGAACCTTTCTTAGCTATTTCAAGAATATTTTCAACCAAATTTCAGTCGTAGATTTATTTAGTGTCGCTCGAGGATGAAAAATGGAATGTATTAAAAACACAAGACAGAAATTTAAAATACCAAGAACTAAAATCTGATAAAATTGTAATGGCGGACGTCTGAAAGGCAAACACCAATGTCATTTATGAAGTCATAATGTTATGATAAATATAATAATCAATTCAACATTTTCTGTTCTATGTATGGCCCGTGAGGATGTCACCCTCAAGTAACATCTCACAATCTCCAGTGTTTCCTATTTTGTCTGATGGTGTAAAATAATACACAAAGTAATTATGCAATATTATTATGGTACGAACTGACGTAACTATATTGCAGTGATTGGCAATGTTCTAGGTGTCCATAACAATTGCTAGCTTCCAAGATTAGATGTATGATGATAATTAAAAAAAAAATAGTAGCAAAGAACTTCTTCTTTAGCCAACGTCTAAGGCACGTTGAATACAGCAGTTTCCGTTAGATCACTGAAGCAACGTCCAGCGAAGTTGTACCATGTGGATGTTCACGTGGGTTCGCGCCTTCGTGATGCTGGCTTTTTTCCGGCCCAACCCAGGCTGAGTGAGGTCAATGTGGGTAGCTGGTTTGCATGTTTCCAGGGAATGGAGGGTAAAACCCCCGTCTTGAATGACCAATAGATGTTAGAAAGATGTTAAGCCAAATTAAAAAAAAAAAACTTCTTCTTTAGAGCTGAATTCCGGCTAACATCGAAAACTATGATGCCACTATTGATTGATTGAGCTCTTCTGATGCGATTTAATTCGATTCTCTGTAGATATTCATCTTTGATACAATTGGGATATATTACAAAAATGAATTTAATTATCTTGTGAATATTGCAGAAATGAATTTAATTCTGTACAAATATTGCTGAATTTTGTCTATGTTTGGATTTGAACTACGAATCCGTCACTCTACCAATTGATCTAGTGAAGATGGATTATTGGCAAATCTGAGATGAAATATGTTAAGATAACAATAATTACAATGATTGACAAAATTAAACCAGATAGCGATGATATGCCGAGTATATTCAAACCTATTTTCAAAAATTCCACAGTATTATTATAAAATCCGTAAAATTTCAATGGAAAATACTTCTCATGGCAAAAAAAAAGAAAAAAAAAAAAAAAAAAAAAAAACATATGGAACACATTGTACTGTAAATATATGCAATTCACAGAGTCCAGATAACAAAATTAACAAATGAAAAATAATATTTCAGAGGATAACGTTGGTCTGAGGCTTATCGTAAACTACTGTTTTTCCAAAAGAGCCAAAATGCATTCAAAAAAATACTCGCACTTTTGAAGAACAAATCTCACGTGAACAAACCTAATAAATATCATTTAGAAGCAATTCTTCTTTAACTATTTGGGTCACAGTTACAACACATTTATTTTATAATAATTTTAACGCCTAAAATTTCCGTATTTCCGTTTGACACCTCGGCCTTTGCTTCCCGTTCATAATTACAATATAGTAAATAGGTACTGAAGCGTAATGAAATCTGAAACGAAGTTGCAATGGGAACATATCCATTGAATTACACATGACACTGGATCATCGAACGTTTTATCGGTCACGTTTTTTTCCTCGCCCCGTACGATTCAAATTAACTTCTCAACAAATATCTTTATCTAATTTCGACGCTTTTCTTTTGAATAGATCTGTAACTCCCCCAAGAACATGAGTCTCCCCATTCAAATCATGAAGGAATATTAACCTCCTCTCGCCCGATGTACACGCCTGTGCACATTGAACTTTGAACTTGGGCGCTTATCCTAACACAGAGAAAAATAAAAATTCCGAAGTTTTAATTTTACTCACCAGAGAATTTTGTTTTCAATCATTTAGTTTTGTTTACATTTTGAAATTTTCATTTGGCGCAGAGATTTTTTGATAAGAGTGAAGGAAACATAAAATGGCGCGGGCTTCGGGCACTACAAAATAAAAGTACATGAGTGTGTAAATAGGTGCGTCTAGCACTACAAAGCACTTTTTTACGCTTGGACCTGGAGAGGTTATACTCGTTTAATTCATAGTAGATACAAGTACAATATCAATGGAGCAAGCAAATACTAAAGGCTTTGCTTTGTCGTTATTTCTTCCAATCCATATATGACTTCTAACTTTCCATGAGGAAAAGTAAATCATACTTGAGATTGTAAGAAGTTACTTGAGGGTGACATCCTCACGGGCCGATTCCACCTGAGCTGATGGTGTAAAATAACGCAGAAAGCAACTCTGTAATATCATTATGTTTATAACTCTTATGTTACTGACGTAATTATATTGCAGTGATTGTCATGGTTCTGGGGGCCCATGTCAATTATTAGCCTCCAAGAACGGATGTATGACGACAATTAAAAACATAAGCAGTATACTACAACTTATCTAGAGCTGCTGTCTCATACATCTGGCTACCATCGGATACGATGATGCCACTATTGAATGAATGCTTTGTCGTTGCAACCATTGGAATCTATTTTTCTTTTCATTAGAGTTAGCAAGTCTCATACAACTCATCATGTGGTCCCGCAATTCCATTCTTGGCCTTCCTCTTCCTCAAGTACACGTTTACTGTCACAGCACTACTAATGATTCGCCTATGAACTATTTGATGAGGAATATAGATTTTCAAGTAGTATGTACCAAGTACTAAAATTAACAGTGTTTTGAGGTTTTACACGTAAATAGAACGGAAATATAAATTATTTCATCTACAGAGAGAATTGATACAAACACCAAGTATCTATAAAATTCAAAGATCTTTTTATGATGTTATATGTTACTGTGAAATGGAATTCGTGTAATTATCGGTAATCGACCGCGATTACCAATGAACACCAGTTGTGCTATGGGAATCCTTGAAATTCGTTCTGATTAATCATCCCATAATTTCAGTCGATTAATCATCACATAATTTCCAGAATTCACAGTAAAACATATTGATTACAAAGGAAGTTTTTTATGTATCCACTACTACAAGTAAGACGAACAATTTCGTCCGCTCGTGACTCATCAGTCTACTACTTGTGGTCGATACAAAAGAATTGAATTTATGGGTATTTAATTATGAATACTAAAGAGTCCAAAAAAAAGTAGTTTACAAAAATTGAGTAGGTATAACAAGTTGTACTTTTGCATAAGGGTACTTTAAAAATACTATTTTTTGTTGATTTTTGTACGTAATGACCGCGTTTTTTATTTTATAATTAACAACAATTATACATAAATAAAATATGTCAAAATTTGAACTGACTCCCTCTTAGTTACTTAAATATTCACACTTTTCATTGAACCTAGTAATTCTGTGATGGTTTTGTGTTTTTTTTTTTTGGCTTATATTACTTACCGCGGTTAAAAACACACCATTACACTATCTTTTAAGTGGCTATTTCTAAACGTCTCCGAGATGAGAGCCCTATGACAAACAGACGGACGGACGGATAAACAACGTAGCTTAGCTTAGTGATAAGGTACTGTTGTTACCCTCCAGGTACGGAAGCTTAAAAAAGAACTTTCATTTAAATTCATAAGAATTTGAGAAAAGTTTAAACAAGTTTGCTATCAAAAAAAATTACCATTAAGCTGCTATATCTATAAAATACATAAAAAGCCACTGGCAAACAGAATTGTCTTGAATGAAGATATTCCAAAAAATATGTATAGGTATATTTGTGTACAAGAGTTCGACCACTATTACGGCAGAAATTTTAGTAAAAATCAGCCAACGTCCTTTCCCAGGATTCAAACTATCTCCATCCCGAATTTCATCAAAATCGGTTTAATCATGTAAACGTAACAGTCAAATTTATAATATTACTAGCTGTTTTCCCGTGCTTCGCTACGGTTACAAAATTCGACAACTCAATTTTAGGTTTTTGGTGGAACCGACCCCCAGAGTGAACACGGCTCCTATTTAGCAAATTCAATATTTTACTCAAAGATATTACTTTTTGCCCTGCGGAACACTTTCGTATAAAATTTCAGCTTTCTCGCTCATCCCGAAGTGATACTTCTTAACTATGGGTTTTTGGTGGAACCGACCCCCAGAGTGAGCACCGCTCCTAGTTAGAAAATTCAATATTTTATTCAAGGATATGACTTTTTGTACTTCGGAACACCTTTGTATCAAATTTCAGCTTTCTCGCTCATCCCGAAGTGGTACTTCTCAATTCCGATTTTTTGGTGGTGAAAACCGTCCATAAATCGGATAGAAACCGGAAATTTTCAAATTTTATATTTTTTATGGGGTCCTTATATACTATTTGGGGGGGGTCTATTCTCGGTCATTTTTCGTTATCTCCTTTAGTTTGCCCAGAAAAAAATTGCAAAAAGACCCGCCAAATAGCGTCATTTTTGGCGGTAACTTGCTCCCACTTGAACTTTAATTTTTTCCTTTTCTTATTACGCACCTACATACTAAAAGGAACCTATGTGCCAAATTTCAAGTGTCTACGTTTAGCCATCGTGGAGCTACGTTGATTATCAGTCAGTCAGTACGTCAGTCAGTATACCAACTGGGCTTTGCGTTTTATAAGTATAGATTTGAATATATGGATGATAGAAAAATACGCAAAATTTTAAAATTCGAAAGATCGTAAAAAAAAAAAATTTCAAACAATTTCATTTTTTATCGTTTAAATTCGTTAAAAAGAAGAATGCATAAAGTATCCTTAAAAATAGATAAATTAAAAAAGAAATTAATTTAAAATAATATTTTACCTTTCAGAAAAGAATCAAATTAAAAATCCAGACAAATAAAATTATTCGCGATAAGATCTGTGAAAAAGATATCGACACAATACGAGAGTTTATTTTGACAAGAACATTCGCACGGGAAAATATCCAAACAGAAACTGAAACTGCTGGAATGAACGATGTGGCGAAACCAAGCAGTGAAATTTTCAATGGAAATTGAGAGTTGCGCTCGCTTCGATATACTTACCAAATAAATAAGTCACTAGGGTTTATATGTTTGTGTTTCCACAAACTTTCGTAATTTTGGGCTGTATCTTCACAGTAAAGAAGAAAAACAATGAGATTTCACACATTCTTCTTTTTTACCTTTATTCATCTAATGAAAAGAAATTTTGAGCTGCTATATATAATATGGATGAGTGAGCTTAACACTGGCTTTCAAATGAAAGTTTTGGGTTCATCATTGTCTAAAGCTTTTGTAGCAATTCTTCACGGTTTATGGACAATTTTTTTTAGTTGACTATAAGATCCACAGTCCATGGTCATTTGATGTATTTGAAATAAGTTTCAAACGTCTTCTCTTGGTCTTCTGCCTTTTATTTTGCATTCAAAATGATTGTCCACAAATCCATTGCGACAGATGGTGTTGGTGTGAACTACAAACTTGAATCTTCATGAGTCAATGCAATTCATTTGTTGCCTTAAACCCTGGTCATGTTTTATCATTGGGATGCGTATGGTTCTGAATATTTTTCTTAGCCTAACAACGGTTGTCCTTTAGCAGCGACCATAAGCTCAAGCTTCTACGAACGACTGATCCAATTGAATGTATGTTAATGAAGCCTCGTCCACTGTTAGCATTAAATGTTTTACGCTTACAGAAGACAGAGTAACTATTTACTTTCATTTGGATCAGTCGGTCGTAATACTAGCGTTAACTTTGTAGTCACGGGTAGTCGCTTCCAAAGGACGAGCGCCCTAAACATTAACTCTAGTCTTCTGATGTCCATTTTGTAACTTATTATGGTAGTAGTTTTGAAATGTAAAAAAAGTTGACAGAAGCTAAAACGTTTCTTTGGAACATTTTAACTTTTTTTTAGCGTTGAGAAGAAGCATGTGAATGTTCATGTTCGCCAGGTGTGGACCCGGCATAAGATATTTTCGGTGCAACTGACAGAGGTTTACAGTTCACAGAACTACTCGTTTTTATAAGGGAAAGAGCCCAATTGAAAACAGTAAAGATGAAATTGATCTTATTTTTTCACCAATTTTGTTTTATAAAACTAAGGGAAAGAGCCCAATTGAAAACAGTAAAGATGAAATTGATCTTATTTTTCCACCAATTTTGTTTTATAAAACTAAGGGAAAGAGCCCAATTGAAAACAGTAAAGATGAAATTGATCTTATTTTTTTCACCAATTTTGTTTTATAAAACTAAGGAAAGAGCCCAATTGAAAACAGTAAAGATGAAATTGATCTTATTTTTTGACCAATTTTATTTTATAAAACTAAGGGAAAGAGCCCAATTGAAAACAGTAAAGATGAAATTGATCTTATTTTTTCACCAATTTTCCTTTATAAAACTAAGGAAAGAGCCCAATTGAAAACAGTAAAGATGAAATTGATCTTATTTTTTCACCAATTTTGTTTTATAAAACTAAGGGAAAGAGCCCAATTGAAAACAGTAAAGATGAAATTGATCTTATTTTTTCACCAATTTTGTTTTGTAAAACTAAGGGAAAGAGCCCAATTGAAAACAATAAAGATGAAATTGATCTTATTTTTTCACCAATTTTGTTTTATAAAACTAAGGGAAAGAGCCCAATTGAAAACAGTAAAGATGAAATTGATCTTATTTTTTGACCAATTTCGTTTTATGAAACTAAGGGAAGGAGCCCAATTGAAAATAGTAAAGATGAAATTGATCTTATTTTTTCACCAATTTCGTTTTATAAAACTAAGGGAAAGAGCCCAATTGAAAACAGTAAAGATGAAATTGAGCTTATTTTTTCACCAATTTCGTTTCATCAAACTATCTTTTACACATTAATTTAAAAACGCATGAATGAAACTAAAAGAAGAAATTACGGACAAAAGATGAAGAGGGTGCTGAACAGCAAGCAATAAGTTATTCTGTGTTGGAAAATGTCAGCGAAAGTTTTTCAGTCACAAAAAGCTTTTTCAATAATTTTAACAATTTCTAAAATGGAATTGGAATTTGTTGTCTTGGGGAAAATGAATAGAAAAAGGTTATGCTGTCTCAAATTCGAACATCTCTGATACAAATGAGGCGGAAAGGAAAGGTAGAAGATATTTTATTAACACGTTCGGTTACGTGTTGCCAATTTTTATATAAAAAATATTCTCTTTATTACAGGTGAAGACTAGTGGACCAATATGATCAGGTGTTCACGTTAGTGTTGTAGTCATTAATAGAAAAAATATCTTAAATATAGAAAAAAAATTGGAGACCCCCAAGTTTTTCAAAATCGAAAAGGCCTTCAATACCAGCCACAAAATAGCAATATAAGAATCAAAGCGTAGCACGATCGAAACAGCTAGTTCAATAATAACTTAGACCTGTGCTCGCAGCGCAATAGTCAAAAACTTTCGATTTTTTGGATATTTTTGGAAAAAGATCTCGAAAACTGTGAATCGCACGGAAATAATTACTCTAGTCTGTTTTATAGGGCAAATAATATTTGCCACAATTTGAGTCCAATTTCAGCTTCGTAGCCGTCATAGATCCCTACATATAACACAACGAAAATTGTCGATTTTTTCGAAAAGAAATAAAAAAATCACTTTTAGTCATCTTTTGACATCATTTTGCCCCTAATACCTACTCTTCCTAATACGGCGAAGTCATGATATTCCGAATTAATTTATTTTGTGTAAAACATCACTTAACTCGATAATTATAATTATCAATTCCACTCAAAACCGGTGCCCTCGCCATAAAAACGGGGTGTGAAAACTATCAGATGCAAAAAATTAAACGTTCACAGATGGGAATCTTATAACATATACGATATCAAAGAGGTATTGAAAGACGGGGGAAAGTTATTGGCGGAGCGTGAGAAGATTTCATAATGTATAGAAGATATTCGCAAGGTAGCGCTTAGTAATTTATTAGCATTCGGATTACACCAATGCATAATGCGAGGATGGATCAATAAAGTAATACTAATGTTGGAATGAAGTCGCGGGCTCCTATTTTTTCAATGATTTTCCAATATAATTCTTATTTAGGATTACATCACTAAACACATTTTTCCGCATCTCCAACATATTATGTATTACACAAACATTTTCTCAATCCCGTGATAATCAGTTCATCCTCATTTAATCTGATATACCCGAAGCCACCTTTTTAAATCTAGGAAATCGTGAAAAGTATAAGTGAGTCACGATGGTATATGGCAGTAGTTCAAGGAATTAGACGCACCGATTAATAATGATCTCTCCAAATCAGAAAGATAAAAACATAACAAATAATAATTGCATCACTATCCTTATCTTTAAACACGGGTACCTATTGATCTAGGGCAGTGGTTTCCAAACTGGGGGCGCGCCCCCCAGGGGGCGTGAAGGCAAGCTAAGGGGGACGCAAGACAAGTTGAATTATTATTATTTAGTTAAAATATAAATCTCACAAAAAAATTATCATTGAAAAAAGGCCAAGTTCCTCCAATTCTTCCAAAAAATTCCGCCTATGAAAGTAGTGATATCGATTATTGGGGCCAAGTTTATTGTTGCTGCTGTATATCCCGCACTTAAATTTATTATTGCACGTTC
>CM022885.1:3239015-3255725 GCA_012654025.1 Pachypsylla venusta
CGTTTTGAATGAGATAGCATTCGGCAACACATTAGCGTTTTGAATGAGATATCATTCGGCAACACATTAGCGTTTTGAATGAGATAGCATTCAGCAACACCCATACCCATTTATAATTTATAATGTAAAGGAGAGGGGGGCGTGGGAGGCTTTCATTTCAAGAAAGGGGACGTGGTACCAGAAAGTTTGGGAATCCCTGATCTAGGGCACAATGTTAGTTCGTGGTGTACCCTGAGTAATCCTATGGAACTATCAGGTGATTTCAAGATCAAAACACCTACAAAAAGAAACAAATCAACTAATAAGCGCGCCAAACCAAACCAAATCAAATCCAAGGAAGGCTTGATTGGCTTACATATAGATCATCCTTGTTTCACATTATAATACGATTAGTTTTCAGTAAACGCCCGCTTATTATTTCAACGTAAAGTAGTACGGCACATCAAATTCCAAAAAGCGCAATACTATAGGGATTACGATCCCGGGATGCCGGCCGAAAATGGCTGAAATTTTAATCCCGGGATTCGAGATTGACAGTGATATAATAAAAACAAAAAGCATACTTTTTTATTGAATTTGAAAATGAGGCCCCAAAACTCCCAATACATAAACCTTGAACGTTACATGAAAGTCGATGTGCTGCCATCGGCCATGCAATAAAAAAATGCAAGACCTGTTTAAATCCTTTTCTTTTTTTGGGCAGACCGAATGAACCGATGACCGATGTGTTGTTTGTATGACTCAGGAGAATTATCCAAAAATAGGTACCTAGCCTTTTGGTAAAAACAACTTGTTTCCGTTTACTTTTATCTTCTGACCTGTAAAAGTGTGCAAAGACTTAATTTTTAATATTCTAACATCTTTTATGAACGTGATGACAACTTGTGTTCCATTTAACTTTAAAATGGCCGGTTTTATATCGCACAAAAAAGATTCAGATCCTTCATTCGTTTGGAGTCATTTTTTAGTGTCCAAAGACGGTAAAAATGCAAAGTGTAATAAATGTGATGCTATTTTGAAAACTCTTGATGGTTTCACAAAAGGACTCCACACACATCTTTCAAGTTAAAGATTTGTTTTTTCCTACTTATTATAGAAAACGTGTTTCTAATCTCGGGACCAGTTCCGGCATCCCGGGATTGTGATCGTTCCAGTCCCGAAAATCTCTAACCATAATATATCTTCACAAATCAATTCAACACAACTAATAACGATGCTAACGAATTGTATTTGTGTAAATGTAAGAAAAGTAGTCACACTCATAGATCATAGATATAATCAATTTTCGTACCGAACAGCCGACCTTCGGTACAAAGCCCCAGGGTTAATCAACTGAGCTAATTTAATTGGTTGCAATATACAATATCAGATATCGGATTCTACAAAAGAAAAAGTATGGAACATACATTTCGATAACATAGCTATACGGTATGCTCGTAAGTATACAAATTTCATATGAATTGATTACTGACAGCGCTTTCTTGAGATTTGGCCTGATATAAATCTAATTTTAAAAAAACTGAAGGTTCGTAAAATTATTGATGAAAAACATTTCCAAAAATCGCAACATTTATATGAAATCATAATATCTTGCAGTGCGGTAGTATGATTCGCTCTGTCAATGTATTGCATCTCAAACTTTATATTTTCAAAATAATTTTAACAACCAGTGGAGAATCAAGAAGAATGTGGAAATATGGCAGGTCTGCATTATGAGATGGACGGGTCATGTTGCAAGAGCAGATATAGGATCCACAATACAGAAAATTCTACACCTGAATAGGGGAAGACTACTGATGGCATATCGTTCAAAAATATATCGAATTTCAAATATATCGATATATGAGAAATATTATATCGACGATATATTATTCGGAATTAGAATTTTACGAAGTGAATTGATGGAAATGTCGTCTTCTCTCTGTACTTCCCTAACCTGACTCTCCCCTACTTTCCAGTTTCCACCAATGACCAGTTTCAAAGGGACAAGTAGGATCCCCCTAAAATAGAAAACTTCGAGTAAAAAAAAATGGATAACTTCAAATTTTATCGCTATATTAAGAACACTGAAAAAAACCTAATTTAGTGTACATATTAAACGATATATCGTGAAAAATATATCGATATAATAAATCGATACATCGAAGAATATATATCGATTTTCGATATATATGTGCCATATGATGGTACAGAGAAAATAAATCACCAAGGATGGAAGAGGATTAGATGGAAGCTGAAAGGGGATTGAATGGAAGGCACGTGTCTCCAAGTTTTTTTAAGCGGGCGGCAGTTCTCAAATTTCATTATAGTTAATCACGTAATTTTTTTTAAAAAAAAATCCAATGAATGGTGATCCGCTGTGTCTTTTATCCCATTGAGAGGAGGGGGGGGGGCACGGGCTCCTAAATAATTCCCAATCCTAAGACTACAAATTCTGTCATCCGTCATGGCGCTTTTTTTCGTCATCACGCTTATAAAATCGCTTATCACCCTTATGAAAGGTATTTGTGGTAAGCTCGGTACAGAATTTTACATTGCATTAAGAAGTACTGCCCACGACCTGAAACCCAGGGCTCTAGGTTACGAGTCCCTCCCCGTCCAAATATTCTATTAGGTATATTGTGCGATTGTGCCCCCCCCCCCCAAGAACAAGGGGGCTATATCCGCGCATGAATCTAAGATCTAAGAAAGTTAGATCTTAGATAAGAACTTTCATTCTAAACTAAAGGAATTTTGAAATAATTACAATATTTTTACAAGTAAGTATACTCGTACAGTTACCGTTTGTCCACAAAATATGAAATAATAATGATGATATCAATCCTACTCTAGAAAAAAGCACGAGGGATTAGTGTTTGTTCGTGAAAATCAAAGATTCCTGAGGCATCCAGGGGGATAAACTTTTCAATTCATTCAAACACACATAGGTAGGTACACAAACAAACTAATTCCGCACACGTACCTGTATCCTTCTAAATGTAGGTATATTCTTCCTACGTATTTTCACGATACGTATCTGTTGTTTTTTTTTTTTTTTTTTTTTTTTTTTTTTTTTTTTTTTTTTCTTTTTTTTTTTTCATTTCATTACTGTTTGAAGTACTGTGAATGTAGTTTCAAAAATATCGAAGATGAAAAAGGAAATCGAACGAGATGTAGGTGTGATGAAAAGAATTGAAAACTCATCCTACATTAACCGAACGAGATGTAGGTGTGGATGAAAAGAATTGAAAACTCATCCTACATTAACCGCACGAGATGTAGGTGTGGATGAAAAGAATTGAAAACTCATCCTACATTAATCGAACGAGATGTAGGTGTGGATGAAAAGAATTGAAAACTCATCCTACATTAATCGAACGAGATGTAGGTGTGGATGAAAAGAATTGAAAACTCATCCTACATTAATCGAACGAGATGTAGGTGTGGATGAAAAGAATTGAAAACTCATCCTACATTAATCGAACGAGATGTAGGTGTGGATGAAAAGAATTGAAAACTCATCCTACATTAATCGAACGAGATGTAGGTGTGGATGAAAAGAATTGAAAACTCATCCTACATTAATCGAACGAGATGTAGGTGTGGATGAAAAGAATTGAAAACTCATCCTACATTAATCGAACGAGATGTAGGTGTGGATGAAAAGAATTGAAAACTCATCCTACATTAATCGAACGAGATGTAGGTGTGGATGAAAAGAATTGAAAACTCATCCTACATTAATCGAACGAGATGTAGGTGTGGATGAAAAGAATTGAAAACTCATCCTACATTAATCGAACGAGATGTAGGTGTGGATGAAAAGAATTGAAAACTCATCCTACATTAATCGAACGAGATGTAGGTGTGGATGAAAAGAATTGAAAACTCATCCTACATTAATCGAACGAGATGTAGGTGTGGATGAAAAGAATTGAAAACTCATCCTACATTAATCGAACGAGATGTAGGTGTGGATGAAAAGAATTGAAAACTCATCCTACATTAATCGAACGAGATGTAGGTGTGGATGAAAAGAATTGAAAACTCATCCTACATTAATCGAACGAGATGTAGGTGTGGATGAAAAGAATTGAAAACTCATCCTACATTAATCGAACGAGATGTAGGTGTGGATGAAAAGAATTGAAAACTCATCCTACATTAATCGAACGAGATGTAGGTGTGGATGAAAAGAATTGAAAACTCATCCTACATTAATCGAACGAGATGTAGGTGTGGATGAAAAGAATTGAAAACTCATCCTACATTAATCGAACGAGATGTAGGTGTGGATGAAAAGAATTGAAAACTCATCCTACATTAATCGAACGAGATGTAGGTGTGGATGAAAAGAATTGAAAACTCATCCTACATTAATCGAACGAGATGTAGGTGTGGATGAAAAGAATTGAAAACTCATCCTACATTAATCGAACGAGATGTAGGTGTGGATGAAAAGAATTGAAAACTCATCCTACATTAATCGAACGAGATGTAGGTGTGGATGAAAAGAATTGAAAACTCATCCTACATTAATCGAACGAGATGTAGGTGTGGATGAAAAGAATTGAAAACTCATCCTACATTAATCGAACGAGATGTAGGTGTGGATGAAAAGAATTGAAAACTCATCCTACATTAATCGAACGAGNCATCAATTCTTGGAGGCTAATAATTTGTATGATCACCCAGAACCATGTCAATCAATGCAATATAATTATACATCAATTCTTGGAGGCTAATAATTTGTATGATCACCCAGAACCATGTCAATCAATGCAATATAATTATACATAAATTATTGGAGGCTAATAATTTGTATGATCACCCAGAACCATGTCAATCACTGCAATATAATTATATATCCATTCTTGGGGGCTAATAATTTGTATGATTACCCAGAACCATGTAAATCACTGCAATAGAATTATACATCCATTCTTGGAGGCTAATAATTTGTAGGAACACCCAGAACTATGTCAATAACTGCAATATAATTATACATCAATTCTTGGAGGCTAATAATTTGTATGATCACCTAGAACCATGTCAATCACTGCAATATAATGAATCATCAATTCTTGAAGGCTAATATTTTGTAGGATCATCCAGAACTATGTCAATCACTGCAATATAATTATATATCCATTCTTGGAGGCTAATAATTTGTATGATCACCCAGAACCATGTAAATCACTGCAATAGAATTATACATCAATTCCTGGAGGCTAATAATTTATATGATCGTCCAGAACCCTGTCAATCACTGCAATATAATTATACATCCATTCTTGGAGGCTAATAATTTGTATGAACCATGTCAATTATAATTACGTCAGTAACATAAAAATATTGTTTTCTGTGTTATTTTACACCATCATGCCAGATGGACTCGACCCATGAGGATGTCACCCTCAAGTAACATCTAACAATCTCAAGTTTGACCTATTTCCATTATGAAAGTTAGCAAGTCATATTCAGACTGGAAAATGTTACGCCTTCGGAAGAGGGTTCTATTAAAGGTATATTTGACAGAGGATTTTTAAATACGATAAGTGAAGTCAATTGATAGCACGCTCGTTTTGTTTTTCTTGGCGTTGCAAAACCAGCGTTTCGCTTGATCAAAAGAGGGTTACAGCGACTCCAAGGGATCTTTTTCAAACGCGAATTCAATTTTGAACTTTGATTTTTAATAATAAAAACTTCACAACGATAGCTTTTTATAAAATAGCTCATTATTATTGTTGCCTGAAATGTTTTTGTATCCCTTTTTTCGAAATGTCAAAGAATGTCATTTCGCATTTTAATATTCTTTTCTCAACATCATCAGTCTTTTGTTCGATTTTAGAACTCCCCTTTATTAGGTAAGTATACTTCAATAGAGAACGTCTACAAATACGATAGAGAGAGAGAGATTGTTAACTCTCTCCAACTAACTCCATGTCACCCCAACCAACTTGAGAGAGACCAGGGCCGGATTACCCCCCACCGCCGCCGTCTAAGTAGTCTATTTTTTGGAGCTAGTACAAAAATTGATTTTTTTTTTTTTTTATCTTTTAGTAATAGTAAGAGGGTACCTAGTGTACCTACACTAACCAATTTGCTTATGTTGCAATACTCTTTTCTTTATTAAGTTCCTAGGTAGTAGGTACCTACTTGTACTTTCCTAAATTAGATTTTACTACATACTTTGAAGAGTTGGGGGCCCCGTCAAAATGATATGTTTTTTCAATTGTCAACCCTGAAACGTCGAAATATCTAGCGTAAGTTGCCAAAGCGCGGGGCCTGTAGCACGTGCTATAAGTGCTACTATTGTTAATCCGGCCCTGAGAGAGACCTTTCCTTCACAGAGTTTTCAACAATTTTATGCAAGAAAGGAAAAATGTAGAATTAAATCGACATACCTCGACCTCGCAACACCTCTCCCACTAGCGCAGAACGATTATTCCCGTGGCGATTTTTCTCTCGTGTGGCACATACATATAAATTGAAGTGTACCCATTACGAACGTTTTTTTTTTTGTCGACGGAGAAAAATACGCCACCTTTATTTTTGACATAAACAATCAATTATCCAGAGGCATGTGTAATTTAATGGAGATGTTCCCCTTTCAGACTTCAGTACGCTCTGAGATTTTGTAAGGAAAATACCTTCTTGTTTATTATAATTATGATTTTTTTTTTCAAAAAAAAACATTCCGTAAAATTTTTCCGTCAACGAGGAAAAACATTAAGTGGGCACAAGCTGTGCTATTGGCAGAGACGCCACTATAAGCAGTTGAAAGTTGCTCTCTCTATTATCCACCATACAGAAAATTTAATTTAATATGGTTCTTCTAGGCTCTAGGTCACAATGCTAGAACGCAATCAAATCTGTAACGCCAGGGGTTAATAGAGTTGGTTTGCTTGGTAAATAGATACACTTATGTCAACTATTAATAGAATTTGCTCACCAATAGATAAAAGCGGAAAAATAAGGTCTATACTAAGTATCGAAAATGACACTTGCTGAGCAATGACAGGTCTACACTAAGTACCTATCAAAAATGACACTGGCGGAGTAATGGCAGGTCTACAGTAAGTATCGAAAATGACACTTGTTGAGTAATGGCAGGTCTACACTAAGTATCGAAAATGACATTTGCGGAGTAATGGCAAGTCTACACTAAGTATCGAAAATGAGACTCTCGGAGTAATGGCAGGTCTACACTAAGTATTGAAAATGACACTTGTAGAGTAATGGCAGGTCTACACTAAGTATGGGAAATTACACTTGCAGAGTAATGGCAGGTCTTCACCAAGTATCGAAAATGAGACTTCGCGACGGCGCGGTGGAAAAACGAGTTGTTTATTCGATTTTTGGATTCAACTGGAATACTGGATTGGCGAGGCCGAAAGGCCATTCCTTATGATGGCCATCTGTTGGCCTCAGGTGGTCCAATAGGGCCCAAACACTAATCAACTAATTCTATGAATGAATTAGCTGGAAATAAAGTACTCATTAATGGCCATAACAATTTCCCTCAAAATCGAAAGTGGCATTCGAGAGTTATCCTGGTACAAAAAGACGAACAAAACAAAATTCGTGGAGTTGAAACTGAACCTCAATAAATTCGGACAAATAAATAATTGTGGGTGGTGGGGATAACATTTTTCATTGTCGATTCAAAATCAAAATTGCATTACTAAAAATAGTTTTGAAAATCTGGCAAATATTGTAAAATCCAGATGCAAATTTCATCGAGTTTTCATGAGATTTCTGTTCAATATTCATACCATCGAGGCCTGTGTTCAGGAGTTTCAAACATCCGTTTCATCAAAATAGTGAAGAATTGACCGAACAAAGTAAGGTCTAGTTTTAACACAACAATTTTTTCTTTTGTTGAAAAATTTGTCAACATTCAATTGGTATGGGCAGTCATTATTTATATTCATAGCATTAGGGTGGATCTTTTTTTTCTACAGTTCAAAGAACTATAGGTACTAGTTGTAAAAATACCTTGTAATGCTATGATTGTCACTAAAAATTGTTACAAAATAACACAAAAATAGTGATCATAAACGGATCAAGTCATAAACGGATTGCAAATATTTGCGAGTTCTTTAGGTATTGTAAATAGAAATACGTCTAGAATAATCTAGATACTTTGATCTTTCAAGGTTTGAGGTTTTATCGAGAAGAATCTCTGTGTGGTTTGTAATGTATATTGATAAGAGAAAGGTCAACGAGCTATAAGCAACTTGCAACCATCTTTCACAACTTTCACGGTTCAGGATCACTGTTTAGATTTTAGGTTCTTTGTAACACAAAACCAAATTAACTGTGCTTTTTTTTATAATAAATAATAATTAATTTATGCACTTACACTACTGATTAGAGCCACTACTTGATAGAATCATTTTGTAAACATTTCAAAAAAATTAATAAATATTGAGGGAATTTCATTAAATATGTAATTATAAATAAATGAATAGTAATAAATATAAATATTATTACCTGTTGTAAATCTCCAACCTGCCTGACATCTCTTCTGGTTAGTAAAATATTAAAAATTTAAATAATTAACAACTATGAGCAAAAAATTCACAAAATTTGTACTACTAAATTTTAAAAACTGGAGAAAAAAGTAAACAATTAAGAAATTGAATACAAAAAATAGAAGGAGAAAGTAGGGGTAAGAATGTATTTGCATTCAGTAAGGAGTTTGAAGATATCTCTTTTTTGTGTAAAGAAAAAATCCCTTTATTATTTTTTCCCTCTGCACAGATTTTTTTTTTATTTCCTGCAAAGTATAATTTTTTTTTCTTGGTTGTCTTTTGGTACAACGATATCTATCAAACGCCCTGTCCGATATTTTGTCTGTTATGTTCATTACATACTGATTATTTTTTTGCCTATTATCTTCATTACATACTGATTATTTTTTTGGTCCCTCCGGGTCCTCTTTAATGACCATTTGAAGTGATTCAGATCTACAGTTCATAGAACTACAGGTATATTTTTGGACGGGGTGTCATTTCGCGACAGATGCCCCCAAGACAAGTACCTAAGATTTTTTTTTTGAGAGGGGGGAGGGGTCCGAAGCATTGACAGCCAAGCCAGGACTAACACCTGAAAATTATGATCATGGAAGGTGATGTTGTTGTTGTTTTTGTGGTGGCGGTGGTGGTGATGATGATGTGATCAGTTATGATATGTTGATGTTGTTGCTGCTGCTGTTGTTTTCGTTGTTGTTGTTGTTTTTGTTGTTGATGTTAATGTTTTTGTTGATGTTTTTGATGATGTTATTGTTGTTGTTTGTGGTGGCGGTGATGATGATGATCAGTTTTGATATGTTGACGTTGTTGCTGCTGATGTTTTTATTGTTGTTGTTTTTGCTGTTTTTTTTTAAAATATTTTAGGTCACGTACAAAGTAGAGTATTTTTCATTAAAAAAAAATAACGTTTAAAATTTCGGGGGGTCTGGACCCCCCGGACAACCCCCTGGGTACCGCCTTGGATACACTACAAATACCTATTTTTTTATGATAGGAAAGATAAAATACCTACGAATGTAATGTTTTTTTCTATGCCGAATTATCACTTTTATTGATATTTCTGATTCTGATTAGAGATTATTTGATGATAGAAATCCAGCGTATCTTTATTGAGATTTGATTTTAGCTTTTCCCTTCATAAAATGAAAGTCTAATTTATCAGTAACATATAAATTTTATGATTCTTATGATATAATGCAGTTTTATTTTTTATAAATTTCTTTCATGCTTACAACAATCAATAAGATATTGATTTTCATGTTTCAGTTCCAACATTTCGTTTCAGTTTACATTTTTTCAGTTCGGAATCAGTGTCGAATGATCAATGAATGAAACGGCCTAAAATATTTATAGTGTATAACTAAAACTAGGTGTGTCCGTGGACAAAAACGGGCGGAGCCATCCGTTTCAGTTAAAACAAGATTTTTTGAGAACACCGCACCTTTCTTGATCGCATCATGCCGTTGAGTAGTAGGTCCTATTTAAAACGCAAAATAATCGGCCGAAAAATTGGAAATGGTTCAAGATATTGTTAGCAGTTTGTAGAGAGTATAAGGCTACGCTTCGCTCCGCCCAATTATGGAGAGAATTTCAAAACGTCCTTAACTTAAATATATGTACCTAAAAAATATATATCTCTACCTAACACAATGTAAAGCCAAGAACATTTCATTTTTGTTTTTCCAAAAATTTTAATAAAAAATGAAGGTTATCAAAATTTGAACCCCCGCTCCAAAACTGAAATCCGCCATTTTCTTATATCAATATTCAATAATCAATGATGTTATTTTTGTTTCCTCATTTCTTAATATGTTATGTTTTAATATATGAATGTCTTTGGGGAATTTATCTTTGTTTTTTTAAGTTATGATTTTTTTTTTTTTTTTCAATTTTTATTTTTTATCGAAATTTCGACTCTCTGAATCAGAAAAGGTGGAATGACAAAAATTATTGGAAAAAATCTTTCTTTCAAAAAACCGTATTTATTCAGTTTTTTAAAATTTTCCTTCGACCTACTCTATTGCTTCCTGAGCGAGGAAGAATAAAAACATATACATAAGGTGTTAGGGTTTTACTTGAGGGGCCTGGATTTTGTTTGTTTTCCGTCCTTTAAAACAGCATCTCGAGCAGATCTACTGATTTTTTTTTACTGGGGTACTCCTCAGTAAAAAAAAAAAAAAAAATGAAAATGTGACAAGGGAAATTCATGACATTTCGTATACTTTTCTAGAAATGATGGTCTCTGCTTGGTATACTCCATGTTGTCCTGGGACGTAGACCCAACCATCGGTGGGACAAGGCGCCAGTGAAACATATTCGGTTAAATAATTGAAATTCGTAAATGCATATTTCTTTGTGTTATTATGTCACAATGTTTGTGGGCATCATAGCATTACAAGGTATTTTCAACATTCACACTCCAATATCACTAAGCCTAAGCTACACTTTAACAATTTTTACCTTATAATACTACCACTATTGACCCGTCCAGGAATCGAACCCGGAATCTCCTTGGTGCAAGCCGAGTGTGATGCGCACTCTGCCACGGAGATGTCAATAATTGAAATTTTAAAAAATGTCAATGTTAATTAATTTCATATTTTCACAATTTTCTTTTAATCATATTTACAACTTAGCTTTACAAAATTTGGTATCGGCATTATCTAACTCACACTAGTGTGATCAGTGATATTGTTGATTTGTTTAAGAATCCACAGATTGTAATTTGATAGTTTCATGATTATCATTTGATTTAACAACTTGATATTTGATAGGATCTTCATAGAAAAGTATCTTGTAAATTACTGAACCAATAAAAGCACCTGTGAGTGGAGCTACCCAATAGAGCTGAAAACAAGAACATCGAAAAACAATTAATTTCAATAATTATTGGCAGAAGAAAAACACATAATTAGGGCTGGATGCTGTACACAGAGCCTTAGGTACCAGTGAAAACTTATCCAGCAGCTTGTGGTGCCCTCTACTGAGCCAAAAATCACTGTAAGAGTAGTAGAGTAGTTAAAATCAGGTACTCTGATGGTTATTTTTCAAAAAACTGAAGTTGAACCGCAAGAGTAAAAATAAAATGGTGCAATATTAATATATTTACCCAGTGTCGTACCCAAGATTTTTTTCGGGCAGGGGATCCGACGGATTGAGAGTCAAGCTAGGNTCCGAAGGATTGACAACCAAGCCAGGAATTACACCTAAAAACGATCATCATGGAAGGTGATGAGGGTTTTGTTCTTGTTGTTGCTGTTGTTACAGTATACTTAATAGAAAATTTGGAGGGGTAAGGGGTAAGGACTCGTAACCCAGGGACTGGGGATTCGAGTCCTGGGCAATACTTTTTAATGCAATGTTTATCGAGGTACGATACCTAATTTATTAAAAGCTGTAGAGCTTACCACAAATACCTTCCATAAGGGTGATAAGCGTTTTTATAAGCGTGATGACGAAATAAAAGTGCCTAAAAGCTGTAGAGCTTACCACAAATACCTTTCATAAGGGTGATAAGCGATTTTATAAGCGTAATGACGAAGAAAAATTGCCATGACGGATGACAGAATTTTTTATTTACCTACGTATTTCTATTTAGTATCAGGATTGGAAATTATTTAGGGGCCCGTGTCCCCCCCCCCTTTCTCAATGGGATAAAAGACACAGCGGATCACGTAAATTTAA
Organism: Pachypsylla venusta; assembly: GCA_012654025.1. Taxonomy (NCBI): domain Eukaryota; kingdom Metazoa; phylum Arthropoda; class Insecta; order Hemiptera; family Aphalaridae; genus Pachypsylla; species Pachypsylla venusta. The sequence continues at coordinate 3,251,219 of CM022885.1, forward strand.
AAAAAATTACGTGATTAGGTATAATGAAATTTGAGAAACACCGCCCGCTTAAAATCACTGGGGGGCACATGTCCCCCGTGCCGTCCCTTATATCCGCGCATGGTTATAATGGTAATAATAACATTTTTCCTACAAATGTGATCATGATGTAACCAGGGGACAACTCATTAAGTACATTTTCTGACTATTATTTTATATGTATGTTTAATGGTACATCACAAGGGCGTAGCCAGCATAGTACATCATGTGATGTTCCGAGGTACATTACGTATATGTAATTATGTAACAGTGAACACTTTTTCTTGTTTTCCTAACAAATAATAATAGCCATGCTTTTACAACGAATTAAAAATTGAAACAAAATCCTAATTGATCGATGGTACAGTTGGTACAGCCATCCACCCTATATGTAACATACTCCCGCTTCCGCTCAAGAGTTAACACATTTTCCCATTTTCTAAAAACTACTGAAAACTGTTTGCTGAGTTAGATACTGTTCTTCATCCTATACAGTTCACTTTCTTATATTTCAAGCCAAGTCACATGATATGTCATAAATTGTACGTCAGGGATTTATGATGTAGCAAAATAAACAAAATCCTAACGAGTGAAATATTTGAAACGTTCAGTATATTATATCTACTAATATCTCCTTTGAGACTCGAGCTGAACACACTTTCTGTTTATCATGAAAGTAAGAATTATGCATGAAGGCTACTATCTACTCCCAGCGTTTCAAAACTATTTTTCTTCCATTTGTTTTGCATATTTAACTTATGATAACAGAAAAAGCTTTCTTCATTCGAAATATATTGATAACTAGCTGCTTCGCTACGATTCTTATATTGCTATATTTGTTTTTCAAGGACAATGGAAATTGGGGGGGGGGGGCAATTTGTTTGTATCCACCCTGTATATTGCAACCTTTAAAAAACAAGATTTAAACTTTTCGCCAGGCGCCTTAGGGGCACAGCCATTCTGACTTTTTAGTATTTTCTAAATTTTATTTTACCCGTTCCCGGTTTCGAACTCGTGACTCTGGAATAGCTGGCCATACCTTTGCAGAAAATGTCCTAAAATGAGGAGTAAACGGCAACCTAAAACTTTCTCGCTTTGAGTTGATATGTTGTCGCTACAAACTTTAACATATCGGACAGTGACTGTCCGATTTTGGTGAATAAATTATAAATTTGGCCGTAACTCGAAAACGACTTGATATATTTTAGTTCTGATAATTTTCCTGGGGTCGTAGATCATGATTTTGAGGGGAGGGGGGATTCATTCGCTATCTGCTACCGTTTGGGCTGTGGTATTGTAACAGACAACCATATATAGGTACACACAAAATTTCTGATTATTACTCATACATCCAAAATTCTCATAGGTACACACAAAATTTCTGATTTATATATTAAGAAGATTTGTAAGTTCAGCGTAGACTTGGCTTGGCTAATGTACCTGCTGATAATGATAATTCGCCTGCTTAGAGTTCGCTCCTTGTTCGCAATTTTTTGTCAAAAAATATTCACCAGACTTGGCACCCTGCGACCAATTTCTAGTTCCGGAAATGAAAAAAACCTTGAAAGGTCGTCGATTTGACACCATTGATGTCATAAAGGCTATACCTAAATCATCCTGGTATAAGTGCATAATAGTTAGGGAGAATTCTTCGAAGGGGGCGATATTCCAGAATAAAAAAACGGTAAGTGAGACAATTGATCAAACCACGCAAAGATGAATCTGTCAATACTAAGTCGTCAAGTTCTGCGAATGACGTCAAATGTTCATTATTTTGTGCAATTTTACCTATTATTTCATAACACTAGTAGTTTTTTAACCCTAGGATTGCCAAGCTCCATTCAATTACGTGCATTACTTTTTGGCGACAACATCACCAATATTGCCTAATGAATGTGCATACCAAGTTTCATAACAATCGGATAAGCTGTTCGAGAATAATCGTGGAACAGACGGACAAACAGACTGCATTATACTGTTGTTATCTTTGATGCATGATGGGTTCTGAATCTTTCGTCTTCCTAATATTGAATAACTTACCCAGTGATATGTCCACTTGCCAGTTATTAAAGCGGGTCCAAAACTTCTTGCTGGATTAACACTACAACCGGCAAATTGAGCCTGAAAATTAAAATAAAAGTATATCAGTATAAAATTTCTTCCCAAGAACCAATTTAAAGTTATTTTTTATCCAGCGTCTATGGCACGTTGAATGCACGAGTTCCTCTCTTCCAAGACAAACCAGGCTGGGTGAGGTCAATGTGAATAGCTGGTTTGCAAGTTTCCAGCGAATGGAGGGTGAAACCCCCGTCTTGAATGACCAATCTTAAAGAGACGTTAAGCCAAATTAAAAAAAAATAATAAGTTATCTTTTAATCATATTTTCCTTAAGACATCCAATGTCTTGGAAGAGTGTGCAGTGTGCCTAACATTAGGGAGCACAAATCCTGGTCGGGTCAAAAGTTTGATAAAGAACTTTTCATTTTTTTGACTTCATTGTGGTTGTGTTTAGAATGATTGACTCTGCCTCTTGAGAACAATTGAGTACTAATGGTAAAAGCGACAAGTATATCGTATATGTTATCAAACCTATAAGCATTACGGCAGGGGTTCTCAAACTTTTTGGTACCGCGCCCCCTTTTCTTGAAATGAAAGCCTACCACGCCTCCTCCCATTTACACTATAAATTATGAATAGGTATGGGTGTTGCTGAATGCTATCTCATTTAAAACGCTAATGTGTTGCTGAATGCTATCTCATTCAAATTTTCTAAACATCATGTTCAATAAAATAACCTTTGTCATTTTATCTCATTCACTACGCTAATGTGTTGTTGAATGCTATCTCATTTAAAACGCTATCTCATTCACTACGCTATTGTGTTGCTGAATGCTATCTCATTCAAATTTTTTAAACATCATGTTCAATAAAATTACCTTTGTAATTTAAGCAGGGGTTCTCAAACTTTTTGGTACCGCGCTCCCTTTTCTTGAGATGAAAGCCTACCACGCCCCCTCCCATTTACACTATAAATTATGAATAGGTATGGGTGTTGCTGAATGCTATCTCATTTAAAACGCTAATGTGTTGCTGAATGCTATCTCATTCAAAACTTATAAACATCATGTTCAATAAAATAACCTTTGTTATTTTATCTCATTCACTACGCTAATGTGTTGTTGAATGCTATCTCATTTAAAACGCTATCTCATTCACTACGCTATTGTGTTGCTGAATGCTATCTCATTCAAATTTTTTAAACATCNTAAAGAGATTTGAATTTGATATTAGTAGGTGCTGAAAAAAAGTTTTAGTTATTATTATATTCCTCTAAACTATAGGGAGCAATATCTAATAGATGATTCTTTAAATATAATTTAAAATCTTTGTAATTCATATTTTTGATTACATTGTTCATTTTGTTATAGATTTTAATTCCCTTATCCAAAAACGATTCCCCAAAAATTGTTAATCTTGAATGTATTAAATCTTTAGCGTTTCTCGTGTTGTATGATTGTATTGTAAATATCTATGTCGAAACACTTACACCAGGAATTGCTAAAGCTACAACGGCAATGCCGAACTTCACCGGTAAAGAATCATGCTTGTCCGTACATCTGTTATCCCAGGCAGCACAGAGCACCATTGATATGATAGCTGGAATAAAAAAAAAAAAACCGACAATTTAACAAATGGATTTATTATTTTACTGGCTGAAAAAATATCCCTCTCGATTTTTTTTTATTTTATGATTCAAGATAGGTACGTAGAATCAGGGAATCGAATCCACCGCACACAGCAAGCGTCATTTTCGCAATGTAACATCTATATATATAGAAGGCAATTTCCTGAGTGACTGATCAACGTAGAGCCGAAAATATTAATGCTACAGACTTGAAATTTGGCAGGGACCTTTGTTGCACCATGTAAGTTTGCACTATTTTGCCTGCCTTGGTAGCTCAGTGGTCAAGCGCTCGCCTGGTAACCAGGAGGTCGCGGTTTCGAACCCCAGCCAAGGTAGGATTTTATCCTCTCAATTAATTGAGAATTTGACCACAATAATAGTACAAGCTTACTGCTGGGGTAAAGGGACTCGTTAGTCTCATTCGAGCAGTATAAATAAGCAGTATTATTATTATTATTTTGCAAAATTTTAATTTTAAGAAATCGCGAAAAAAGTAAACAATCCCCTTAAGAAATACATTGGAGCGAGAGAGATAGCATGATACATCATTTAAAATATGCGCGGGCAAAGCCGCGATCGTATGTAGGTTCCATAATAAAATCTTAGTTTGGAAGTTTCGGCGCACATTTAGATCCCTAATGGGAACTGCATATCGAATGTTGTTAAATTTGTTCGACGCAAAATGGCTAAGGGATTGTTTTATTCGATTTTTGGTTTCTGCGTATCTTGAAACGTAATTTATCAAATTTTGAGGGGATATTCTTTCGTGGTACGATTGCAAAACTTCATATTTGAAGACCCCTT
>CM022885.1:3258892-3278950 GCA_012654025.1 Pachypsylla venusta
AAAAAAAAAAAAAAAATCTCTATATATATGGGATAAAATTTGAAGTTATCGGCTTTTGTATTTTAATCGAAGTTTTATATTTTACTTGTCCCTTTGAAATTGGCCATTGGTGGAAACTGGAATGTAGGGGAGGGTTAGGTTAGGAAATTACAGAGGGGGGACGACATTTCCATCAATTCAACTCGTAAAATTCTAATTTCTAATAAAGTGATACCTATATATCGTCGATATATCGATAAATTGCTCACGTATCGATATATTTCTCATAGATCGATATATTTGAAATTCGATATATTTGAAATTCGATATATCGATATATTTTTTAATGATATTCCATCACTAGACTGTAGCCATATCTATTCCCAGTTCAAGATCTATCTTGTTCTGCGCCTAATCTCGGTCTCACCTGTTAAAACCATTTCTGCTGTGAATGCTTGACTGAGTGCTATTTTTGGATTCGGAAATGTACAACAAAATTCGGTTCCCAATAATTCATCAGGAAACATCGACTGAAACGTAAAAATATGAAAACAATAAATGAATATTCCAATTTATACAATTGAAAGCTTATTGAATACAATTCCAAACAGACACATTGTTAATAAAATAAAAGAATTCAGATTTCATAAAATAGAATAGTAACACGATACAATTTATTCATTAGTAAATAACTTGAATATTTTTTATAATAAGAGAATTTTTAATTAATTTTGTAAATTGATGGGTCACGAGTGTAACAGATGGAAGCGCTCATGATTCATCAATTTACTTATAGTCGATACAAAATTAATTAGAAATTCTTATATAAAATGACTACAAACATCCACAATAATATTTCTTATTTGAATTTTTTATAATGTCTCAACATTTGCACAATATTCTGTTACAGATTTAATTTTTATTATTGTAACAGGCCTTCTTTCACTGAAGTTAATCTCCGTGGCCTAGTGCGCATCAGACATCTCCGTGGCAGAGTGCGCATCACAATCGCGAGAGTAACAAACTTCTCTTATATAAAACCTGTCTGCGGCCAGTTTTTATGTACGCCTGTGCCGTATATTATAACATGGCCGAGTGTCACCACAAAAAACTACAGGTCTTACAAAATATTTGCCTCCGCGTTGTAGGTAACCACCCCATGAATACTCTCGTCAGTGACTTGCACGAGCTGCTCGACGTACCACCCATAAAAGTGTTCATGCAACATTTGTGCATCAAATTTTACCTCACTATAGAGGCCTCACAAAATACTTGCTTGAGAGACCTCCAGTCATACAACGAAGATGTACCCAAAAAGTATAAAAATAGCTAAATATTTGTCCCCTGGGGTTTTGCATGGCGGTTTCGACTTGGGGTTGGCGTACCATCCCTGTGTGTCGCCGGGTGGGGATGGTGCTGGTAGTCAGTATCATTTCTGTTTTGTGGCGTGCTGGGGGGGGGCGATTGTGGGTNAATCCTGTGGGGCGGCTGGTGAGTGCAAACCCTGTATATATTCAGAGTGTATAAATAAATAATAATATAAATAAATTAAGATAATATAAATGTCAATGGGGTTTTCAAAAAGATTTTCCCCCATATTTAACAAATTCATCAAATTTAATATTAAGTCACTTATTGTTATTTAAGACAAATTGTTAAAGTGTAGCTTAGACTTAGTGATATTGGAGTGAATGTGGAAAATACCTTATAATGTCATGATGCCCACAAATATTGTGACATAATAACACAAAGAAATATACATTTACATTACATTACTGAACTTAAAAACATTGGACGTGTTCAGTACACGTTCACTCGTATACATCACGTGTTGTTAGCTGATTGGGGGTACACTCCTACCAAATTGCTGCATCAACAACAAATCGTCACCTTATTCAAAATCGAGTTTTTCGTCCCATATAATGTAAAATATCAAGGCGCGTCCAATGGTAAAATCTCAGCTGCCCCCCCCTAGGCCAGACGCTGGCTACGCCCTTGAAAAGATATTGTTTTTATCACCAGAACTTTCCCTTCAAAAAATAATCAACATTGGAAACGTATGATCATATATTACGAATTAGGAGTACTTACCCTCGTAATAGCATAGCCAAGCGTTGCTCCAATACATTGTGCAACCGTATAAACAACAAACATTTGAATTGACAATTTTCCCATCACAACACCAACTAAGGATAATGCAGGATTAATATGAGATCCACTGATATGACCAAAAACCTGAAGGAAAATATGAAAAATGACAGATAAATATTACTGTAGGTGGAGTCTTACCTACTAGCGCAGTTGATAGATGTGTAATCAGGAGGCTATTGGTTCGAATCCAAGCATAAACAATATGAACATATTCGTAAACAGTTAGCAGTAACACGTGAAAGTACAATGTGGCGGACACGTTAGCTTAACACAACTAAATATTTTTTTTTATCAATTGGGCAAATGTTTAAACTTTTTTCAACACGTGAAAGTACAGTGTGACGGACACGTTAGCTTAACACGACTAAATATTTTCTTTTTTCAATTGGGCAAATGTTTTAACTTTTTTCAACACATGAAAGTACAGTGTGACGGACACGTTAGCTTAATACAACTAACCACATTTTAAATTTGTAACTTCCTCCAAAAAAAATTAAGAGTATCTGTCTGGTACCACACCCTGTATTATAGACGACACAATTTGTAATATTCCCATACATTAAACGACATTACCATCCAGGTAGGTAGAACCATGGGAGCTACTATGAAAAATTCTTTATTAAAATAATAATATTTAAAATAAAAAGAAAAAAAACATATCTGACTCTTTGACTAATGATAACATACAGGTTTATAACATAGAACATAAAGTTAACATGTTCAAGAAAATAATTGAATAAGTCTCTGTGATATGGAAGAACATATGAAAAATATTAGTAACATTATTTTACAAGGAAATATTTTTTACATTGTTGATTTTATTAATATTAAACCGTGTTAAGAGTCATTTTCAGATTCAGAAGACATTTATTTTTACTTACTCAAATATTTTGAGAAGTATTGAACTGTAGAGATGATAGATTGGAGAAATGAATCCATCGAGACAAGAGGAGCCAGGTTCATTAAGTGACGGTCCTAATCTCGTGGAAATACAAGTTCCGTGTTGGCAAGGTGCATCCAGCCTTTAGAAATCCCTGCTTCAAACCAAAGATGAAGAGTCATGTAGTTTCTATGTAGTATGTCAGGAAAGGGTGCAGTGGGGCACAGATCAAAAGATTGTGGCAGGGTAGGATTTAGGAAAGCAACGCCAATCCCAAATAAGTTTGGGAAAAGCTGGCCAATTGAATTTTTCATAAATCTTTGTTGTAGTAGTTCTATGTATGGATGAGCTAGTCATCCACGAGTCGACTCACGACTCGATTCACTCACGAGTCGAATCATCTTTTTGATAAGAGTCGACGAGTAGCTTTTTTTTATGTCGACTGATAAAGATAATAAAGGGAGAAATATTTTTCCGGTTGTTTGTTGTTTACTGAAGGAAAATGTTCTTTTATTCTGATGACGATTGATTGTGGTGTCTTTTTAATGTATTCGCCGAAGTTTGTGGGGACGTTTATTTGGTAGATGCCCCTTTTGTCAATTGGTTTTATTACGCCTTTCTGATTAAATAAGGCGATTTCGAAAATTGTCACTCGATGCGAGTCGAGATCGATAGATAGTCTACTCATATTTGTGAGTCGAGTCGAGTCATGTCGACTCACCTAAGTCGACAATCCCATCCCTAGTTATCAATTTTCCTTAATTTGAATTGAAATTTTGAATTCAAAAATCAATCTTCCTTAATTTGTATTGAAATTTTGTACTCTTGAAGATAAGTAAGTTTCCTAATTCATTCAATCAAAACGTAAAAAATCTATTACCAAATTATTTATAATACAATTTTGTAACCATCTTTTTTATAAAACAACAAAATATTGCCGGACTCGACCTTTCGCCAAAATTCCTTGACTAAGCGTAAACTGTAGGAAATAAGAAGGACAATAATTCGACAATTAAACTGTTTTTATTCCAATTTCCTACAAAATGTTATTAACCAAAAATGAAATATGGCAGCAAAATTCTGCCCTGAGGCACGGGCCCCTAAATAATTCCCAATCCTGAGACTAAATAGGAATACGTTAATTAAAAATTGTCAAAAATTCTGTCATGGTATTTTTTTTGGGTTCTACACCGAAGAGAATGGTTGAGGCAAATTTTTGAGGCAAAAAAAAAAAAAAAAAAAAAAANAAAAAAAAAAAAAAAAAAAAAAAAAAAAACGTCCAACATGTTGGACGATTGTACATGCGCAATAGAGACATAGCCGTAAAAACGTTTCCTAAACTCTCTAATTGGGTTAAAATTGGTTAAAAAATGTTTGGATTGCCTCAACCCAACTCCCTGGTGTCAGACCCGTTATTAAGAGACAGTAGATAGAATGAGATAGAGAGAGGGAAAGAAACTGCAATCGAAAGATCTCAAGGTAAACGTTCAACTAGGTGCTTTGATATTCCCTAGAATGCATGTGGTAGCATTAAAAAGTACTACCCAGGACTCGAACCCCCGGCCTCTAGGTTACGAGTCCCTCCCACCTGCAAATTTTCTATTAGGTAATTAGGTATATTGTGCCTCTCCAAAACAATAGGGCTATATCCGTGCTTGAACACTGTTCGTATTTCTTTATATGATTCGATTAGCCCCTCAATGTGATCCAAATAAAGCGGAGTCGTATTTCTTTATATGATTCGATTAGCCCCTCAATGTGATCCAAATAAAGCGGAGTCGTATTTCTTTATATGATTCGGTTGGCCCCTCTATGTGATCCAAATAAAGCGGAGTCGTATTTCTTTATATGATTCGGTTAGCCACTAAATGTGATCCAAATAAAGAGGAGTAAATATTGAGCTTGTCCATTGTTGCTCATAAAATCAATGAGAGTCCCATAAAAGTATGTGTTAGCAGCCAGAAGCAAAGCTCACTGGAACCCAACTTATCGCCTCACCTCACTCAGTCAATTTCATATCTTTGCCAACATTGTACATCTAGCTTCTTGGAGTCTTTCACTGAGATGTTCATTTTTTTATGATCTTCATAAAGACGTCGCTTGGGTTAGTGCCTACACTGCCTACCTATTTTTTCTTTCTTCTTTTTCAAATTATTGGCTTAGTACGTGAGGTGCAGTTTTTTTCTCCAAAGGTACTAATGATGAGTGCTCATCCTTAACACCCGAGGACACGCGGTGTCGAATTTTACAGTCATATTTGATTTTCCGTTAATACCTTTTTTAGGGCATTAAAATAAATATTCCAGAAATGTGTCATTGATATATAAAAAAAAACCTCAAATGACCTTCGCGTTTAAAACTTTAGTACCTAATATAGCTTACGCAGAATTTGGGTATTTATGTGACAGGTCGTGCTCGGCAGCATTTTGCTGTATCCTCTTAGTGTGTGTATATAATGAAGAAAATGAATAGGTATTTATAAAAAAAAAAAAATTGTACTGCAGAACACCTTTGTATCGAATTTCAGCTTTCTCGCTTATCCCGAATTGGTATTTCTCAATTCCGATTTTTTTGGATACAAAAGCCAGCCATAAATCGCGGGGAAACCGGAAAATATCATGTTTTTTAAAAGCGGTCCTATATACTATTTTGGGGTCATTTTTAGTTATCTCAATTAGTTTGCCAAAAAAAAAAAAAAATTACAAAGAAATCCGCTAAAAAGCGTCTTTTTTGACGTAAATCGCTTGAATTTGAACTTTCGATTTTTTTCTAATACATACTAAAAGAAATCTGTGTACCAAATTTCAAGTCTCTACGTTTAGCCTTCGTGGAGCTACGTTGATTATCAGTCAGTACGTCAGTATGGGCTTTGCGTTTTATAAGTATAGACTTCTTATATACAAAAGCATGTCAATTTTAAGAAATCTTAATATTTTATAAGATATCACAAACCTCAGTGCCCATTTCAAGCGCCTCTATCAACTACAACACTCATCGCTATTAAGTCCCTTTTTAATATCCACGTCTCCAAAGCTCAAAGTTTCAGTCTAGATATAGATTTTTATTTGCTTTTTGTACGCTAGCATCAACTATAGCCTTTTTTTATTGGGTTTATACGGCACCATAATTTTATTATTATTAGCTTTTAAATTGGACGCTTTTATTGGATCGGACGGTTTAACTTTTATTTTCAGTTTTAATATTTGTTCGGTTTAAATATGTCTAATAAAATTCCGTAATGTTTATTTAATTCAATCAGAAGAGAAATGAAAAGTTCATTTAATTGAAGATTGCACAATAATTGATTGTATGGTGTTGAACTTTTGTTGTCAAACAAACAACAGTGGCATCATTCGACGGTGGCCGGGCTGTAGAAAATTGCAGCTCATGATCTTGGAAGCTAATAATTGACATGGGCCTCCAGAACCATGCTTCGTCAATTCAGTATCAGGACCACAAACTTAATTGTTTTCTGTGTAATTTTACATTATTAGCTCAGGTGGACTCGCCATTTAAGATTCGCCAGACGGAAGCACTCGTGACTTTTTTTCTTTTTTTTAACGTCTCTTTAACATCTATTGGTCATTCAAGACGGGGATTTTACCGTTTCATTCGCTGGAAACTTGCAAACCAGCTTCACACATTGACCTCACCCAGCCTGGGTTGGGCCGGAAAAATGAGCCAACGATACGTGGTGTTCCCAAAAGCGGTCAACCATCCAAATACTGACAACGTCCGACGTTGCTTAACTTCAGTGATCCGACGGGAGCTGGTGTATTCAACGTGGTATGATCGTTGGCTGACTCGTGACTCTTATTATATTATTTGTAGATTGTAATTCACAATGACTACAAACATCCGAAATAATATATCATCGAACATAAAAAATGGCAATATTAAGTTTTATCAAAATCAGAAGCAACAGACAAACAGACAATTTCATAAAACATCGAGAGGTCACAACAAAAAATTAGATCAGTCAATTCAAAGTAGTAATTCTATAAATTATAGACCTTACTCATTTAAAATGGCAACAATCTGTTCCATTAGTAGGGTTTTAAAGAACCTGCAGTAATTACAATACACGGCACAATACTTATTAGGGTATTAATAATTGGTATTTCTTAACTTTAAATTCAAATGGATTATTCCTGACTATAATTCAAAAGGGTTTGTGTTATTGATGTGCTTTTTGGATTTAAGGAGTAATTTCATTATAAATAAGGAGGGTTCCTTGGAGCCACATTTTTCAGTGTAGTCAGATCTTGAAGAAGAAAAATATAAGGAAGGTTCCTTGGAGCCACATTTTTCAGTGTAGTCAGATCTTGAAGAATAAAAATATAAGGAGGGTTCCTTTGGAGCCACATTTTTCAGTGTAGTCAGATCTTGAAGAAGAAAAATATAAGGAGGGTTCCTTGGAGCCACATTTTTCAGTGTAGTCAGATCTTAAAAAAGAAAAATATAAGGAGGGTTCTTTGCAGCCACATTTTTCAGTGTAGTCAGATCTTAAAAAAGAAAAATATAAGGAGGGTTCCTTGCAGCCACATCTATTTTCAGTGAAGTCAGATCTTGAAGAAGAAAAATATAGGGAGGTTTCCTTGCAGCCACATTTTTCAGTGTAGTCAGATCTTGAAGAAGAAAAATATAAGGAGGGTTCCTTGGAGCTACATTTTTTTTCAGTGCGGGTAGCCCAATAGAGGCCCAAAAATTAATCTACTAATTGTATGTTTAAAATGAATGTTCATAACAATTTCATAAAAATAGTCATGATGGCACAAAAATACAAACACATAAAAAAAGAAAAAAAAATCTGGTGTTAAAACTATATGTTGAACAAAGAATAATAACATCGATGTAACACCCTGTATACATGAACAACGCTCAGATATTAATTTGTTTAAATACTTACAATATAAATTTAATATGAATGTAACACTCTGTATACATGAACAACGCTCAGATATTAATTTGTTTAAATACTTATTGAAATGCACTTGATTATTCAATATCATGTTAATTAAATATGAAAGAAGAATGTTCAATTCATCATTTGAAGATTATCATAAAACCCAACATATTAAATTACATTGAGAACCAAAGCGACAACGTCAAAGAAAACAAACTATGCCAGAAACACATCCAAACTAATCCAAAGTATGCCAGGAAATATTGAAAACTAATCTATCTCAGTTGAAGTTCACAGATATTAAATAGAATCATCAATCAAAAGGATCGAACTTATTGGATCGGTCAAGAGTTGAACCAACTTTGAAATATAAAATCCTTTTTGACTTATGTTTGAAAAATTAATTAATAGATACGTCTCTATCGGCTCGACCGCTCGACTTGGCGTTGAGAAAGAGAAGCGTGGGTAAACAGTATTATTAGATACAAATATTATTATGAATTATGATGTTTGTATTAATATTTGGGACCTTGTTCAGTTTTATTTGTTGTACCGATTGGTATATTAGGCGTCTTTGTTATGAGTTATGGACTCCACCAAAGTTGGCTCAATAGGGTGCATAGAATAATCAGCAAATTCTATGAACATAATCAAAAGCGAACAAGATTTTCGAGATTATCATAGTGGAAAAAGGTAAACTGTAGATCTCACTAACTTAAAATAGACGTTAAAGAGACGCAGTGGCGTACATAGAAATTTGAGCGCCCGGGGAAAAGAATGATTCGCCCCCCCTCCATTCACCGTTTTACACGTTTCTCATTTTCAGATTATTTTTAACAATTTTCATTATTAACGTTAATTCACGTACATATTCGTACGTCACTAAACAATCGCTAATAATTAGTCGAATGCCAATCTCCGTGGCCGAGTTGTTAAGAGCATTGACTCTTGGTCCGGAGGTTGTGGGTTCGAATCCCGCCCGGAGCGAAAATTTTCTGATCGATTTTTCTCGTTTTCGGAATGGCATGGCTGTAAAAGGATTNTTAAAAAAAAAAAAAAAAATAGTCGAATATATAGTATGAAAACGATCGATACTATCGATAATTTTAATGGTTTCGACCTTTTCTCGTGGCCACAATATTATGATACAGTTCGGTATTGAACACATGTGACTCGCGCTTTGCGGGTGATTTGAATTTTAAAACGAAAGTACGCTTCTTATCAAATCTCAAACTTTGAACTAATCGACGCAGAGCTACCACTTAGCTTAATGCCCTCAATCCAGAGTGTCACTTCTTTCTATAATATGTACATTTGCAGCGATTAAAGCGAGAAAAGTTAACATTTGAGTTTTCCAATTGTGATGGAGAAAAATTTGAAGTTTGTAATGTTTCTAGATTATATAAATTCATAATTATATAAAGATTCATTTTTCATCAAAAATTGAGATCCAATGTTGACGTAATCTTTCTATGAATGAAAAACTCGAATTTTCAGTATTTTTTTTAGTGTCATTTCTTTATCTTACGGAACAGCGAAGATCGTTTTGCCGCCACCAAATCATTACGCCCGGGGCGACCGCCCCTCGGCCCCACCCTATGTACGCCACTGAAGAGACGTTAAGCCGAATTATTTTATTTAATTTGGCTCAACTTAAAAAATAAATAGGCTCTTAAAAAAAAAATGTAGCTGGCTATAGTGGATAGACCTAAATAACCAAAAAATACAGCGTGATAACGTACACTGAAAAGAAATCCTCTTTATTTACATTGAAATTACCTACTCCTTACATCCAAAATCATATAAATTTAATTACAAATCCTATTTGAAATATAAAAGGTAACCAATGCTAACATTTTTTTTTTTTTTTTTAGTCTTATGAAGGTGGTTGCAATCTGGTGCACCTAGGGATGGAGCTTATGTGAGTTTATATACATAACATAAACAGACTCATCTTATGAAGGTGGTTGCAATCTGATGCACCTAGGGATGGAGCTCTATGTGAGCTCGTGAGGTTTTCTTCTTTTTAAACGTCTATATAGGTTGTCAACCTCGAGGAGATGGACGGCCTCGGGATTGACATGACCTCGGAGCCTTTCATGGTCCCACCACGAAAGGCATTTTTTTTAATAACATCTGCTACTAGTTCTACATTTAAATCGCGATGTAGGTCTTCGTTTCGAATATACCAAGGCGCATTGACGATAGTCCTCAAAACATTATTCTGGAATCTTTGTATTATTTTCCTATTAGAGTCACTGGTACAGCCCCATAGCTGGATACCGTAGGTCCAATATAGGTTTTAGGACCTAATATTAATTATTACTAACTAGCTGTTTCGCCCATGCTACGGTCTATAGCTTGGCGCCTTATAGGCATGTTCGTTGCCGTGCTAATAGTATTCTATGAAGCTAATATAGGAAACTAAATAGTATTCTATGATTCCTCTTACAAAAATCGGAAAAACGGCCATAACTTGAAAACGGTTGGACCGTTTTTTGCAAACTATGTTCCAAATTAAGGTTGAAAAGCCCGCCTAAAAGTTTCTCGCCTTGAGTTGATATGTTTTCGCGACAAAATTTAAGATATCGGACCTTGACCGTCTAAATTCGGTCAAAAATCGAAAAATCGGCCGTAACTCGAAAACGGTTCGACATTTTTGAATTCTGATATTTTTCCTGGGGTGANGGGGGGGTGTCCATTCTTATCAATTTTTCGATATCTCTTATCGTTTTGGCTAAACAATTAGTGATACATAATTATAGATAGATGTAATGTGAAAATTTTCATCAAAAAAATAATTCAATCAATAATTTTAAAATGTAATAATTTTAAAATGGTGGTGCGTTCTTTTGAAGCAATTTAAAGGTGATCCTAATTAGTATACAATACAACTGCTTTGTATTCAAAGGAGTATTCTTTTTAAGTGGAAATCTGAAACGTAACCAATATTCCCTTAGACACTTGATAGCGATTTGGGCCTTACATTTGGAGCCAATATTAATTTGAAATCTCTCTTTGAAGACATTACAAAAAGAGAGAAGTATTTTTTTTTTTTTTTTNCGAGGAAGATATGAGAGAAAAAGGTTGGAGACGGGAGGAAGCGTTAGATAGGAAGTTATGGCGGGGCAGAATTAGAGAAGAGAACGCCGACCCCAAATAAAATTGGGAAAAGGTGAGTGAAAGAAGAAGAAGAATGAAAATGAGATCAACACAAAATATTAGTTCAATTATACCAACTAATGAGCCATTTTTACTATTAACTTTTGGATTATCAAATATATAGAGGGTGTCCTTAAACATTGTGTAGACTTAAAAATCACACAGCGATGTTGGTATTCGGTGTCAGACAAAATCGCAAATGACCCAAAAAATAGAAAAAAATATAAGCACAATCGCAACAAAAGGCATCGTTAAATGACCTTGGCATAGTACGTATCACACTTGGCTTTTGTCAAGAAGGTTCCGGGTTCGATTCCTGGACGGGTCGAAAATTTGATAAAGGTTTTTTTCAAATTTTCAACTTGGTCTGGTTGTGTTTGGAGAACTAACTCAGTCCCCTGAGGACAATTGAGTAGCTATGGTAATGGGATACCATTATAAGGATTGTTAAAGTGTTGCTTAGGCTTAGTGATATTGGAGTGATTGTTGATAATGTAATGCTATAATGCCCACAAATATTGTGACATTTTACATATACACAAAAAACACTCCAAAAACGCACAGATTTGTCTCGTTTTATGCCGAAAAGCGCACAACAATGTCACCGTAGTGTTTTCATCTATATGAGTGATCAATGTCACTTTGTACTATTCCTTACATTAGCACTATCCCCCCCCCCCCCCAAGTNCAGAGCAACCCTCAGGTAGTACCTACTGGAAGACGATTCGCGGCTAATAGATATTATACCTAATCATGACTCAGACAGAGCAACCCTCAGGTAGTACTCGCGAAGACGATTCGCGGCTAATAGATCATGACTCGTGATTCCAATTATTACATGCGCCATTTCTTGATTTCGAAATCCAGATTTTATATTGTTTCTAATGTTTGATCGGTATGAAAAAAGAACAGGCGTTGAAATTGGTTGTAATTTATCGACAATTATTATTATAATCTCTCATCGTATAATAATAGTCTGCTAATCACGATCTCTGAGTAATTCACAAAGTTGCCTATCAACCACACAGTATTCGGATTTCAACAAAAACTTTAAACAGAGAAAATTTACAACACTGTAATTTTCTAGAAAACCATAAACAATCGTATGTTATAAAGTAGCTATTTATAATGCCTCAGTGCCGCACATAGTGTCCTAATTATCAGGATGCTCATTCCTACAACACGTATGACTATTTCATACGAAATAGTCGGAAAGTAGTTAGGACCCAAAAGACTTAGAAAATGACATGGTACTTCCTGATCACCCCCCCCCCCCCCCCNCCCCCCCCCCCCCAATATGTAAATTTAAATGGACATTATCACAATGGCTGACGGAAATTACAGCACAGCACTTGGCCCGGAGCTCCTCTCCTAAATGAGGAAAGAGTGGTAAGAATACCCCCGCTGTCAACCAATGAGATAAACAATGGGGACACAGAAAGAGCCCGATTTATGATTCTCCATACGCAGAAAAGTTCGTCGACCGCATAAAGTAGCAACTCAACTCAATCTTTCTACCGTCAGAACGATACCACTGATCATAACCCATTCCTCTCCAGTCTTTCAAATTCTGCAGCGAATATAACATCAATCAACTCTTAAAGGTATCTTCACAACGAAGGAGGACCTACTAGAAAATATGTGCACGAACCAAACTATCACTATTCTAGACATCCAAGAAACACATAGAAACCTCTTAAAGGTATCTCTACAACGAAGGAGGACCTACTAGAAAATATGTGCGCGAACCAAAATATCACTATTCTAGACATCCAAGAAACACATAGAGACCCTCAAAACCGGTCACGAAAAATAAATTAAGTAAAGGTATCTCTACAACGAAGGAGGACCAACTAGAAAATATATGCACGAACCAAACTGTCACTATTCGAGACATCCAAGAAACTCATAGAGGCTCTCAAAACTCAAAAAATTCTCTCAATACAAACAAACACAAGAAACCCTAGCGTGTCACGATGGAATCTAGTTTGATCTCCAATGCACAAATGATTTGTTTTTATAAAATCAATACAAGCCCATGATGAGAAGTCTAGCAAGATCATGAATGAACATCTAATTAGAGAAAACATACATTTTTTTTTTTTATTCACTTGAAGAGAAACTTATCATCCTAATGATAATAATAACGCACTCTGACATGTGTGACATGACACATCATAGCACACATGGAACAAGAACAGAGTACATACAGCACAACTAATCAATGCTTTCCGGCACGTCTGAGAAACTTGCGATGCAAAAAATTATATGACAAACATTGCACTGATTTATACTGGAGATATTGATAAAATACCGGACCGGAATGTCAAGAAATAAAAGTTGTAGATTTTATTTAACCCTCTGACTGTATTAGATTGCGGATAGCTTTAACAGTGTCAAAATGTGGCAACCGAGGGGAGAATGTCAGCTTTATTAGGTGATGACGATTCTAAAGCTGCGTAAATACAAAAGGTTTGGCCTTTTGGGAAGGATAACCAGCCTTTAAAAAACTCTGCTTCAAACTGTAGATTGAAAGTCAGCAGCATAACGCAGTTTCTACGCATTTATTATGAGAGAAGCATGGGTTACCGTGCCAGGAAAGGGTACAGCTGAAGGGTCTTTGAAAATACCCTTAAAGATGGCACATAACAGAAGGTTGCGGCACGATCGAATTAAGGAAAGCAACGTCGACCTCAAATAGAATTTGGGAAAAGGTGAAGTTCAAGAAGAAGGATCTTTCGTTGACAATGTTTTTGACATTAAAGAAATGTTAATGTCAGAATGTTACTCGTAATATTCTCTCCTCGGGCTAGCAAATGAAATCGAAGAATGTCAATCCATATTCCATACGCGACAACAGATAATTGCCTCATATCCTTGCACTTTTACTCTCTCTCTCTCTCTCTCTCTCTCTCTCTCTCTCTCTGGAGCACTGTACGGGTATCGCTTCAAACTGATTCCGAATATTTTTAAAAGGATGTCTAGGGATTGGGGCTAAAACGATGTCCTTTAAACAGGTACCTCCACAAGAAAAAATATTAATTGTTCCCAATTGTTATTAGAACGACCTGATAAGTTGAGATCACCTCCACGAAAAATGAGCAACCTGGGAAAGTTTCCTCTCAAAAAGCCAATGAAATCCTATGGGAACCACATATTTTCCAGATAGCATGAAAAGTTTCTGGAGTAATGCCAAGTTCAAGCAGTGATTGAGAAGGGTTTACAAAATACGAACCCGAAACAAAAGCACACTCTTCACATGAAAAATACACGCGACAA
Organism: Pachypsylla venusta; assembly: GCA_012654025.1. NCBI lineage: Eukaryota > Metazoa > Arthropoda > Insecta > Hemiptera > Aphalaridae > Pachypsylla > Pachypsylla venusta. The sequence goes on from CM022885.1 coordinate 3,273,250, forward strand.
TACCAAGTTTCTAGGCCAAGTTGCAAGTAAATTTTACTCGTGCCAACTCTCTTTGTTCTTTTTTACTTTCCTTATCCTATAAAAAGGAAAGTATTGTACTGGACTGAAATTTTCTATGTCGAGTTTTCAATGCCAAAACACGTTTTGGAGCTCCCCAGAACCCAAATCTCGAGTTTCAGCTATTGGTCCGTGCGTGTGCCTGTCTGCCTGTGAACAAGATATCTCAAGAACGACAAGTGCTAGAGACTTAAAATTTGGTATATGTATGTCAGTTTTTTGCCATGAACGGCAAAATACGGTGGAATTCGAATATACCGTTGGCGGTTTTATGCCGCTTTTTAGCGGTTTTTGCATATCCTGCTTAAAATATGAACGGCAATAGCTAGAACTTTAAACTTGAAAAAAAAATACAACTTAGGTTAAAGTGTAATATTTTGTTGGCCCCTAATTAGCGGTTAGAGCCCGCTTTTGGCGGTTCTGCCTAAAACCAGAATGGAAAGAGCTATTAACTTGAAATTTGGTACCTATTCATATCAATTTCATACAAGAAATTGAAAAATACATCTTAGGTTGAAGTGTAATGTAGATTTGGGCTCTGGGGACTTCAAAACGTGTTTTGGCATTGAAATTCGACATGGAAAATTTCAGCCCATTACAATACTTTCTTCTTTTTTTATAAATAAGGAAAGTCGTGTGAAGTTCGCACCAGATTTTTTAAAAATACTTTCATCATCGTGTCGCAATGTGTCGCATATCTGTACTCTGTACATTTCTAGTGTTAAGTTCAATTTGTATTAAGTTGTATGTGAACATAGCTGAGAATATGTAGACAATATTAATGGTGACACTATGGTCCTACACACATTCGTTATCATGTCGTAGATATGAAGAGACATTTTTAAAGTTTGGTGCAATCAAGCGTTCAATGATATGAATTGAAGATAAGTTAGACTTGACCTAAATCATCTATAAGCACATAAGGCATACAACATCGTTTGTAAGATCAATACTAAGAATTTAAAATATCATTCGTTTGCGTTGCAATAGAATTGTCATTTTTGTAATGATATTTACCATTTCTAGCACACATTACGGCTGAAAGTAATTTTCCTTATAGTACCTTTTTAGGCTCTACCCATATCATAGTTCTAGTGATATTCCCATGGACCCAATTGATGAGCTTTCCAGAATTATAATCTCTGAATCTATACTTATAAAACGCAAAGCCCAGTTGGTATACTGACTGACTAATAATCAACGTAGCTCCAAGATGGTTAAACATAGATACTTGAAACTTGGCACATAGGTCCCTTTTAGTATGTAGGTGCGTAATAAGAAAGGAAAAATCGAAAGTTCAAGTGGGAGCAATGTACCGCCAAAAATGACGCTTTTTAGCGGGTCTTTTTGCAATTTTTTTCTGGGCAAACTAAGGGAGATAACGAAAAATTACCAAGAATGGACCCCCCCCCAAATAGCATATAAGGACCACATAAAAAATATAAAATTTGAAATTTTCCCGTTTTTCCCCGATTTATGGACGGATTTCACCACCAGAAAATCGGAAATGAGAAGTACCACTTCGGGATGAGCGAGAATGCTGAAATACGATACGAAGGTGTTCCGCAGTACATATCGTTCAATAAAATATTGAATTTTCCAAATAGGAGCGGTGCTCACACTGGGGGTCAGTTCCACCAAAAATCCATAATTTAGAAGTATCACTTCGGGATGAGCGGGAAAGCTGAAATTTAATACGAAGGCGTTCCGCAGTGCAAAAAGTAATATCTTTGAGTAAAATATTGAATTTTCTAAATAGAAATCGTGTTCACTCTGGGGGGTCGGTTCCACCATGAATACAAATTTCGTAACCGTAGCGAAGCACGGGAAAATAGCTAGTTACTTATAAAGTGACCTACCTATTACTAGCAACTCTATCATATATCAGAATATTTAAATGCACTTTTTATAATCTTCTAATTTCTAATGCATTACGTGAATTGTATTGTTCCTGTTTACTCCTTAAAACAAGGAATTTCAAAAAATCCTTTATCATTTTCAAACGAATTACAAAGAATAGAGCACGGTTTTTTTTTTTTTTTTTTTTTTTTTTTTTTTAAGAAAATATGGCATTTTTAAGGCATTTTTAAGCTAACAAAGTCTTTCCAAGCTAACAAATCATATAAAGTCACAGTTTACAGGAAAATTATTACGGGTTTGTGTCTTTGAATAAAAAAATAATAGAAAGAACTAACCGAACATGTTCTTAGTATCAAATACGTCTATTTTGTATTTGATAAAGTCATAAAATTGTCTGCATTATTACTTTCACTCCTAAACCTAGGAGTATAATCCAAGTGCGACCTCTTACAATGTCTTTATCAAAATGTTAATTTTACAGCAAGCAGGGCTTCTTCTGACACTCATATGTTCACCCTAGGTCACGTGCCCCTTATAATTTACGAGTACTATTTGATTGCCCTCAAACAGGAAACCAAATTTCAATATTTCAAATGGGGATTTAAAAATACAGCACAAAAGGTTTAAAAGGTACTTCGATAGAAAAGGGTGGGCAGCTTTAAGTAAATTATAAAATTTCAAATATCTTATTAAGAAGTTCTAAAATCTTTATTAGGTACCATTAAGAATTGTTAAGCCCCGTCCAGTTGAATATTATGTACGTAGCTCTTGTCGGAATTTTATTAATTTATCAATTCTCTCCTTTAACTACGCCCTTTCCCAATTATATTTGAGATCGGCGTTGCTTTCCTAAATTCTACCATGCCACAACCTTTTGTTCAGTGCCTGCTCACTTTAATTGTATACTCTTTCCTGGCACGGTAACCCTCGTTTGTTTCTCACAAAAACGCGTTTTGCTGATGACTTTTCATCATTGGTTTGAAGCGGAGTTTTTTAAAGGCTATACATGCCCTCCCTAACACCAAATCTTCTGTATTCACAGGGGCTGGTGACCGTCAACTAGCTCCCCTCGGTGGCTTCCCTCGGTATTATATTATAAATAATTTCATTAATTTACTAGAATTTTATTCATTTACCACACAACTTCACACGTAAAATATCAATTTCCTGGAAAGATTTTTCTTCTGAAGATTAGGTCTTTTCAAAATAAACCACCTCAATAGCTCAGCTAGTTAGCGTCGTACATTCGTAACTAGGAAGCTGTTGGTCGAAGATTGAATCTAACTTGATGTCCGCCTCGAATAAAGGTCGCCACCAGTTTAATAATAATAACCAAAGTGTTTTCATAAACTGCACACCTTACTCTTTCAAAATTGCCACCAGAAGGACAAAATGGCCACCAGTTGGTCTTGGTCCAATAGGGGTCAACTCAAAAACCAACCAATTCTATGAATCTAATATAGTAGATATTACACTGGCATTTTATTTAGGGGACCCGGGTTCAATTTCCAGAAAATTTTAGACTTAGTGCTTGTAATTTTGAGGTGCACTCAGCTACTTTAATTTGAGTAGCGACCCGTAGCGGCATTACCTGACTAAAGAAATTTGATGTTTGGTTTGGTTGAACATTGAAGAGATTATTAGTACATGAAGTTTTTGGTAATGCTGTGATGCCCATAAAAAATTTGAAGCAGTCGTTGAGCCTTAATTAAAAGAAATTCTTCAATACTTCTGGACTATTCTTTCAAAAATCATAACAGTGAAACACCTGCTCACTGCCCCTTATCAATTTATTAAAAAGCAGGTGAATTCACAAAACACAGAAGTCAAAATTTAAATTTAAAAACAGAAAGGTTGAAAAGGTCAAGAATTATTACGCCTAGTTCATTTGAAAGATAATATTTCTACTCAGGCAACCAGAAACAAAAGGCTTCAGACAGTTCAACTCTGGAAAGATCAATTGGGGGTTGGGGGTACTCCCACACATTGTGTAGTGCAACCTAAAGTTTTTTTTTTTTTTTTTCTTAACATCTTTTTAACATCTATTTGTCATTCAAGGCGGGGGTTTTACCCTCCATTCGCTGGAAACTTGCAAACCAGCTACCCACATTGACATCACCCAGCCTGGGTTGGGCCGGAAAAATAGCCAACATCAAGGGGGAACGAACCCACGTGGACACCCACATTGAATAACCTCGCTGAACGTTGCTTAACTTCAGTAATCGAACGGGAACTGGTGTATTTAACGTGCCATAGACTGCTTTAGTGGAATCACTTTCCAGACTGCTTTAGTGGAATCAAGAAAACTCCGTCAAATTTAGTTCATAGGTTAAGGATTTTACTTTCTCAAATGATGTATTTGACTTTTGCTATCAAAATATTTGTTATAAAATTGTCTTTTTTTTGTACGGAAGCCTTTATTTATGACTGTGAGAGTAAAGGTTTTTATTAGACATGAAAAAAATTCTATGAAAATACCCTAAAAACATCGAAATATTAACGTGATAAAACAGAAAAAATGATTTTAATATCGTATTGATATGTCGCTCTTTGCATTACATTCACTGGAAGAACCCACAAAATGGCTGAGAGGCATGGCCCTCTATATCGGGACAAATAAATACTTCATATTAATCCTAGCATTGCCAAGGGGGGGTGGTACAAAGTACCCGCGTTTTAGCAAAAAGCTTATAGTAATCAATTTATGATACTTATTTTAATGAGACCTTTAATAATTGTCACAAACAATATTTTCCATCATAGTATATAAAAATATGTATGTTCTAAGCCTTCTAAGGGATGATATTGAAGGCAAACTTTGGGCGCGGGTACTTTACGAGTATACCAATGCATGTAACCAATACATTGATTGTCTAAAGCTACAATTAAAAGCTACCATAAATTGTTTAAAGTGTCTAAATTGTCTAATTATGTATCACCTGCAAGAAATAAGTCTGTGTAAACACTGTCAAAATACACTTGTCTGTGTGGGATGTCAGGAAGGACAAAGTTCTGGTTTAGAATAGATTTCCTAGGGTCTAGCGATTTTTTTTTATTTAATTTTATTCCTGGGATTTAATTTTATTTTTATGTAAGGTAATAATTGATTTAGTTTATATTTTTTTAGTTTATAATACAGTAATAGCGACTTATTGTAATCATTTTATCTTTTAAATCATTTTATCTTTTATTTTGTTTGCGGGTACTTTGTACCCCCCCCCCNGTATTTTGTCCCCCCCCCCCTTGGCAATGCACGTAATTGAATAGAGCTTGGCAATCCTAGAGTTAAGTATCTGTTACTGTACGAATGAAGAATAAACAAATACCTCGCATATCAAATATTCGGAGGATATTGTGACATCCAGCCAGCACCCCATTTGAGAAACACTGAACCCTTCATTTCAGGTGGGTGGAAACCGACCAAAGAAACAAACAAATTAACGTAAATAAATATTAACAAAAGAGTCCGATTTTTGGATGATTCTGATTTTTAATGAAGAAGTCAGGACTGTCTAATTTAGGTTTTTAATATTAAGGAGAGGCTCATTAACTGGCGCACGCAGATGTCTTTAACTATTTCCAAAATCCTATTAACAAAAATAAAAATTTTGAGCACGAGTAAAATTAACTTTCAAATTAGTTTCCAAATGTTTGTTTTTTGTAATTTGAAATCAAAGATGATAGCCAACGATCATACTACGTTGAATACACCAGTTCCCGTCAGATCACTGAAGTTAAGCAACGTCGGGCGTTGTCAGTACTTAAATGGGTGACTGCCTGGGAA
>CM022885.1:3287385-3307114 GCA_012654025.1 Pachypsylla venusta
TTCCAAGAATCATTTTATCTAGTGTAAATCTAAGATGCTTCCGTGCTGCATACTCTTGAAAATTTCTAGGGGGGGCAGCTGCCCCCCCCTGCCCCCCCCTTCCTACGCCCATGAACCCGAGTTCAATTTTCGGAAAAGTCGGTCATAATTTCAAGGTTGAAACACTTGAGCGCTGTGATGTACAATTAATCGTGAATAGCTTTTGAGAGTGTTCCATAAAAAAAATATATTATACCTCCATAATTTTTTCCACCGAGGGCGTAATTTCTTCCAATCCATATATGACTTGCTAACTTTTCCATGAAGAAAAGTAAATCATGCTTGAGATTGTAAGAATTTACTTGAGGGTGACATCCTCACGGGCCGAGTCCACCTAAGCTGATGGTGTAAAATAACTCAGGAAGCAACTCTGGAATATCACTATCTTTATAAATCTTATGTTACTGACGTAATTATATTGCAGTGATTGTCATGGTTTTGGGAGCCCATGTCAATCAGCCTCCAAGAACGGATGTATGATGACAATTAAAAACATAAGCAGTATACTAAAAGTTATCTAGAGCTGCTGTCTCATACATCTGGCTACCATCGGATACGATGATGCCACTATTGAATGAATGAATACCTCCATCCTCCATCTAGAGCTNAAAAAAAAAAAAAAAAACTGAAAGCGTAATTTCTTTTAATCCAATAATGACTAACTTCCGTATTGAAAATAGGCCATACTTCAGACTGTTACTTGAGGGTGTAATTCTCACAGGCTGCGAGTCCGTTATTATATTGCAGTGATTGACATGGTTCTGTATGGCCCATGCAAATTATTAGTCCAATAGATTCGAAGTATGATGACAATTAAATTTCTGAGCAGCAAACAAGAAGAGCTGCAGTCCCATACATCGAGCTACCACAGGAAAAATTCATGCCACTAATGATACATTTCGAATGAAAAAGTCGAAACCGAAGGAGAAAATCTTTCCTTAATTAAAATAATGCAAAGTCATGTTCAAATATAAAAACAACATTTTACAATAATTATGAACATAAATGATAAGATGATTGACGTATTGATTTTCGTACTTGGTGTTATGTAAATGTATATTTCTTTGTGTTACTAGGTGTGTCCGTGGACAAAAACGGGCGGAGCCATCCGTTTTAACCTCGAATTTTCAGGCACCACATAAACTTTAGCATATTGCTCCATTATTCCGTNATTATTTTCAATTCATTCGGCAGTGGCGGTGCAAGCCATGTTGTCCACCGCAAACTTTTGGTAGGAGGGCTACTGACAATATTTATTGTAAGGAGGTAGTTTAGTGAAGAAGTGAAAAACTGTATTTGTTGTAACTATTAGGGGTTTAGTGTAGTGAAACACTCTAATTTAGGGCTGGAAGGAGTGACAATGGCATCCGCAGACTTTAAAGCTATACACATAGTCTAAAAGACACCCAAAGGACATTTGCAAGCCATGTTGTCCACCGCAAACTTTTGGTGGGAGGGCTACTGACAATATTTGTTGTAAGGTGGTAGTTAGTGGAGAAATGAAAAACTGTAGTTCTTGTAACTCTTAGGGGTTTAGTGTAGAGGTGAAATACTCTGATTTAGAGGCTGGAAGGAGTGACAGTGGCTCCGAGCTGGTGGAATGGCTATGGCATCCCCGTTAAAAGCATTACACTATGGCTCCGCAGACTTTACAGCTATACATAATCTAAAAGACACCCAAACTTTGGGTCCAAAATGAAGTTAATGTTATCGCCCAGAAATCTAGATGATAACAAAATCAAGAGAAAAAATGGTAGCTGAAATGAGAATTTAGCGTTGAATTTGTGTGCATGTTATGGGCATACGAGTATATTAGAGATAACAGATGAATTATATTGGGAAGATATTGGTGAAATTCCCAATATGGGGAAGCATAAAAAGGGTAGACCAAAAGATAAAGTTAAAAAGATACTCTCGGTTTTTATATCCTCCTCAGGCCCGATGTACACACCCGTGTACTTTTATTTTATAGTACCCGGCGCCCGGCTGTCAAACCTAATTTGTAGTGGCCGACACTCGAAGTACACACCTGTGCACTTTGAACTTAGGCGTTTATCCTAACACAGAGAAAAATAAAAATCGAAGTTTTAATTTTACTCACCAGAGAATTTTGTTTTCAATCATTTTGTTTTGTTTACATTTTGAAATTTTCACTTGGCGCAGAGATTTTTTGATAAAATTGCGCGGACTTGGGGCACTACACAGAAAGGGGTACACAGGTGTGTACATCGGGCGTGTAGCACTACAAAGTACTTTTTACGTGTAGCACTACAAAGTACTTTTGGGCTTGAGGAATGCATAATTGCATATATTGCGTACTGGTCGCCAGTATATTGGGATTATCGGTAGCACATAGTCTTCTTTATGTGTTTAAAATATTATGTACACTCGCTGGCGAGACACCTTGTGGAATTCTTTCATTAAATAACTATGCTCTCAGGTTACAGTCTTCTGCAGATACAAGAAAGAAATCAAGAACTAAAAAACAAATCCCATTTTATAAGTTTTTAGATTTTTTGAAATGATAAGTTGCTATGGAACATTAGGTATAATTTTAATTTCGTTTTTATCTTTTTGGATTGTTACCCGGAAAATCCTATTTTCTAGCTTTTTATTTTATGTTCTGCGTCTTCTGTTGCGAATAAGGGATAAGAGAGATTATACTTTCTTTTGAAATTTATGGATTCGTATTTCATAAATTAAATAGGTACTTATCTTCCTTTCTATCTTTACGAAGCTTTGTATAAAAATTTGCTTGAAATTTAGAATCATGGAATAAAAATATAACGATACATAAAAGAGAAGAAAAAAAGTACACAAGATTATAAGAATACGGATAATCATCGTGATTTGATAAATTCTGAAGAAAAAAATACACAAGATTATAAGGATAAGATACGGATAATCATCCTGATTTGATAAATTCTGAAGAAAAAAGTACACAAGATTATAAAGATACAGATAATCATCGTGATTTGATAAATTCTGAAGAAAAAAGTACACAAGATTACAAGGATACGGATAATCATCGTGATTTGATAAATTCTGAAGAAAAAAGTACACAAGATTATAAGGATACGGATAATCATCCTGATTTGATAAATTCTGTTTCGGTAGCATGCGGATTAAGCGCTCGCTTGGTAAACAGCAAGGCGTGAATTCAATACCCAGCTGTGGCAGAATTTCACCTCACGTATTTTTTTAAAAGATAGACGTATATGAATAGAAAATATGTTACTTGTGTTGATATATTGATAGGAATAGACCCCAACTCACCCACAACTACAAAGCCATAGTCTCAGAAACCCAAAAATTATCAGAAACAAACCGATTTTAAGTTTGAGTTGTAGTTTGTGACCTTACAATTTCTTCCCAGAGATCCTCTCGAGCAAAATTTGGAGGGGGAGGGCTACTTACAATATTTGAATTGTCCCAACTCTAACGGGGTTAAGTGCAGAGGTGCCAAAACTTTTATGAAGGGGCTAGAAGAAGGAACAATGGCTAAAAAAACTGGGGAGTGGAGGGCGTGTATGTCCCTCTTATAACCAAGCATAATATTTTGGCCTGAAAGACCCCCAAAGTACTATGTGTCCACCTGGGACCCGCCGTTGTTTCTGAGGAATAACATAGTTATACAGAGCATAGAGACCCCTGAATAATTTACTCTGGGTCCATTAGGGTTAGATGTTCCTGAGAAAACTTGATATACATGACCTATAGGCCGTCAGGGATTCCTTATTTTTGAAAGAAGGGGCCCTGAGTAAAATCGGTTATTTTCATTATTTTACGAGACATATTCTGAGGGGGTGCCTACGACGCCACTGGATGAACCGCCAAAATAAGCGAATGAATATTCAATTTGAAGTGCGTATGCGTCTCCATCTGCTGAATCTAAAATTGTTTGGAAATATGAAATTCCCACATTTTTAATTACGAGTATTAAAACATAAATATTTATATTTCAAAATGATCAGCATTGTATACCCTCATAATATCCCAGAATTAGATAATGAGAATCTGTAAGATATGAAATCATCGGAAATCACATCTTTAACGCAATCCGTTTATCAGTTAATGTAAACAAATTTATTTACAAAATGGGAGCATCTTAAATCTCAGTTGCTTAGACAATTGCAATATTGACCAAACCGAAGTGTGTTTTTCACTCCACGTTTTTTCTTATCTGTTTGTATCTACAAAGATAACTCTTGAGCGTATGGTATACCGAGAAGTTCTTGAGATTCCTCTAATCGAATCTTTATTTTTGGAGCTAGAAAGTTGGGGTTTGTTTTAATATGCCTTAGATCATTTATACCGAAGGCGTAATTTCTTCCAATCCATATATGACTAGCTTTCCATGAGGAAAAGTAAATCATACTTGAGATTGTAAGAAGTTACTTGAGGATGACATCCTCACGGGGCGAGTCCACCTGAGCTGATGGTGTAAAATAACGCAGAAAGCAACTCTGTAATATCATCCATACTTCCATACTAATATTATAAATGCGAAAGTAACTCTGTCTGTCTGTCTGTATGTATGTTACGCTTTCACGCTTAAACTACTGAACCGATTTTGATGAAATTTGGTATGGAGATAGACTGAACTTTAGGAAAGGACATAGGCTACTTTTGGGGTTGAAACTATAAACGGCCATGCCTCTAAGGCGCCAAGCGAAGCGGGCGTATCCTGCTAGTTATGTTTATAACTCTTATGTTACTGACGTCCATGTCAATTATCAGCCTCCAAGAACGGATGTATGATGACAAATAAAAACATAAGCAGTATACTACAACTTATCTAGAGCTGCTGTCTCATACATCTGGCTACCATCGGATACGATGATGCCACATTGAATGAATGAATAGATCATTTAAAATCGATTCAGTTATTTTCTCAGGGAGGTAATGTTCATACGGCCATGCCTCGCTGACAAGAATACTAAGGTTACACTAGAGCGTAACCTTCATGTGACCGTATGAATGTTACGGTAACCATATCTAAAGTGAATTAAAATCACATTCGTCAAAAGCACCTTTGTACCGATTCAATTAAAATGTTCTCCTTTCATAATAGATAATACGCACTCAGGTAAATCAAGAAGTTTTCGTCAGTCATTAATATCGTGTGGGACTCCTGGCGATTTATTAGTTTGAAAAAAAAATTCAACTGGTAGCAAGAAAAAAATTAAAAGAGTCAAATTTTGATTGGTTAAAATCATTTTTAAAAAAATTTTCCGGCGGATTGATAGCAAGCAATACACTGTGAATTACCTTTCTGTGATTCATTTTCATACAAAATGAATCACAACTCCTTGATTTTTAGATATGACCGCCATTTGTTGAGAACCATCCATTACAGGGGAGAATCGTTTGATCAATTTAGGATTTGCTTATGAACTTGAGGAGACATCCATCCATACTTCCATACTAGTCCATACTAATATTATAAATGCGAAAGTAACTCTGTCTGTCTATCTGTCTGTATGTATGTTACGCTTTCACGCTTAAACTACTGAACCGATTTTGATGAAATTTGGTATGGAGATAGACTAAACTTTATGAAAGGACATAGGCTACATTTTATCGCGAAAAAAGTGGTTGAAACTATAAACGGCCATGCCTATTAGGCGCCAAGCGAAGCGGGCGTATCCTGCTAGTTTGAAGATAAAGTTAGATTACAATGACGGAAACGAGTTAATTTCTTAATTATTTATTAGTGAAATTTTACTAATAAATAATTAAGAAATTAACTTTTAAATTAAAATTAGCAATGATTGATTAATTCTTGCCGAATATGGTTATTTTAATAATTTTTAACGTTGGGACGGGTAGGAGAATGAGATTAAATTACGTCAATTTATATATATATATATCCTCCAATAGCTGAACTTTTGGTGTAGAGACATGAAATTACTTTACATAATCATTAAATCCTGTAACTCTATTCATGATGTTCCTTGTCAACAGGGTCGTAGACAGAAAATCCGGGCGGGGGGGAAAAATTTACGGGCCCCTCTATTATTCTTTCATATAAAATCATCGTACGGGCAGTAATAAAAGTAGCCAAATTAACTTAGTTGACTTGAAAAGACGAGTACGCTTCTTCTTGGCAACAAATAATTCGAATATCAGATGTTAATGTTTACGAAATATACCAATATTTATGATTGCTGTACAAGCTGAAAGGTCGCACTATATTGTAAAATCAGTGTCCTGCAATAGCCATTGTCCCTTATTAGCCCACTATCGCTACACTTCTGATTTTGTGTGATTGAAAATTTTTCAAAACTTTTAAGTTGATTTATTTATTATTCAGAAAAAAACTTGAAATATTTCATTATGATAATTTTCTCACCGGGCCTCTTAGGAAATCCTGGGCCTAGGGGGATTCCCGCCATTTCCTCCCCCCTCCTCTCGAAGGACCTGCTTGTCAATATTTCCTCCCTAGGGATGTATGACAACAGATTAAAACTTTAGTAATAGACAACCATGAACTGGAAAGTTTAAAATTTCGTAAGAATATAAAAGTTATTTTCAGTTTACAGTCTAAATATTCCTGACATTGCATCATTAGAAGGTTTATATATTATTTTAAAAGTTCAAAACAAATTTTGAAAAATGGCCAAACTTATATCAGACTATTCCAGAGGGAATAGTCTTTTTCACTTTCTACCTATTTCCTAATACTTTGTAATTACTAACTTGTAATTTTATCGTTTAAGTTTATCACCAAGGAAAAACATTTTCTTACATTGTAAATTTGGAACATTGATTCCAGCCAACGATCATACCACATTGAATACAATAGTTCCCATCAGTTCACTGAAGTTAAGCAACATCGGGCGTGGTCAGTGCTTGGATGGGTGACCGTTTGGGATCACCACGTATCGTTGGCTCATTTTTCCGGCCCAACCCAGGCTGGGTGACGTCAATATGGGTAGCTGGTTTGCAAGTTTCCAGCGAATGGATGCTAAAACCCCCGTCTTGAATGACCAATAGATGTTAAAGAGACGTTAATTCAAATTAAAAAAAAAAAAAAGACAATTGATTCCTTTTACAACAAAATCCAAAGTTTAAATAGAAGCGAGTTATCGGCTATCTTTTACTGCTTGGGTAACCTTACAAACTAAGGATACAATGCGATTGCTAAGGATACAAAGGATTTTTTTCACTGTATAAAAGGCTGCGGGCATCCGCTATTATTCCATAAATTACCTCATCATCATAGGTTAACAGCCGTGAGGCTAATTTGCAACCACTCATCAAGAGTTGTTGATACTTGAGAATCCTTGCGGATAATGCAGTTAGCTTCTCCTTGCTTTCTGCATGGGTAATGGAAAGATATCTTTTCCGACCCGTCCCGAAAAGATATCTTTTCCGACCCTTCCCTTGGTCGCCTTTTACGACGGCCATGCATGGGCTTGGGTGCCTGAGAAGTATTCTTTTTATGTCCCCTTATCCACAGGGGAAATAGGAAGGATATAATGCAGTAGCTTCTACTTGCTTTCTGCATGGGTGCTGGCAAAGATATCTTTTCCGACCCTTCCCTTGGTCGCCTTTTACGACGGCCATGCATGGGCTTGGGTGCCTGAGAAGTATTCTTTTTATGTCCCCCTATCCACAGGGGAAATAGGAAGGATATAATGCAGTAGCTTCTACTTGCTTTCTGCATGGGTAATGGAAAGATATCTTTTCCGACCCTTCCCGAAAAGATATCTTTTCCGACCCTTCCCTTGGTCGCCTTTGACGACGGCCATGCATGGGCTTGGGTGCCTTAGAAGTATTCTTTTTATGTCCCCCTATCCACAGGGGACATAGGAAGAATATAATGCAATAGCTTCTACTTGCTTTCTGCATGGGTGATGGAAAAGATATCTTTTCCGACCCTTCCCTTGGTCGCCTTTGACGACGGCCATGCATGGGTTTGGGTGCCTTAGAAGTATTCTTTTTATGTCCCCCTATCCACAGGGGACATAGGAAGGATATAATGCATCAGCTTCTCCTTGCTTTCTGCATGGCTAATGGAAAAGATATCTTTTCTGACCCTTCCCGAAAAGATATTTTTTCTGACCCTTCCGAGAAGATATCTTTTCCGACCCTTCCCTTAGTCGCCATTTACGACTGACGTCTCCCTATCCATAGGGGACCAATCTTTATCCTATAGAAATATTAATCGGATAATACATCTATCTATGTCATTCAATATTCAAGAAAGCTCCTATGTTAATGTTTGTCCTGACCAAACTAGCTATTCTAGCTAATGAACTATAGTGATAATATGCTTCTGACTTCTGAGATAAGATAATCTCTGCCGGGTTCATAATACAACTTTCAGCCGATAACATACAATAGCCAAAATAAAATAGGGACCACCCAATTTTGATTTCACCAAGCGTCCGTTCGTCGTCTGTAGTGCACCTGTACTTCCCCGCGTCTCCTTCGTATGGGTTAGGGGCAGATTTCATCTGAATGAACGATAGTACCTTTTCTATATGTCTCCAGCTATCAGACACAATTCTCAATTTTCAAGAGGCCAAAGTCATGGACTGGTCAATGATTAGTCCAAACTATATTCATGAGTGGTACATTCATGGGAACATTTGGATATTGGGACACAAGTAGACCCCAATCAGGCTTAATGATGGGATTAAAAACCTGAGGATAATGTTGTCAAGCTCATTCAAATCATGCCAAACAGAATGGAGAATAGGGGAGTGTCAAAGTATTAGTGGCGGACATACCCCTTACTGAAAATGATACACTTCAACCTCATTCAAATCATGCCAAACTGAATAGGGGAGTGTCAAAGTAGTGGTGGAGGACATACCCCTTACTGAAAATGATACACTTCAACCTAATTCAAATCATGCCAAACTGAATAGGGGAGTGTCAAAGTAGTGGTGGAGGACATACCCCTTACTGAAAATGATACACTTCAGCCATATTCAAATCATGCCAAACTCAATAGGGGAGTGTCAAAGTAGTAGTGGAGGACATACCCCTTACTGAAAATGATACACTTTAACCTCATTCAAATTATGCCAAACTGAATAGGGGAGTGTCAAAGTAGTGGTGGAGGACATACCCCTTACTGAAAATGATACACTTCAACCTCATTCAAATCATGCCAAACTGAATAGGGGAGTGTCAAAGTATTAGTGGAGGACATACCCCTTACTGAAAATGATACACTTCAACCTCATTCAAATCATGCCAAACTGAATAGGGGAGTGTCAAATTAGTGGTGGAGGACATACCCCTTACTGAAAATGATACACTTCAACCTCAATTAAATCATGCCAAACTGAATAGGGCAGTGTCAAAGTAGTGGTGGAGGACATACCCCTTACTGAAAAAAATACACTTCAACCTCATTCAAATCATGCCAAACTGAATAGGGGAGTGTCAAAGTAGTAGTGGAGGACATACCCCTTACTGAAAATGATACACTTCAACCTCATTCAAATCATGCCAAATTGAATAGGGGAGTGTCAAGTTAGAAGTGGAAGACATAATCCTTAATGAAAATGATACACTTCAACCTCATTCAAATCATGCCAAACTGAATAGGGGCGTGTCAAAGTAGTAGTGGAGGACATACCCCTTACTGAAAATGATACACTTCAACATCGTTCAAATCATGCCAAACTGAATAGGGGCGTGTCAAAGTAGTAGTGGAGGACATACTCCTTACTGAAAATGCTACACTTCATAATGAATAGGGGAGTGTCAAAGTAGAAGTGGAGAACATACCCCTTAATGAAAATGCTACACTTCATAATAAGTCAGGTGACTTCAGCCATCACTTAAGGGCTTTCGTAAGCGACTACTCGTGATTAAAAGCTCACGCTACTAACTAATCCAAATCTTCTTCTTCTTTTTCTTCACCTTTTTCCCGATTATAAATGGGGTCGGCGTTGTTTTCCTTAATTCTACCATGCCGAAACCTTTTCTTCTGGGCCTACTCTGGCTTGCTCCCCTCGGTAGCTACATTCTAATCCAAATAAATGGAAGCTCGTCAACTGTAAGCGTATAACATATAACGTTTACAGTGGACGAGGTTCCATTTACACATTTTCGCCCGCAGATGCTTCCAAAGAATGACCGTAGTAAGCGATTAAGGTAAAAGTAGCAATTTTAACCAAATATATTATACATATGTGTTTATTCCCCTGACTCAACACAGGGACTATTAAAAAACTTTAATACTACCCAAGGAGTCGGGGTAAGCAAAGTGAAATATTTAAATAAGTAAATTAATATACATGAATTTTGTTGGTAAAAAAAAAAAAAATACTGAAAAATGTGTGTGAGTGTTCATTAAATGTATCCCTAAATAAATGATTAAATAAAAATAGCTTTATTATTCAGAAAAAAATCGGGTAGTCCCCATTTTGTTTTGGGTAGTTTTGTATATTATTTAATTCAGACATCAATACTGTTCAGATCAATAAATTCAAGTTTAAAAATATAATAAGGATATTAATTAATTTTAATAACTCTATTCCTTGCACCTAAGGTGTTCATGATGGGAAGACCAGTGATAAGCTTTTAACTGATAACAATTCTTGTTGTTTGTTAACTAGACGGAATTTTTGAGGTCGGTCGATATTTGTGAAGGAATAAAAGCAGACAGTCAGATAGAATGTGCAAAGGTCATTCAATTTGAAGTTTAAAAAAAAGTAGATTTTGACCTGCCGATCTTGGTAGCCGAGTTGTTAAGACCATTAACTCTTGGTCCGCAGAATGTGGGTTTGATTCCTGGCCGGAGCGAAAAATTTCTAAACTATTTTAATATATAAAAATATAAAAATCATTTTCAAAAAACACCCCCGGGGGGGGGGGCAGAGNAACACCCCCGGGGGGGGCAGAGCCCCCCAAAACTATACAGCAAATTCCCTTCATGACCTAAATATGTATAGCTAATTTTGTCAAAATCGGATGAAAATTGTGGCTTGCATCGCGTGACAAACAAACATATGCATTACAGGATGTATACGAGTACTAAAGAGGAGTTCACTAACGTTCACAAATATTCAATTCACTATAATATTTATCATAATGAGTCCAAACTTAACTGTCAAATAACCCAAGAACATTTAAAGATATCTACGTGGATTTCGATACCGAAAATCAACTTTAGAAATACCTATAACAAATTTCATTATAATATGCTAAATTTTTGAAACATCGATCCGTTGCGGTCTAAAGAACTTTTTCTTTAGACCGCAACGGATATAACCTCGCAATCATAACTCTTCTTTCATTACGATAGATATCCCGAAGCTTTTAATATTGTTTTTCTTTACAATCTCGAAGACGCAGTTAGTTTCTGCTTACTAATTCTATGATTTTGACAACTTTTGAATATTAATATGTTTGTGTTGAATCATATTGAGCACACATCATTAGTATGACATCACATTCTGGAAAAATAATGCCTATTCTGGGGCGGATACAGAGCGATCGGTGAGGGAGTTGCGATTACGGTCGCCCACGATTCAGCTAATAATTTTTATGTGGTGTAGACGATATTTATGTGAAATAAAAATGCATACACATGTATAATGAATGTGCCTAATATGTTTTTATTTGTACAATTACGAATATCTTTTTACAATGTTGTTTAAACAAAGAAATTCAGTCCTATCAAAAATGAGAACAAATCAAATCACAAAATAATTTTCTATTCTAATACATTTACCCTTTTTCACAAGATCAGTCCCAAGAGATGCATGTATTTGTATATGCATATATAATATATGTTCTCATTCAAAAGTTTATTCTTATTAATTAATATGCATTTTCATACAATTTTATACACAAATTATTAGAAAAATTATACCGGAATGTGTTTTTTTTTGTTTCAATGAAAAAAAAAAATCTGGCCCCTGGGGGTGGGGGTTATCGTCCCTTAGCCCCCCTGGATCCGCCCCTGTGCCTATTGGGACTGCTGTGTCGAATGTTGGACAAACCACTTTTGTTTTTATACTGTTTCTGTCAATCAATCATCATCGTTTTCGATGGTAGCCGGATGTATGAGAATGCAGCCTTATAAAAGTTGTTTTTTGTGTTAATGTTTTTAATTGTCATCATATACCTACATATAACCTTCGAGTCTAATAATTGGCATGGGTCTGCAAAACTATCACAATCACTGCAATATAATTACTTCAGTAATATATTAATTTTACAGAGTTGCTTTCAGTATTATTTTAAACCATCATATTGGACTCGGCCCATGAGGTCACCCCCTCAAGTAACATCTCACAATCTCAAGTATCACTTATTTTCACTACTAGCAGGATACGCCCGCTTCGCTTGGCGCCTTAGAGGCATGGCCGTTTATAGTTTCAACCCCAAAAGTAGCCTATGTCCTTTCCTAAAGTTTAGTCTATCTCCATACCAAATTTCATCAAAATCGGTTCAGTAGTTTAAGCGTGAAAGCGTAACATACAGACAGACAGACAGAGTTACTTTCGCATTTATAATATTAGTATGGAAGTATGGATTATGACTTACGTAATAAGTCAAAATAGTGAAAATTATCCCCCCAGCATGTTTCCCTCTAATTATTGTAAATCTGTGTTCATTTTTTACATAGGTAGTATATTTTTCAAACAATAAAAAAAATTAAAAACAATTCACGTAAAAAATCAAAAAACTGACAAATCACAATTTACATGTTAAAATTTTCCATTTATTCCATAAAGGGCTGCTTTAAAAAACAACAATGATCCGTTACAACGTTGAACACACTTCCGTATTTCTAATATTAGTAGGGTAAGGAGGTAAAAACTATTTCGCTAGGAATCTCTCAAAATTCTGAACTAATAATGGAAATCTGAGTAATTGAAGCTTTGATTTATCCGACTTGCAAAGGTATGCTTCTAAAGGGGGGATTGTAGTGTTATATATATATATATATATATACTAGCAGGATACGCCCGCTTCGCTGGGCGCCTTAGAGGCATGGCCGTTTATAGTTTCAACCCCAAAAGTAGCCTATGTCCTTTCCTAAAATTTAGTCTATCTCCATACCAAATTTCATCAAAATCGGTTCAGTAGTTTAAGCGTGAAAGCGTAACATACATACAGACAGACAGACAGAGTTACTTTCGCATTTATAATATTATATATATATATATATATATATATATCTAGGGTTGAATAAATTAAATTACCTTCAAAATAATATAAAACTAATGAAATGCACTTACTTTTTAGTGGTTTATTTGACATAGTTATCTGGTTAATACTTTAAAGTTCGTTACAAATAAATAGATAATTATTATTGTTAAATTTTATTAAAATAAAAACTATTATTTATTTTCCATTTAAAAATCTAAGATAAAAAATGGAATTAGTTCAATTAATTAGTTTTACAGAACTTTTAAGTTAAACTTCACTTTTCTTTTGTAGTTATAAATATAAAAGATGTTCTGAATGAGGAGGCTATTACTCAACAAGTAAATCATTTGAAGTTATCAATATATGAAATTCTTTCGATATTCTCATTTACTCGAAAGTTAAATTCAATTTAAATTACGATAAAAAAAAAAACAAGTATAGTGATATTCACATGCATGCATACCTGTGAACTATCAGTTGAGTTGAAAATAATTATTATCAGTGGCGTATGTTGAACCAAAGGCGATCATTTTTATAATCCACTAGCTGTTTCGCCCGTGCTTCGCTACGATTCTTATATTACTGTCTTTGTTTTTCAATGACAATGGAATTTGGTTTGTGTCCACTCTGTATATTGCAACCTTTGAAAACCAAGATTTAAACGTTTCGCCAGGCGCCTTAGGGGCACGGCCATTCTGACCTTATAGTATTTTCTAAATTTTATTTTACCCGTTCCCGGTTTCGAACTCGTAACTCTGGAATGGCTAACCATACCTTTGCAGAAAATGCCCTAAAATAAGGACTAAAGGGCCACCTAAAACTTTTTCGCTTTGAGTTGATATGTTGTGGCGACAAATTTTAAGATATCGGACCGTGGCTGTCCGATTTTGGTAAATAAATTATAAATTTGGCCGTAACTCTAAAGCGGGCCGTAACTCTAAAACATATTTTGGTTCTGATAATTTTCCTGGGGTCGTAGATCATGATTTTTGAGAGGGGGTCCATTCCCATATTTTTTTCGCTATCTGCTACCTTTTGTAACAGACAACCCCTCATAAATAGGTACATAAATTTCTGATTTATATATTTACTTTTACCTTTCCTTTGAGATAGCGCGATCTTTGAGATAGCGCGACCCCCATTCTAATATGTACACAAAGTAATTAAATCAATCTAGTTATATTTTATCGCACTCAAAGAGAACAAGGGTAATGAGAAAATTGTAATAATTTCTTATTACGGAAGTGAGCTATCTTTATTGTAAGTTTCTTATCATGACATTTCTTGGCATGATAGTAGCGGTCGCATCATACTATCATATTTTACTATCTTAGATGACAAATTGATTTTTTCATTTAAAAAATGATAACAGCTGACCAGACGATGAGCAGGGGTGTCCAAAACTCTGCATTCTAGATTGTTTTTGTAGGCAGAAGAACTTGAAATTCTCCATGTTCGGAAAGCATGTATTCCTTACTCTGATACACCTCCCTACATGACGTTTGAGAAGATCCCATTCGTACAGTTTTCATTTTTGGTATTTGCCCATCTATCATTCCATATGATAGATATCGTTTTTTGTTTAAGGAAAGATTTTAATTTTCGTCGGATCGAATTTTTCAAATTTAGACAGAAATGATAATGGTTTCTATCTAAATTTGAAAAGGTCGATCCGACTAAAATTAAATTAACAAAAAAACCACCAAAGACGTTAATTTATTATGTGATAGATATCATATGGAATCTATCATTCCATATGATAGTTGATATTCTCTCCCATATGATATTTTTCACATCCCGTTTGGTGTACTCTTAATAAAAAAGGTTGAACATTTTATTTGATATGCGTTCTATTTTACTGGAGTCATTGTTAGATTTGTATACCATATTATGCTACAAATTGTGTCAAAATATGTATGGTACCTGGCGAAACGAAAATCATTCCTCGTACTTTGATATAAACATTTTGTGATGCTTTCATCACAAAGTTGAAAATTAAAAGTTAATGGTTAAAAAGATATGTTTTAGAATTGACAAATTTAACTTGTGAATATTGATTTTATAATCGAAAATATTTCAATAAAGTTATTTTGCCCTACACGTCATTAAATAAATAAATAAACCTTTATTTGGGATAAAACACAAATACCTATAAATTTCAAAAATAAAAAATTAAATTCTAAAAAAATTTAAACAAAAAATTTTTTTTACCCCAATTCAGCAATTACGCTGAGGTATTCCAGTGTGTCGGTTTCTTCGAATATTTTGAAGTCTAGAAGTATAGAAAGTTAGAAAGTACATAGGTACCTATTTTAATACCTTTCCAATATTATCATGATATTAAAAATTAGGCTGTTTAGCTTTTGGAACCCTGAGATAGCGAATATTATTTAAACAATGAACAGTCAGCTATATTTCTTCCGAATGAAATAAGAAAAAATAATGGAAGTAGATTTGATCCCACGCCACTATAACAATGTCAAAATGTAAATTCATCACTACTGTGTTAACACTATTGTAACACACAATCTAGAACACATAGAGCCTAACCCAGGTAGAGTTTAATTTTGTCACTTGGTGCCCCTTTCTTCTATCCATAACATATTCAATGTAATATTCAAATTATAAAAAGTGTAGAGTCAGTAAACAACATTATGCCATTATATATATACATTGGTAGGATATTTTTTTGGGAATCTTAATTAAATTGCATGCCTCTGTTCTCCGAACAAAACCTTAAACCTTCCTTAATTCTCTTTTGTTTGATCTCCAGAAAAATCAAATGAACAAAAGTGTCAAATACTAAACCTGTACTTGACACTTTTGAATTTAAATTAAACACTATAGTTCCTATTTAAAATGTGTACGGTATATTCATCCAAGATGTGATCTACATTAATAAAAAGTAGTTACTATTTTTTGTAAATTCGTATCTGAATTCTGACCTCACTTCAATTTCGTGTGCTTGCGCTTAATGAAAATTGCAGATTTTTTTTTTAAGAAAGTCAGGAACTATAGTGGATCAACTGTTCACGTTAGTGTTGTAGTCATTTATAGAAAAAAATATCTGAATCAAATTTTAAAAAATCATTTTCAAAAAATACAATATTAGCCCCCTCCCGGGGGGTGGGGGGCTAAATTCGAAAAGCCCTTAACGCTAGCCATAACATATCAAAATTTTACGTTTTCACAACAAACCACTAAAAATATAAAAACCATTTTTAAAAAACACAATATTGGGCTTCACTGGGGTGATCAAAACCTATACAGAGAATTTACTTTATGTCCTAAATATAAATGTATACCAAATTTCGTCAAAATCGGATAAAAATTGTGGCTTGTATCGCGTAACAAACATACATACAAGTGCATTTTTTGGAATGTATACCGGGGTCAAAAGTGGGGTTCATTCACGTTCACAATAATGAAGTTATTATTTTTAATTATCAATTCTAAACTTTAGTTCCTGTTCTATTTTAAAATATTATTTCCGAGATTAATTTGTCTAGAAAAAATGTCTGACTATTAGAAGAAAATTTAGGGTCGACCCTTTGTTTCAAAATACAAACGCTTGTTGGGGGGAGGTGTAACTTTGCCCCCAACAAGGGCTATATTTCAGGCGAATAATTCATTTTTATATGCATATTTTTTTTCAGGCAATTTTTATTCATTAAGGTGTCACATCTGGAAAGCACTATACAATTTTTGTATTTCAAGCAATGCGTGTAGTGTGTCAATTACTGAAGCGATTTTTCATGAAAAGGAAATATGTCGCAACATTATTATTGTATCTCACTCTGCTAGTTTGTTTAGAAAAAAAAATATTGAAACCAACAAATTAAGTAACAATACCTAAAATACATATTAGCCCAAAAATACAATGCGATAAGTAACTGTAGTATAATAAATACACTTAACATGACAACTACTGAAGGTTTTCATTAATACATTCAATTTATGAAACCTGTTTTTCTGACTGCCTGCATATACAGGGTGCGGTAATTAGTTTTCCCACTTTTCAAAAAATCGTGGGAAGGGAAGTGATAGAGGGAGGAGCGTGGGGTTTGTGATATTCAACACGAAATGACATCTAGTTTTTAGCTATAATGGATTCACAGTTTTTAGCTATAATGGTTCGTTGTCAAGGTGTTTTTTTTTTTTAAAGTGAATCCATTATAGCCACTCAGAGGGCGTTCCGCACAAGGTATGGTTTGCACTACACGGATCCAGTTCCTGATCGAAAAACAATTTTGAGTTGAGTTCACAACTTTAGGACCACCTCATCAGCTTTAGGCTGTATGGGGCTACACACGCAGCCAATCGTTTTCGTGAGATTCCGCAGGACATGTTCCCCGACCGCCAGATTTGAGTCCCTGTGACTTCTTCCTGTGGGGTTACCTCAAGGCTGGGGTCTTACATCGCCCTGGGATCCTTGAAGAGTTAAAATAGGCAATTTTGGAAGAAATCATCCAAATTGATGCGGATATGCTGACGAAAGTCAGGGAAAACTTCCGTGAAAGATTTCAAGTGTGCATCACTCGCCAAGGCCGCCATTTGGATGACATTATTAACAAAACATAGATAAAAAAACTAGAAGACACACGCTTACAGAATACAAATTTTTTTTCAAATATCTCATTTCGTTTTTATTTACCAGCTCTTTCAAATGTGGAAATACTAATTGCCGCACCCTGCATATATTTTATGCAAGCTGAGTGTCAAAGGTGTATGAACTGAAGTATTAGAGTCTACTCAATTGTTATTATTTATTACTTTCATTTTCCTTGAAAAGGAAATATGTTATTTTGTTTCGTTATTTTCAATATGCTTTATGTAAAACCGATATTTACAAGAGAGACATGAAAATGTAGGGTGGGCTATAGGTACCGGCGATCACTTTTTTGGTTTTTTTAATTTAATTTTTCTTTCGTTGTAAAAGCAAGGTTATTTTTGTGAGAAGATCAAAACTTTAGTTGTCTGCTAATTAACTAAATTGAAACAAGCTTGTAACGTGCGAAAAAATAATAATAATTCCATTATCAAATTTAAAGCAAAGGAATAAACTAAAAGAGTTTAGTGGATATTGCGGACGACCTACAATGGATCCTTTAACCCTAGCATTGCAAAGGGGGGGGGGGACAAAGTNCTGTTCTTCAGATTTGGACATTCATATTTATCCTTATTCTTCTATCAGCTATTAAAGCCCGTAGCGAAGCACGGGTAAAACAGCTAGTAGTATATAAAAATATGTATGTTCTAAGCCTTCTAAGAGATGATATTGTAGCCAAACTTTGGGCGCGGGTACTTTTGGCAATGCATGGTACCAATACATTGATTGTCTAAAGCTACAATTAAAAGTTACAATAAATTGTCTAAAGTGTCTAAATTGTCTAATTATGTATCACCTGCAAGAAATAAGTGTGTGTAAACACTGTCAAACGACATTTGTCTGTGTGGGATGTCAGGAAGGACAAAGTTCTGGTTCAGAATAGATTTCCTAGGGTCTAGCGATTTTTTTTTATTTTCATTTACATTATTTTATTCCTGGGATTTAATTTTATTTTTATGTAAGATAATAATTGATTTAGTTTATATTTTTTTAGTTTATAATAAAGTAATAGCGACTTATTGTAATAAAAAAATCATTTTATCCTTTATTTTGTTTGCGGGTACTTTGTACCCCCCCCCCTTGGCAATGCACGTAATTGAATAGAGCTTGGCAATCCTAGGGTTAGTAAGCAACTTTAGTTTTAATTTGAAAAAATATCTATTCTTTCCGTATTTTTTCTTTACTTTTGGAAGTGAACTTCAGTTTTTGACATATAACTTTCTAATATACACCAACACAAGAGCTGTTTTTACATAAAACAACTCTTCTGCAGTAAACCATTGAACTTCAGCGGTAAGTTCTACTCTGGAGAAACTCACAAGCCAGATAAGTGCTTTGGACTGTTTCATAATATGAGAAAAAGAAAATTAATAGATGTCATGGACTGTAATGCAAAAATCAAATCCTATGCTCAAGGTTGACAGCGTTGCAGAATGTAGTTCAGACAATAGCTATTTAATAATGTTGGGATTCTGTAGTCCAATCTTCTTTCACCATATTGGATGCTCTTCACATGTGGTCTACGAAATTTTTGTGTTCGGAGCGTGTATTGGAGTTCATTGAGTTTTCTATATTTTGTTTCATAAAAGTTCATGTAAATGAGAATGAATTTGGATAATTCATCTGGAGTGAGACAAGCAATGTTGTATTCATTAAAAAATAGAAGTTTCTTAATTCTTATTTGGAGGTTATTAAATTGAAAATCTACGTTGAATGTTTGGAAACCTAAAAGTGAATTGTGTAATTTGTTGCACATATAATATAATGTGAGTTATGTCATAAGCTGTGTTTTGTATCTAGAAAGTCTTAATCATGCGCGGATATAGCCCTCTTGCTTTGGGGGGGGGGGCACATTCGCACAATATACCTAATAGAAAATTTGGAGGGGGAGGGACTCGCGTAACCTAGAGACCAGGGGTTCGAGTCCTGGGTAGTACTTTTTAATGCAAT
>CM022885.1:3317093-3327443 GCA_012654025.1 Pachypsylla venusta
ATTTTTTTTACTCGAAGTTTTCTATTTTAGGGGGATCTTACTTGTCCCTTTGAAACTGGTCATTGATGGAAGCTGGAAAGTAGGGGAGGGTCAGGTTAGGAAAGTACAGAGAGGGGACGACATTTCCACCTATTCACTTCGTAAAATTCTAATTTCGAATAAACCGATATATATATCGATATATTTCTCATGTATCGATATACCTATTTGTATATCGATATATTTGAAATTCGATACATTTTTGAACGATATGCCATCATAAGTCTGCATACATAAATATATATATAGTAAATTTACATATAAAAAAGTTTCATTTTGGAGACAAGAGATTTTTTAATACTCTTAGAATGTGAATGACCTTGAAATAACATAAAATAATATTTTCCCCCTTTAGCTGAAGTTTAATAATAAAATCAAATTTAGTTCGCTTATTCGTTACTGAGTAAAATAATGAAACAACCTTTAGGTAGGATGAGTTTGCACAGTCATTTAGTCGTAAGATATCACCAGTCATGCTATCAAAGTTTGCTTGAATCTTCTAAATCTATATGCAAATCACATTCGTTTTGTGAAGTATGGTTAGGCTTTGTAGTAGAAATGATTGATAAATGGGACAAGGAGTCAATTGTTGTAATCGGTGGGGAATCTAATACTGCGTCATTGATTGTTGGAAATATCAAGTCGTGAGAAAAGTCTTTGAAGAAAACAGAATTCTCAAAGGAATTTCTTACAGCACCTAAAACAAACATAAAAATAAAGGACTATTTAAACATTATTTTTGATATAGTAAATTAATAAAATTATGTATTTTTAATAGAATCTCAAAGAAACGAGACAGTCTGAATTTTCTTTGTCTGCTAGCAGGCTCTGCATACATCAGTTGGTGTCTTACACTCTTACAACCATACCATATAGCAATTAAAAAGGCACTTCCTTTACTTACATTTCTAATATTTTCCTATCAAAAATTTGAAAATCGATCATGATTTACAGCTACGACAGCTACATGATGGCTACGAATTTGATGTTTCTCATTTTTCTACACTACATCTATGTCGGCGAGATTCAGACATAAATGCAGCAATTACTGACGAGCGATCTTCGCAGTCTTAGAGTAGAGGGACATGCCTTTTAGTATAGGAGACTCTCTACTATTGGGGACCTTGAATAAAATACCACCGGAAGACCTGATCCATAGTGATGACTGACCGAAGCCTCAAATCTTTGATCTTTCTCATCTCCAATCAGTCAAGTTGGAGGTGATCGATCAATAACCCATACCCAATGCAGTGTGGATAGAGTGAATGTAAATTTTCTTTGTTGCAAAGGTTCCTAACAAAGCGAGCCACCTTGGTTTGCGGGGTCCATACAATTAATCCGTACTCAAGAACTGATCGCACGAGGGCTTAGAGTGTAACATGTTAACATCTGGGTCATGTATCAATTTAGAAAATCTAAATATCATGCCCACTCTTGTATACCCTCTTTTTGTAATGTCTTTAAAGTGAGCTTTGAAGCTAAGATTGGTTTCAAATGTGAGGCCCAAATCTTTGTACTGAGTCACATAATCTAGGGGGATGTTGTTTACGTTGTAGGTGTAAGTTATCGAGCGCTGGACTTATTGTTGGAATTCATTACATAAAACTTTTTAGGGTGAAAGTTTAGTCCTACAGCGGATAGCCAGGTTTTTGTTCATTTCCATCGATTTATGTAACTGCAAACTTCCAATTTAAAAAGCATGTCACCATGTCTCACCTTAAGTGTTGAAGTTTACAGTTAACATAACTGCTGTTATTTTTATATTGAGCCTAACGTAGGGTTTAACCAACCTGAGAAATGAGCAAGTTTGAGAACAATATTTTTCTTTTTCAATGTTCGATTCAATTCTAAAAACATTTTTATAATTGAGTTGTCCAAGGATGAAATGGACATCATGTCTATAATAACAGTTTTGGCTGTGGACAATCTGTTGTTCTCATCTATCACGGTGTTTATTTTACGGTTAGCAATTCTCCAATTTAAGAAATTTAAACTGGCAGTAACTCTAATAATGATTATTCCTGGTATTGACAGCGCCTGAAAGAGTGAAAAAAAAATTATCAATTTCCGGGAAACTGAAAGCTTTTACAACCATTGTTGTAGAGGATATGCCTTAAAACGTTAAACATATTTCACAATTTTGAATATCAGATTTGATTTGAGTTGCTAAAAGATTTATTTTTCAAAATGAGGAAATTTTATTTTAGAATCACCAGACAGGTCTGTCTCCATTTTAGGAATCATTCACTCTAGCAACTCATTTAGCCTGTAATAAATAAATATCAAAAGATAATTTGATTATAGTCGGAATTACAAGAGTTAATTGAGACAAGTTGGAATTACAAGAGTTAATTGAGACAAGTTGGAATTACAAGAGTTAATTGAGACAAGTTGGAATTACAAGAGTTAATTGAGACAAGTTGGAATTACAAGAGTTAATTGAGACAAGTTGGAATTACAAGAGTTAATTGAGACAAGTTGGAATTACAAGAGTTAATTGAGACAAGTTGGAATTACAAGAGTTAATTGAGACAAGTTGGAATTACAAGAGTTAATTGAGACAAGTTGGAATTACAAGAGTTAATTGAGACAAGTTGGAATTACAAGAGTTAATTGAGACAAGTTGGAATTACAAGAGTTAATTGAGACAAGTTGGAATTACAAGAGTTAATTGAGACAAGTTGGAATTACAAGAGTTAATTGAGACAAGTTGGAATTACAAGAGTTAATTGAGACAAGTTGGAATTACAAGAGTTAATTGAGACAAGTTGGAATTACAAGAGTTAATTGAGACAAGTTGGAATTACAAGAGTTAATTGAGACAAGTTGGAATTACAAGAGTTAATTGAGACAAGTTGGAATTACAAGAGTTAATTGAGACAAGTTGGAATTACAAGAGTTAATTGAGACAAGTTGGAATTACAAGAGTTAATTGAGACAAGTTGGAATTACAAGAGTTAATTGAGACAAGTTGGAATTACAAGAGATAATTGAGACAGCGAAGTTGCCAAAAATGATGTTGATTTTATTGTACTGTTTTTCTTATATATATGTAAACATGTATCATTATTATTTTTTGTAAAATATATAAGACCTCTATTTGGACTGTGGGTGTAAAGGGACTCTTCAGTCTCATCCTCGCAGTATAAATAAGGTATTAATAATAATAATGATTTTTATCTGATAGTACTACGTCCTGTACTGTATTGAAATGTAACAGCGACAACCTTGCCCATGTTTGTAAAAAAAGTGTATTTCTCCTGTGTTTCAACTCACTTCGAACTTCTCAAGATTCCAAAGTGTCAAAAAATTAGCACCGGATTAGCATTACCTACAAGCAGGTAATATATGTTCATGTAACAAGACACGTTGCCATGTATACTTACCGATTTATAGCATTCTTTTTTTTCTTCGTATAAGTTTGCTGGCACAAGACACGTGTCATGTATACTTACCGATTTATAACATTCTTTTTCTTCGTATATGTTTACTGGCACAAGACACGTGTCATGTATACTTACCGATTTATAACATTCTTTTTCTTCGTATATGTTTGCTGGCACTAATTTGCCGAGTACCCTCACTCTCACTTGCAAAATTTTCAAAACAACAAAAAGCAAGGACGTAGAGACTCCCAGAAACAGTCCATAACCAATGTCCAGGAATATAACACTCAGGAAGGTTACGATCCAGACCAATCCTTCTTCTTTGGATTCCTTCCAGAAAGTCAAAAAACCTTTCGTCTGCATTAGCATGCCCTTCATTGCAACAATCACTATTCCTGTTAAGACGCACTGGAATTAAAACAAATAATATTGATGAGGGCCGGGTTTTTCTACTCCGGGAACTAGGATTGAACTACAGTTACTAGCAGAAGCGTAAATCATCATCATGTTATCAGTTCAAGAACTGGTTTCCTTTCGAGAGTTGAATACATTCAATTAAAGCAGATTGGACCAATTTTTTGGAATTTTTATTTGCAATGAACTAACGTCAGTATTAATACTTCATATTTAGAATCGTCCTACGTTCAATTTTTGTGATTTTAAAAGGTCAACGGTTGGTTTTAGACAAGAGCTATGCCGGTCTTTCTTGGATCAAAACAAGTTTTAGGAGACATGCCATACTTTAAAACACCAAAAAATATGCATCGAAAAGTTTTAGACATTTTCATTTCAGAACCCCCCCAAATACTCACCAAAGAAGAATGATAACAATCGGAGACGTCATGCAAAAAAAAAAAAACATCAAATTATTTGGAAAACCTATATGAATAAATAGTGATCAATTCTGCGAGTATTCTTTATATAAAGCCAAGTTCCTTTTGGGAGTATCACATCTCACTGTTTACGCCAACTTATTTTTCTCTTTTCTAACCGTTTCAGAATGTTTAGATTAAGGCTTCACATGACCGCGCGGTACGACAAACGGCGCGGTACAAGATATATCTAAATAGTGCATATTGTCTATATGACCATCGATTTTTCCATATGATCTTGTGCGGTTACCGCGCGGCATCTGAACATAGCCTTAGTCAATAAAGTCTTATTTAAGAAGTTACCTGTGGGAGGTGTTCAAATAAGGGTCCCATATACAATATAACCCAAAACAGCAAGAAGCATTGTACCGCACTGGTCAATTGGGTCTTTCCACCACTCTGAACTTGAATCAAGCTTCTAGATAATGAAGAACAGATAGGAATGCTTGAAAAAAATGAACCGAAAACGTTTGAGAAACCCTGAAACCAAAAAAGTAAATAAAAATAGCATGCCTTGAGTGGGTTTTTGTGGATCCCTGAAATTATAGTAGATGCCTCTGCAATGTGCTGAACATTTATATCGGTTAAAATTATTAGAGGAATCGTAAGATATAAATATATAGATAATTGGCAATATCAATTCAGAGTTTAGTTAATTAAATTAGAAATTAAAATTATTAGAGGAATCGTAAAATATAAATATATAGATAATTGGCAATATCGATTCAGAGTTTGGTTAATTAAATTAGAAATTAAAATTAAAAACTAAAAATTAAAATTGGAAAATTAAAATTAGAAGCTAAAATTAAAAGATTCAAATTAAAACTAGTAACTTAACTTGGTGAACTTTCAACAGTACTCAGACTGTCATAATCAGACCATAGACTTCGTGTCAAGTTGTGATACTGTTCACTGTTCACATCGTTCTATCATAACTTTGGTCTGATGATGATAGTCTGAGTACTGTTGAAAGTTCACCAAGTTATTAGTTTTAATTTCAATCTCTTAATTTTAGCTTCTAATTTTAATTTTTAGTTTTTAATTTAATTAATTAAACTCTGATTCGATATTGTCAATTGTCTATATATTTATATCAGTGTTAGAAAGATAAACTTTAATTTATTTCACAAGATTTGAGGCCACTAAATAAAGAATTCGAGGAAGCAACAATATTTTAATCATACGGGCCTTGTTCGAAAGTCACGTAATTTGAATTGATACAAGAAAATAGCAGAATTCACTGTTGGAGCATGATTTCAGCTTTCAAATACTTTCATTCATTGAAATCGTAGAGGAACAAATCGCTTCTTATCGTGAAATACTTCAATTTGAGCAAAATACCTACTATAGGATCGCTCACTCTTTTCTATATTACGGTTGATTTACGTATAAATTAATAATTTAAAGGAAATTACCTGACTTTCAGTTGCCAGAAGAACGTCCAATATAACTTTGTTGATGCAGAAGTTGAAAGCATGTTAAATCATCTCATATTTAGACACATTACTAAGTGTATTAAGGCAGATATAATACTATATCTTTACTTGACTATAAAAATTAAAAAGGTGTTAACTAGTCTTTAGACTAGTTTCGTGCTCTCCTGAGAACATCATCGGAGCTAGGTTGGTCGAAGACAAGCTAGCTCCGATATCTTCGACCAACCTAGCTACGATGATGTGCTCAGGAGAGCACGAATCTAGTCAGCTTTAACACCTTTTTAATTATTATAATCAAGTGAAGATATAGTATTTTATCTGCCTCAATATGATTTTACTTGACATAGGTAGTACCCCAATTCAACCAAATTACTAAGTGTGTTTAGGGACAGGCCTAAAATGTGGAATATTTTTTATATTGCCTTGAAAAATACCATTCATTTTTTTTTTATATGAAAATAAAGCCACGAAATTCAGTTCATTTGAACATTGGGTTCGGCTTGTTCACTTACACATGCTATCAATTCTTGATTTGGACAAATACTGTAATTATTTTCTTGAGCCAAAATCTGAGCCATTGACATTTGTATGGTAAATGATATTACTGCAATAGTGACACAGTCTCCCACAATACTAGTGAACAGCCAAATGGGAGGAACTTCGGGTACAGGGAGCCTGCAATTACGACAAACATATGTATACATTAATAAATACGATTATTCACGAATAGTTCCCAATTAGATTTAAGGAGGAATGTCAAAAGGTTTTGAATGGGTGTCAGTCTCTCTCGGTTGCCTCCAGCATATAGAAGTGTTTTTTTTTGTATAAATGGCGTGTTTTCCACATGTGGAATTCACTATCTATCTATATCTATACTTATAAAACGCAAAGCCCAGTTGGTATACTGACTCACTGATAATCAACGTAGCTCCACGATGGCTAACCTAGAGACTTGATACTTAGCACACAGGTCCCTTTTAGTATGTAGGTGCATAATAAGAAAGGAAATAATCGAAAGTTCAAGTGGGAGCAAGTTACCTTTAAAAATGACGCTTTTTAGCGGGTCTTTTTGTAATTTTTTTTCTGGGCAAACTAAAGGAGATAACGAAAAATGACCGAGAATGGACCCCTCAAAATAGTATATAAGAACCCCATAAAAAATATAAAATTTGAAATTTTTCGATTTTCCCCGATTTATGGACGGATTTCAGGACCAAAAATCGGAATTGAGAAGTATCACTTCGGGATGAGCGAGAAAGCTGAAATTCAATACAAAGGTGTTCCGCAGTACAAAAAGTCATATCCTTGAATAAAATATTGAATTTTCAAACTAGGAGCGGTGCTCACTCTGGGGGTCGGTTTCACCAAAAACCCATATAATATAAATATAAATAATATTTTTATTAACATGAAAGTTATGTTTACAAAGTTCTTTTCCTAAGCTATGATGGGCTTCTTAGAAAGAAGTATCACTTCGGGATGAGCGAGAAAGCTGAAATTTAATACGAAGATGTTCGACAGCGCAAAAAGTAATATCCTTGAGTAAAATATTGATTTTACTAAATAGGAGCCATGTTCACTGTGGGGGCCGGTTCCACCAAAAATCTAATATTGAAAAACTTTAATTTCGCGATCTCGATTTTTTTTTTAAATTTCGTAACCGTAGCGAAGCACGGGAAAACAGCTAGTGTTTATATATATATATTTATTTATTTTCCCCATTTATTTTTATACCTCTCTGTATGTTAATCGGCAGATAGGTACTTGTAATTGTCCGTGAAACTGCACGAAAAGTACGTTCGGATAAAATCTTTAAAACAAATGGACCGAAAGCTGCCAACAGTGTCAACTATCGTATATGTAATGAAATAGTCAAAAAATATATTTTCAATTAAGGTAAAAAGGATTTTGAGCAATTTTTTGAGAGCACTTTTTTGGATTTTGATTCGTGATTATATTTTCTCTTATGCAGGTATTAAAGAAAGCTTATTTTATAAAAGGCTTCCTTTTTAGGGGAAAAAACTTACCCTGTTGGTACTGGACCCACAATACTTATGTTAAAATTTTCATTCAGTCTTAAATAATAGGATGTCGCAATACCCACACCAACCAAAACAGCTTCCATTGGCAATAAGCCAAGATACTTTGGTATGCGAGGCTGAAAATAGTAAAGCATATTATTTTTTTTAAAAATCAAATCAATACATATTTTAATGTCTCAATAACTTGATGTGCAAAGAACAAAGAACACAAATCAAAGTCAAGGTATTTAACACAAATCAAACTCAAGGTTACCTTGAGTTTGATTTGTGTTCTTCTTTCTAGTACCTGTTCTTTTTCTTTAACGTTTTCAAAAGGGTACTGGTACACGTCTCGGGGGTTCCATCTCTGAATACAGAGAAGGAATGTTTTATCTATTAGACATGAAAACATATGAATCTAGACGATGATTTAAAATACATTGTGGGTATCACAGCATTACTGAGAAGGAGAATTTACAATTTGAATTGCGGTAAGAGAAATGGATCTGCTGAAAATTTTGGATGTTATATACATATATATATAAAATTACCTATAGTCAAGNCTTTATCTTAAACCCACTCAGTGGCGGATTTAAACTTTCGCCATCCCTAGGCAATTTAGAACGCGCCGCCCCTATTTTGAGAAAAAATCGATTTTTTTTTTTGATTATATTGCCGCGTATATTTTAAAGCTTTACGACAGTTGGAGTTTGCTATGCTTGTCATTTATTATTAGGCCTAATCTTTTTACTCTGATGGTAATGTCGCCACTCACATTAATGTAGCTACGATATCACAAGCATTAAGTCACAAAAAATTCCGACCTCACCGGAAATTGAACAGTTGATTTTAAGAGGAACACCACCACAAGAAAATTTTCCACTGTAAAGATGATGTTTTGTAATCCTCTATTCGATAGTGGGTTGATATTTTTTTCAATCAAGAAACCTACCTTAACAAATTCTCCGAAAAAAAATAGGATGAAAGCTGTAATTGAGGTCATTGAGAATGCCACCCAATTGGTAGAATCAATGTTAATAATAATATCTTTAAATATCTGAAAATAAAATAGAAGGCTTCGTCAGTTTACTTTACTGTACACAATAACAGGTGGATGTCTAAATATTTGTAGATCAAAGTACCTCTAGCAACATTTATGTACCACGCCGGTTAAAGTAAATTCATGAAACGAAATGCTTTTTCAAGTTGACGGACTTGACAATCAACTATCATTTTATCAGAATCTGATAAAGTATGTTCCATTTATAAGTTGTACTTCTTAAAAAGAAACTTGTTATACAAAGTGTCCCATTTTAAGTGGCCACCTCAATTTATTCCGAAACTGTTGGAGTCACAAAAAAATTATTCTGACCGAATGTTCATAAAAAAGAAGGGGGCATATTGTGATGACCTTGGCTGACTTGTCAAGGTTGTCCTTCAAGGTCATATGAAGGTCAACTTCATTTTCTTAAATAAGACGAACTAAATTTTATTACATTTTCGGATTTCCCATTTGATTCTACGTACATTTGACTATTCACTTCATGTTTTCGTTGAACTTTTTGGGAATGTTTTTTAGTCTGACATACCCGTGTGGCATATTGAAATGCACTGCAAGAGTGATTTTTATTTTTATTATAAAACGATCAAACAAGTGAAAAAAGGAATGCATCGTATAGGAAATGGCAAGAATTTTCATTCAATATGCCACACGGGTATGTGAAACCAAAAAATATTCCCAAAATTTGGCGCAAAAAAGTTAAACGAAAACTTGAAGTGAATAGTCAAATTAACGTAGAATTAAATGGGGAATTAAATCCGAAAATGTAATAAAATTCAGGTCGTCCCATTTAAGAAAATGAAGTTGACCTTCATCTGACCTTGAAGGATAAACTTGACAAGTCAGCCAAGGTCATCATAATGCGGCCCTCGTCTTTTTTATGAACAATCGGTCAGAATAATTTTTTTGTGACTCCAATAGTTTCAGAATAAATTGAGGTGGCCACTAAAAATGGGACACCTTGTAAATTAATTGGAATTATTAGAGATATGTCAAAGAGTTTAGGAAAGGAGACTACAATGGTATGACCGCGTTGAAAGAATGTATGAAGAGTACGAGGGAAAGAAAGTCTTCCAAGATAGAAAGGAAAAAAAAGAAGAAAAACACTGAAAAAGAAATTGGAGTAAATCAGGATCTGCGAGAAAGAAATAGAGTCAATAATTTGGTGCACCGTGTATCTTGCTAATCCTCCCTGACCTGCCCTTCTTTTTAGGGCTTGAACTACTTACATAAATAACTCTAAATAGTCCTGAATGCCTCGGTAAAGGAATTCCGAAGAAATGTTTTAGTTGAGATGCTATCACCAGATATGCAGTACCAGTTGTAAAACCTTTTACCATGGGGTCAGACATTAAAGCAGAGAAGACCCCTAGTCTTGAAAAACCAAAAACAATCTGAAACAAAGAAAATTATATTAACAATGATTTGGAAAAGCTACTTTTTGCCTTTATTAATTTAGGAAATAAAAATCTAAGTTCTTAATAGGAAGTTGGGGCTGCATGAAAATTTTATCTCTTAATCAGAACTTCATATATT
>CM022885.1:3347884-3369643 GCA_012654025.1 Pachypsylla venusta
ATTAGAAATGCATGATCTATTTTGAAATGGATGCCTGCGTCTTTAAGAATACATTAGAAATGCATGATCTATTTTGAAATGGATGCCTGCGTCTTTAACAATACATTAGAAATGCATGAAATCATCAAAGTATTCTTAAAGCTCTTTACAGCATTTCGGATGTATTCTTAAAGCTCTTTACAGCTCCACAATTTGGATCTCTACTGTATTAACTTTGTTCCAAATTCAGTCAATTAAATCAAAGTTTATAATGATCCCCCATGCTATAAACAAATTAAAGGCAATATAGAAACAAATAAAATTGGCTCTTTGAAGAAGGGAGCTCTCTAGCGAAAACTGTAAGAGCTAACTCAATTCTGATCATACCATTGGAGGCGCCTTGATATTTTACATTATACGGGATAAAAAACCCGATTTTGAAAAATTTCAAAAAAAAATTGAAAAACCCTTTTGAAATAAGGTGACGACATCACAGCACGAACCGACTTCGGCTCCCACGGCGGCCAAAAAGTGGCAAACATTAGTCTTAATTAAAAGTTTTGTGATGCATGATGCATCCAATAAATACAAGTGACACACTATCAAAATTTCAAGTCGGTTTTCCCTCTGGACAGAATTTCTGGAAACCGCCAATTGGCCAAAAAAAAAAAAAAAAAACCGCTATAAATATATTTATGTCAGCTCTTACCGATTCATTGTATGTTGTATCAGCGAAAACTACTGAAAAGGGACAAAAAACTGCCAATGATAAATTCGATTCAATCAAAAAAAAAAAAAAAAAAANAAAAAAAAAAAAAAAAAAAGATGAGCATTCTACGCATAAAATTGTTACATATAGGCACTAAATTTTAAGGTAAGCGGCAGAAAAAACTCGACATCGAAAACTTCAGCCCATTACAATCCTTTTTTTTATAGGATAAGGTAAGTAAAAATTATCCTGATAAGGGATGAAACATATTACCTACATAAACAATAAACGTATTATATGTTGAAATGTTTGTATGAACGTAATAGAATTAGGTATATAAATATGAATCATTTTATCTGTAGCATTGCCAAGGGGCCAACATTTGCCGCTCTAGGCTCCAGCCTACTGTTAAATTCAACACTGTATTTGGGTGATAGAATCAAGGCATTTGGGGGGTCGTGTTCGACAGCATTTCACTGTGTCCCTTTACTCCCTTTTGACTATGTTTTTTTAATGGCGTGAATTAATTTTATTAAAATAAGTTGGTTCTAGAATTGTAATATTATTATTAATATTAATTTGGTAATAGATTTTGATTATTTAATAAGAAAACTTGTTTTCCTTTCAGTGTCCAAAATTAGAACAATTGAGCACAGTATAATGATCAACACTCCTAAAAATCATTAGCGCTTGTGATTTTCCCCCACACCCAATTATCAGATTTCTCATTTTTCTATGCTAAATCGTATAGAATAAATCCTACTGCCCCATCATCATTTTACGCCAATGGATTAATTGTACGTCTGTGTACTTTTGTGGTGATATGTGTTATCTTAAAAAAAAAAAAACGGAATAACTAAATCTGCGTAATATATATAGGTCCTCAAATAACTCTAATCGAGAATACATATTTCTGAAATTTAAATTTTAAAAATTTGGACTGATAAGAAAAATTGAATAAAAATTCGCCTTACGACTAAAGACTGAGACAAAGTGTATTCAGTGATAAATATAAAGTTGATAGCCGTTGACAAAATAGATGCAAAAAATCATGAGAAAGCTTGTAAACTTGGAGCTTCCTTGCCCATCATTCAGGTGAATATAACGGTTATTTGATCCACATGGTGATTCCAAAGAATTAACTGTATGTTAACAGATTTTCTCAATAAAATTCTAGATATTTTTCCTATAATTTCAACTTTATTTTGGTAAATGTTTGGTTGATGTAGAACAAAAATAAATGAATTTTCGAATTTATTTTTCCGAGGTGTTTCCTCATATATTCGAGTGCTTCATGGAATTTTTTCAAGGGTTCGGCCTGCGGAGTCGAAGAAGAGGTTTTTTTCTCGGGCTTTTTCTTTTCTTCGGTTTTCCGGTGGAGTCGACGAAGAAGTTCTTTTCTCAAAAAAAAAAAAAAAAAATANAAAAAAAAAAAAAAAATCTGTGTTTTCCAGTGGAGTCAACGTAGATGGTCCTTTCTCACCCCAAAAAATATTTTTTTTGGGGTGAGAAAGGACCATCTTGGGGTGAGAGCTGCGGTTGCGCCAACTGTCGAATTTTTTTGTATCAAGAAAGTATTTAGCAGCTGACATAGTTTTCAGTGTTCTAATAATTAAATTAGAATTATTTAAGACGTAAATTACATAAATTTCTTGCAACCTAAAAGTGGTGGTATTTTTCAATGGTATTATTCAAAACTTTTAACACCAGTAGGGCTTGGAGTATGTTTTAAAATAATATCTAGTGTACAGCCATAATGTCTAGCGTAAAAAAACTACCAAGTATGTTAAAGATTTTACCATACATTTTACATGAATCCTTCGATTTTATAGAAAAAAATTAGCGCCTCATTCGCAAATGTGTTTTCCTTCTTATTGCCCCATCTTGCTAATTTGGAGGCTATTGGGTTCAGAATAGTCTTTTAATAAATCCCTATGAGTGTAAATTAATTATTTTTTAGTAATTTCGTATCTAGACGTGAAACAGTAACTAAGCTTTACATTTTCTCGATATTTAATGCCAAATCAGAACAGTTTTCTCATCATTTGACCTCTGTAGATTAAATTGCAGAAAATATAATAATTAAACTTATAGAGATTCATTTTGAAAAAGAGTATGTCTCTATAAAACTTTGCTTCGTCGATGGATACTGTTAGTTGTTAGTACAAGATAAAGATAGAAATTGAAGGAAAAGGATACTTACTCATCTATCTCTATCTCTGACGGAAGAAAACCTGCCATTAAATATAACGTAAAAAAGAAAAGAGGAAGCAATATTTTTTTTTAGCTTTGCAAATATTTTTTGATTGCAAAAAATTAAACCCTAATTCAAGTGCTCGAACTGAACCAACTGAACACTTGGATAAATTTGGGGCCTATCTTAAACCAGAAATGAGCGATATAAAAAATGGTGTGATAATAAAATTACAGGAATCAGATGAAAGTGTTTCCTCCAAAGTGAAATAGAAATATTTAGTTAGCATTATTTTTTTTACTTTATCTTCCCATATGACCCATGTACGAAGTATAGGAGAATATAGTATTGTTTAATTTGTACAATTTGTTGCATCCAGAATAACTAAACACATTTTCAGCTCTTATTGAACAATTATAGTAATATATATCAGTCTTTTCCATGTTATAGTGCATCCCAAAATTCTGAAAAGGCCATGCCCCCCCCGCCCCCGGGCGGCTCAATACGTTTCAAAACCTATACGGCTATGAATAAATCTCCATGGAAACAGTAGTGGTTCAAAAATCACACATAAATGACCACTTTATTCGTTGGTGTCACTTGGGACAATTATAATATTGGAAGCTAAGAATCTTGGAGTGATTTCAAATTATTGCTTAAAAACGGACCAATCCGTTGTTCTGTGGGTGTTAGTGGGAGAAAGAGGGAAAAACTCTGTTAGTGGGAGAAAGAGGGAAAAACAATCTCTCTTTCGCATTTATAAGAAAGGGTGTTCCAGCAAGACAGGTTGATGTTCAGTACGTACGTATATTTTTTTTTGTCTATATATTTTCGGAATCAGTGGGTTAACCCTTGGGAAATATTCAGTATCAGGTAATTCATCCTTTGTCATAGAGAGATCAGATCGATTAGTAAAAATTGTTGCAGCGCACAACTGACATTATTGTTCAGATAGAAATGCTTATCGATCAGTTCGCAATAGTTTTGGACAACATTGACAACAACAGGGGCCGATCTACTTAAAGGCTTTTTGGGCTGCAGCCCAGGGCCCCGTGGATACAGAGGGCCCCCAACCTAAACGGAAAACAATAAACAATATAATAAAAATTATCTAGAATTTAAAAAATATCCGATCATAAGGTTGGCAACACTGCGATCAATCAACTCCCTGTGCGCATCCGCTTATCGCCCGACGCAATTTTGTTATTTTTCCGCACTTCTGCTATCGTCGACGATATTAACGAATTGACTTTGTTATTGTTAGAAATGTGCTATACCATCTGAAAGATTTTTTTAACGTTGCCGATCAGTAGTTGTGAAGCGGAGCGCTCTTTCTCCAGGATGTCGTATATAGAAAACAAATAGAGGACAACAATGTCCAACTGTCGACTAAATCATTTATCAGTTCTTTCCATAAATTGCGATTTAACAAAGGACTTACAGTGCAATGACCAAATAAAAAAATTTACAGCACAAAAATGCAGAAAGGTTGCTTTATAATTTATATAACATAACCATTCATAACATGCCAATTTATTTTGCAATAAATAATATTTTAAAAAATAAATAAAATATTTTGTTGTCATATTTTCTTCCTGTACTTAACATATATTATATATACCAACATCACTACAGAAAACAGTTTTTTGACAAAATGGGAATTGGTTGAGTAATTAGGTAGGGGCCCTAAGCAGCATTAGCCCAGGGCCCCACAAATTCAAGATCCCGACATGACGGAGCAAAGAAGAGAACAATTTAGAAAATGGATGCAAAATTTGAACAAACTGGGTGTAAAAACTGCACTACTTACTGTTTTAGACCATATACATCACTGAAGTACCAGAAAATGTGCACAAGAATGTCCAAAGGGTTAATTTACTGAATATAAAAACAAAAGTAACAAATAACTTCACGTTGAAAGTTTCACACATTAAATACACCTTTAACTCAGTGCCGGGGCTCCAATAATATCAGCGCCCTGTTCGAAAGTGAAAAATGCGCCCCCTTACCCCTCTCCTTTATCGATATTGAATAAGTACATTTTTTATTTATTATTTCACAAGAAAATTGAGAAATGTTTCGCGATTCCTAGTTCTATGTAGCGGATTTGTTGTGATCCCTTGTGTTAAGTTGGTAACGCGGAGTTGCAACTTTCTGTGATTGGCCATTCATTTTTTTTTTGACTCTCATTGCACGAGTGCTACTTGTTTACACCTCACTTATTCATTTAATTTTCTGTGCCTTCAATTGTCGGCGCCCTCATTTTCTGGCGGCCTGTTCGACGGAACGCCTCGAACTACCCTAGAGTCAGCACTGCTTTAACTTATCGTCTCTTCTTAATGAAATATGATGACAATAAGAATTCTCATCAAGATTTATTTATTTCAGTAACATCATATAAATGATGTTAGATGTTAAGAGATGATGGATATAGATAGGCTTTGATGAATTAACAAAATTTCCGTCCAGCTATATGCAATTCTGGCATTAGTTGCATGCAATTGTTGCTTGCTCTGATGAGCAATGTGAAATGTTCATTGGAGCGCAAAGAAAAGTGCAATCATTCATCTTGGCTAATGAGAATTCTACAAAAGAAATTAATATTATCAGAGTATTTTAAAAACTGCACCAATGGCTTTGTGATACATATTGTTTGACTCAAGAACCTCTAGGCACCAGAAATTTTGATTATTCAGGGTGTCCCTAAAATGTGTTTTCATTGAAAATATATGTTTAATGGGTCAGATGGGGGAAGGTAATTATCTAAAAAATGTGCAAAAAGACAAAGTTTTCACTGCGCAAAAAGGCAAAGTCCAAGTATAGTTACGAAAAAAAGAATCGAGTTTTTTTCGCAACTATCTTTAAACGCCAATGTAGATGAGAATGATATTTGTACACCTAACTATTTGATGCTTTGATTTTGGAATGATTTGGATCTAAAATTATGAGATCGGGGAGTCAATGCCTTTCAAAATGGAATTCCACATAAGAACTGATAAATTAATGTAAATTCTTGCAACTCTTGAACCATGAAAATGCTGTGTATTAGGACTTTCTGAGCTTATAAGTAACTAGCTGTTTTCCCGTGCTTCGCTACGGTTACAAAATTCAACAACTCAATTTTAGATTTTTGGTGGAACCGACCCCCAGAGTGAACACGTCTCCTATTTAGAAAATTCAATATTTTACTCAAGGATATGATTTTTTGTACTGCGGAACACCTTTTATCAAATTTCAGCTTTCTCGCTCATACCGAAGTGGTACTTCTCAATTCCGATTTTTTGGTGATGAAAATCGTCCATAAATCGGATAGAAATCGGAAATTTTCAAATTTTATATTTTTTATGGGGTCCACTATCAATATTTTGGGGGGGTTTATTCTCGGTCATTTTTCGTTATCTCTTATAGTTTGCCCAGAAAAAATTTCAAAAAAAACCGCTAAAAAGCGTCATTTTTGGCGGTAACTTGCTCCCACTTGAACTTTAATTTTTTTCCTTTCTTATTACGAACCTACATACTAAAAGGAACCTGTGTGCCAAGTTTCAAGTCTCTACGTTTAGCCATCGTGGAGCTACGTTGATTAACAGTCAGTACATCAGTCAGTCAGTCAGTATACCAACTGGGCTTTGC
The DNA here is from genome assembly GCA_012654025.1 of Pachypsylla venusta. Classification (NCBI taxonomy): domain Eukaryota; kingdom Metazoa; phylum Arthropoda; class Insecta; order Hemiptera; family Aphalaridae; genus Pachypsylla; species Pachypsylla venusta. Next base: position 3,354,397 of record CM022885.1, read on the forward strand.
GTTTTATAAGTATAGATATGCACGGAGTGGACAGTAAGTATTTGCGTCTACAACGCTGAATAATAGAAATGGAAAGTTCTAACGTTGATATCACGACATTAAGGGAATGAAAAAAAAGCACAAATAACAAAAAACTTACGTCTAGGAAGGATAATTAGGAATTAGAATTTAGAACAAGGAGTTAAGAAAGTTGTATCAAAATCGGAGAAGGCGTTTGAGAGTTATTGGGCAACGAACGAACGGTCAGACAAACGGCCGTTTAAAGGAAAATCGTGATGTAAACTAGACTTCACCGGTAGAGCTAAAATATAAATCAAACATTGTCGAGAAGAAGACAGATAATCGACCTCACAAATAATGTTTGTGAGTCTTTTATTTGCAGGGCCATAGAAAATCCGGCCCCTCTATTATTCTTTCATGATTAAAGTGGGCAATTCACTTAGATGATGTGAAAAGGCGTGTACGCTTCTACTTGGTAACCCATAATTCGATTATCAGATGTTAATGTTTACGAAATATACCAATATTTATGATTGCTGTACAAGCTGAAAGGTCCCATATTAGCCCACCGCTATTTCTGATTTTGTGTGTTTGAAAATTTTTCAAAACTTTTAAGATGATTTATTTATTATTCAGAAAAAAAACTTGAAAAATTTCATTATGATAATTTTCTCATCGAGCCCCGTAGGAAATCTGGAGGGATACCCCCCCCCTCTCGTCGGGCCTGATAATTTGTAGTGTCTTGTACTGAAAATTTTAAAAAGACAAATCCTGTCTGAAGTGAGGTATCCCTTATCCAATATTAGTTTGTTAAAATCACGAAAAATTTAACTTTGAGGACGTATGTTTTCATAACATAATGATATTCAAATGTTGTTTTACACCATTTAGTAACTTCTCACATATTCACGCCTGACTGATTTTTCTCATGGAATTTGGTAAGTCACAATTGAATTGAGAGGAATTACAGCTTTGCATCTGTTTGTTTACAAAGAAAAAACCACACTTTTAAATAGTTTGATAAACGCTTAATCACCTAAATACTTATGCACGAGTGCCTCCGATACTGAAAAGCATGTTGCACTTTTCTTCGGAAAAGAAGCGAGCATAATGTGTTTATTTTTCAGAAAATCATATCTGGTTGACAGATGCGACTCGAGGAATTAAGGGTCAGTAATTCAGTGGTATTTCCCAAGAGAAAGAAAATTGCTAATTGAAGTGACGGTTTAAATTTTACTCAACACTTTCGAATATACATTATCTCTAACAAGTAGTTCTGTGAACTGTATTCTCTTGCCTCCTCATCAACACTCACTATTACATACACACACATTCATCATTCACATACTCGTAGATACATACTCATCAACTTCTACATACACGTATAGATGGCCATCAGTCACTTACTCCCTCACACACACTCATCGACTACTTCATCCGGCACCACTATCAACATAATATAATATCATTCATTATCTCCGAAGACACATTCAGTTACTTTCATACACTCATCATTCACATACTCTTAGATACACACTCATCGACTACTTCATCCGGCACCACTATCAACATAATATAATATCATTCATTATCTCCGAAGACACATTCAGTTACTGTCATACACTCATCATTCACATACTCGTAGATACACACTCATCGACTACTTCATCCGGCACCACTATCAACATAATATAATATCATTCATTTTCTCCGAAGACACATTCAGTTACTTTCATACACTCATCATTCACATACTCGTAGATACACACTCATCGACTACTTCATCCGGCACCACTATCAACAAAATATAATATCATTCATTATCTCCGAAGACACATTTAGTTACTTTCATACACTCATCATTCACATACTCGTAGATACACACTCATCGACTACTTCATCCGGCACCACTATCAACATAATATAATATCATTCATTATCTCCGAAGACACATTCAGTTACTTTCATACACTCATCATTCACATACTCGTAGATACACACTCATCGACTACTTCATCCGGCACCACTATCAACATAATATAATATCATTCATTATCTCCGAAGACACATTCAGTTACTTTCATACACTCATCATTCACATACTCGTAGATACACACTCATCGACTACTTCATCCGGCACCACTATCAACATAATATAATATCATTCATTATCTCCGAAGACACATTCAGTTACTTTCATACACTCATCATTCACATACTCGTAGATACACACTCATCGACTACTTCATCCGGCACCACTATCAACATAATATAATATCATTCATTATCTCCGAAGACACATTCAGTTACTTTCATACACTCATCATTCACATACTCGTAGATACACACTCATCGACTACTTCATCCGGCACCACTATCAACATAATATAATATCATTCATTATCTCCGAAGACACATTCAGTTACTTTCATACACTCATCATTCACATACTCGTAGATACACACTCATCGACTACTTCATCCGGCACCACTATCAACATAATATAATATCATTCATTATCTCCGAAGACACATTCAGTTACTTTCATACACTCATCATTCACATACTCGTAGATACACACTCATCGACTACTTCATCCGGCACCACTATCAACATAATATAATATCATTCATTATCTCCGAAGACACATTCAGTTACTTTCATACACTCATCATTCACATACTCGTAGATACACACTCATCGACTACTTCATCCGGCACCACTATCAACATAATATAATATCATTCATTATCTCCGAAGACACATTCAGTTACTTTCATACACTCATCATTCACATACTCGTAGATACACACTCATCGACTACTTCATCCGGCACCACTATCAACATAATATAATATCATTCATTATCTCCGAAGACACATTCAGTTACTTTCATACACTCATCATTCACATACTCGTAGATACACACTCATCGACTACTTCATCCGGCACCACTATCAACATAATATAATATCATTCATTATCTCCGAAGACACATTCAGTTACTTTCATACACTCATCATTCACATACTCGTAGATACACACTCATCGACTACTTCATCCGGCACCACTATCAACATAATATAATATCATTCATTATCTCCGAAGACACATTCAGTTACTTTCATACACTCATCATTCACATACTCGTAGATACACACTCATCGACTACTTCATCCGGCACCACTATCAACATAATATAATATCATTCATTATCTCCGAAGACACATTCAGTTACTTTCATACACTCATCATTCACATACTCGTAGATACACACTCATCGACTACTTCATCCGGCACCACTATCAACATAATATAATATCATTCATTATCTCCGAAGACACATTCAGTTACTTTCATACACTCANTCTAATTAGTTTCAATTAACACAATTAGGTAATAGTTTATCAATGCTATTATATTAATTAGTAAGAATTAGTAAGATATTCCAAAAGCTAATTCTTTTGGAAAATCACTGAAATATTTATTTGTATCTTGGTTAGTATTTTTGAATTGAAATAATAGTACCAAAATGTACCTACTCTAATAAGTTTCAATTAACACAATTAGGTAATAGTTTATCAATGCTATTATATTAATTAGTAAGAATTAGTAAGATATTCCAAAAGCTAATTCTTTTGAAAAATCACTGAAATATTTATTTGTTATAAATATTTATTGAAATATTTATCTTTAGTTTATCAATGCTATTATATTAATTAGTAAGATAACAATATCTTTCAGGAGTCTTCAATTAAACTATCTTCATTGCTCAAAGATAGATATGAAATTTACTTAATATCCCCTTCTTCAAAGTTAAAACGATAGATATCTTCTATTGAAATTTAGCCTCAAGAACAAATTATTGACAAAATGTTTTGTCTATTTCCTAATTATTTAATTGATTTGATAGGTTAGTTCATATTATTATTGATTTTTTTGTGGTTCCTAAAAAATAGGAAGTTTTTTCCGCATTGAAATTTTATTTATCAAATAATATAATTTATCAAAGTGTGATTTTTGTTAAAACGACTGTTTATCCGTTCGATCCACGTAGACTGTCGAAAGTAAGGAACTCTTTGTCCGATTTTGATGAAACTTTGTATTGACAATTATTAGGTTCATAGAATTTTCTGTTAATTGGGTCACCATGGGCCTCATGGTTTCCATTTTAACTGAGTGGGATCTACAGTTCGCGGAAATTCTAGTTACAACAACGCGATATAATGAGAAGAGCAGCGTAGTGTTTTCCGTTTTGAATAAACGTTTTACAATTGCAAACTCTGATTTATTGTTTTGATAAAATTCTCGACATTTTTCAAAAGTTTGTAGACTCTTAAAAGAACTGAATTCCATAAAAGTGGATTGGGAGACATAATTTGTGGATGATTGGTGTTCGAGATAAAGCAAAAGTCACCGATTGTTATCGTATCAAATTTGGACCAAATCGAACCAGCCATTTCAAAGATATGAGTCTATTCTTCTTGCGAATACGCTGACGATAAATACAAATTAGCTCTAATCTTTACCTTCGATATTCGGAAGGCACAAGAAAATGTCAAGAATCAAACTGTTCACACTCTTAGTGAGCCATTGAAAGTGTGAACAGTTACTTCTGCATAGGCATATTAATTATATTAATGTCCTTATTACAAAATCATTGAACATCCTAGCAAGTCATTATAATATCATCATTGATTATGATACTGTATCCTTCATAAAGATTTCTTTGTAACTTGTCCCAGATTCTTACTGATCTCTTCTGTTATCAATGCAGATCAATATTGTGGTTATTTATTCCTTTTGAAATTCAGTCAATGTTTTAGTGAAAGTGACAAAATTTGATATTCACAAAAAAACAACAATAAATCAATTATTCGTCCTCTTTTTTTACTGATTTTCTTTACTATGAAGCCGAAAAAGGCTCACATTTCCAATCCGACCATTTGTTTCAAAAGTTATATTGATATTAGTGGAAAAAATTCGGTTGAAATCCGGTATCTAAACTTTGTTGAATAAAAAATGTTGTGCCCCGGAACTACTTTGGCACTACTTCAGGTTATCTAAACTAAATAGCTGTATTAATATAGACTTTTCTGTCGAATTGATTTTTCACAAATACAATGACATAACAGAAAAGAGACAGTTTACACTATGATGATCGCGGGGTACTGAGGTTCAGATGACCGCGCGGGATCAAATGAACAAATCGATACAATTTTGTAGACAATATGCACTATTTAGATAGATCTTGTGCCGCGCGGTCATTTGAACATAGTCTAAGTGATAAGATGAAGAAAAAAAAATATTCGGGATCGGACTTAATCTCTATACTCTATAGAATATTATGAACAGATCGCCTGGTATTTTCAGGATATGCAATTTTTTGCAAATTATGTTTACGGTGTTCTTGTTTTGAAAATTACCTATCGTATATAAAAGTCCCTTATCTTTTAACTATATAGACACTTCAAATTAACCAGGTAAGAAAAAACACAAATAAAAAAATTACATAATAGTGGGAGGTCGTAACTTGTAATTTTGGAAACAGCTTTCGGGGATGTTTGGATCAAAGGGGATAATATAGTCTGTGATGGATAAAAACACAATACCTATTATTTTTTATCAACCAGCGAATGTCAAGCCGTCAAATGTCCATTTCCAAATTGCAAATCCTGCAGATTCTACACTGTTGAGAGGTTTGTGGTTTTCTCTTTTGGAGAGATCTTTCCAAAAGAGACCATCACAAGTCCTTCTATTTAAGATTTTTTAGGTAAAAAAAATACCCTATAAAGGGTATTTTTAAAGGGTACACATGGAGCTTTAAGTATGCAGAAATAATGGAAGGTTTAGAAAAACAAAATTGACTTTAAAATGACCTTGATCTTCAAAGTGTGTAAAAGATTCAATCGAGGTCTCCACGACATGTCCTCCTTGAATATTTAATTTTCCCTCAAGTGATCTTTTTTAGACCATACAGGGTGGTTAATTTTAATTTATGCAAAATATCACGATATCAAGAGACACATATTGTGGTGACCTAGACCTAGATAGATTGGTCATTAATGGGTTTTAACATAAAACAATAAAATGTCCGCAACTAGATAATTACCTGAAAAACTCATTTCCCCAACTAAGTAGTCTATTGATCTTTTTTCCGCAAATCACCATCTGCGGAATCTTTAACAAAACTTGAAGTTTGGAAAGCCAGACGAGTGGTAGGAATTACAAATTTAATTGAAAGAAAAACGGCTAAATAATTGAATTGTAATTATAAATTAATTTTCGAGCACAAAATATTTAGAGAGCCCACATTAATCGAATTAAATAACTGATTTGGCTAATTCGTCTGAAAATAAATATATTTTAAAAATGGATGATGTGTATATTTAGGACTAAATTGAAAACTAACCTCACACTAGAACGGAGGTTCCCAAACTGGGGGGCGTGAAGGCAAGCCAAGGGGGGCGCGAAGTTGAATTACTATCATTTAGTTAAAATATATGTACACATTTTTTTTTTTACGAAGGTAATTTCATTGAACATGATGTTTAGAAAATTTGAATGAGATAGCATTCAGCAAGACATTAGCGTTTTGAATGAGATAGCATTCAGCAACACATTAGCGTTTTGAATGAGATAGCATTCAGCAATACATTAGCGTTTTGAATGAGATAGCAATCAGCAACACCCATACTCATTCATAATTTATAATGTAAAAGGGGGGGGGGGCTTTTATTTCAAGAAAAGGGGTCGCGGTACCAAAAAATTTGGGAACCCCTGCACTAGAACAAGGTAAAAATTATCTATCTGCACATTGGATATACGTCTAACTTCATTCGCCATCATTTATTGGAGACTGTCCTTTGTTTTGTGGGAGTCTTAAAATAAAGAGAACGCGCCAATTCATAGAAAAAAAGGGTACTCACTTGTCAAATTGTCTTTAATTCTCATATTTTTAATCAAAAGCAGGATAAATGTCAAGATAAGTGAAAAATAACAGGCAATATCTATGATCCGGAAGCTAACACTGACTAAACCAAAATATGTAACCATGCGCGGATATAGGGGAGGGCACGGGGGCACGTGCCCCCCAGTTTTTTTAAGCGGGCGGTGTTTCTCAAATTTCATTATACCTAATCACGTAAATTTTTTTAAAATAATCAAATTGAGAGGGAGGACACGGCCCCTAAATAATTGCCAATCCTGATACTAAATAGAAATACCTACGTAGGTAAATAAAAAAATATCAAAATTTCTGTCATCCGTCATGGCACTTTTTTTCGTCATGACGCTCATAAAATCGCTTATCACCCTTATGAAAGGTATTTGTGGTAAGCTGTACAGCTTTTAACAAATTAGGTATCGCACCTCGATAAACATTGCATTAAAAAGTACTGCCCAAAATTCGAACCCCCCAGTCCCTGGCTTACAAGTCCCTTCCCCTCCCCCTCCAAATTTTCTATTAAGTATATTGTGCGATTGTGCCCCCCAAAAAAAGAGGGCTATATCCGCGCATGTATGTAACATATTAGGTATATATTATACCCACCTGAGGTTTCATGAACAATTGGAAGTTTGCCACAATCCTCTTTTAGTTCGTGCTACAATTTCCGATTTAAGTCAAGTAAATAGATTTAATTTTATAAATTTTCAATAGCCAACGACTTTACCACGTGGAAAACAACAGTTCTCATCAAAAAATGAAATATTTTTAAGAAAGTGACACTAGTTGCATCATATTATGGAATTTTTGTTGTAACGAAATAGATTTTTTCGAAAAAAACCTTTTCGGTTTTAACCCTAAATTGCTGGAGTACTTCTTTTGTACGTTATTGCTGGACATGCGTCATTTTGACTCACCACTCATTTTTCCAGGATTTTTTCGGTTTGTTGGTTTCATTTGGTTTCAAGGTTATATAAGATGAGTTTTTTACCCTCCTGGTGTTGGCCGTACCATACCAACTACTCACCCCTTCTAAGTGGGACCGGGGAAAGCCAGCAGGATTTTTTAAGTTGAGAAAAAAATACTATTTTTCATTTAAAAGAAAATGATTGGATTTATTGGTTTAAGTGTAACAAATAGGTACAGGAAAAGTAATCCTGCCAGTTCAAATTTCATGACCCCCTATAAAAATCTCAAAATGACTCACCAAACGTCAAAATGACTGACCAAAAAACTAGCGTTATCGCTGGAAATGCGTCAAATTGACTCACTAACTTTTACGAAAATTTACTTTAAAAAAACAAATTCAACATCTCACTTGAAACTGAATGTGCGAGGAATAGATACATGGAGTCTCAATGGGATAGAACAAAAAAAAGGGATAGAACAAATCACAGTTATGCGTCAAAATGACTCATGTCGAGCAATCTAGGGTTAAAATGCTATAACATAATGTCTTTCCGTTATAAAACAGCCTCAGTTAGATGAGTTGGTTAGAGTGACGAATACCTAACCAGGATGCTCAGGTTTCGAATCCATGAGAAGCCAAAAAATTGAATAATAACATGGGGACTTACATAGTTCAATGTAACAAAGCATAAATTCCTTTTAATTTAAATTAAGGCGTCTCCGTGGCAGAGTGCGCATCACACTCGGCTTGCACCAGGGAGGTTCCGGGTTCGATTCCTGGACGGGTCTAAAATTTGATAAAGGTTTTTTCAAATTTTCTACTTGGTCTGGTTGTGATTGGGGATAACTCAGCCTCCTGAGGACAATTGAGTAGCTATGGTAATAGCGACAAGTGGTAGCATTATAAGGAAATTGTTAAAGTGTAGCTTAGGTTTAGTCCTATTGGAGTTATTGTTGAGAATACCTTGCATTGCTTTGATGTCCACAAACATTGTGACATAATAACACAAAGAAATATACATTTTAATTTAAATTAGAGTGTACATTAATCTACAAAAATGATTACAAAAAATAAAAAATACTTACGGAGGGAGAAATAGATAAGTTTTCTCCATAAACTATTCTTTATGGTTTGACCTTAGATTTCAGCAAAACATATTTTGATGATCAAATAATTTTAAAACAAAAAGAGACATTTTCATTAACACGTAATATTATTAAGTTAACTAAAAAATATTATTGTCATATTGTAGTTCACATTTTTTGTATTCAATAAAAACGAGTTTGTTATTTTACTTTTCAGTAAAATGTGTTAAATACAGGTGCAAAAAATTACGAGTAATTTATTTGTTTTTGTTTTGTGGTTCAGATATTTTTATTTCAAAAAATAGTCTAGTAAATGAAGGTTTTGAAAAAGGAAAAAAAAAAATATCTATCCGAATCCCCATCAGTGGTGAATCGGGAACCCGCCGCTATTTTGGATATAACAGTTTGATCTGGCGCTATTTTCGATATAATAGTTTGATCTGCCGCTATTTTNGCAGTAAAGCCAGATGTTTGAAGAGGGTCGGGGGTTTTACTCTCCATTCGCTGGAAACTTGAAAACCAGCTACCCACATTGACCTCTCCCAGCCTGGGTTGGGCCAGAAAAATAGCCAGCATCACGAGGACGCGAACCCACGTGGACACCCACATGGTTCAATCTCGCTGGACGTTGCTTAACTTCAGTGATCCAACGGGAACTGGTGTATTCAACGAGCCATAGACGCTGGTTTTTGAATTTTTTGTATTCATTTAAAGAAAGCCCAATATATTTCCTATGAAAACAGTTTTTAATCTTTTTTTGTGCCTATAAATTTACGAGTTATGTGAAATCGCGAGTTCTGGAGGGGAAACCTCTCCTCGCAGCATGTTTATTACTTTGATTAATTTTTCTATTTGAATAATCGAATGGTCTCCCAAATTACAATTCCGATTATTGGAATTTTTATAAGCATAAAAAATTGTGGATCCGTTAAGTTATGCCTTGTTAGGTACTATAACCCGACGAGTCGCCTGAGAACGATGATTTAGTTACGTACATCAGATTATCAGAATTCAATCATAAATAATGATGGTATATTAAGGGAAGATGATCGTTGGAACTTTAGTGTGAGTCTAGGATAGAAAGACAGAGGATCTCCTGGTAAGTCCCATCCTCATTACCTTTTTCACTGAGTCGAACTTATAACATCTTTTCACAACTTAAATATAAATACTCAAATAATAATATAAATATTTTAATAGAAGTTCTTCGTCTTTTCTTGTGATTAAACCTTCTCCTAGGGCTTGCACCCATCTAAGGAAAACGTACTTACAACGTTTAGACCTTTTCTTTGGATGTAAAACATATACAGTTAACCAACTCGGTTAAAGGACAGTGTGTAGTGTGTACAGCCTCTATTTATTTTTAATAGTTAATGTACAGCTGTAATTTATTTATTTAATAGTTAATGTACAGCCTCTTCCAAACAAAATGTATGAAGCGTGTAACGGAAAAGAGTACAGGGTGTGACCTAGGTGGAACGCCTACTATTGGTCACAATAACACCTAGAAGGTAACACATTTTCTATAATAACTATTAGAATTGATATTATGGCAATGCCAAAAGGGTGGAATTAAAGAAAATATAATTTCTTTATTATCAAGGGGTCGTCGAAATAAAATTGAGGTAGTAAATAAGGTCAGCATTATACGAACACATTTTTAAAATTTGAAAAACACGGCGTTTGCTCTGTTGGATAAAATTTTGTTTTTAGATCCCTTTCGGAACAAATTTTTAGATGTATCCAAGGCCGGATTAACCCTCCGCGGGGCCCCTCCACACCTGCCGGTATACCTACTTTTTGTAGTATACCTACTTTTTGGAGCCAGTACAAAAATTATTTATCTTTGGCCTTTTGGTCTAGTACCTACAGCTGGTAGTGAAAAGTGAAATTAAATTTTGAGTATACCAACATCGATAAAACATGGTTACCGCTCATGCTAAAAAAAAACAATTTGCTTATGTTGCAATACTCGTTTCTTTATTAAGTTCCTAGGTAGTAGGTACCTACTTGTACTTCCCTAAATTAGATTTTACTACATACTTTGAAGAGTTGGGGGCCCCGTCAATATGATGTGTTTTTTCAATTGTCAACCCAGAAATGTCTAAATATCTAGTGTAAGTTGTCAAAGCGCGGGGCCCGTAGCACGTGCTACAAGAGCTACTATTGTTAATCCGGCTCTGGATGTATCTTGATCAAAGAAATTTTATTGTTATCAAATTAGACTTTTGACAAATCCTTTAATATTTCCCCTAGACATATAAAGACAACTCAAGTACAGAGAGTAGATAATCACTTTTTACAAAGCCTATATTTCTGGGGCTACACTTATTATGTCATAAGGTGCACAAACTTTGACGTAGATGTATGGGAAAATTATGAACTTCATCAGTAGACAACAGCTTCAAACATCTGGCTTTGCAGCTGTATTATATCTGTCTCATACATTTGGCTACTAGCGCATAAGATGATGCTACATAGTGAATGAATTAATATTAATCAATATATTATCTGCTGGATGGTTCTGTACATTAAAAGGCTCTAAAAAAATTCTTTCAAACTTTTTTGTAAATTAAGTAGGAACTCGTTCGAGATACAGATAGGTGATGTAAGACGCCCTGACTGATAAACAGATGGCCGTTGATTTAAACGGCAGTCGGCCAAATGAATTTTAAACTCACCAATTTGAGAAAATTAATATAATAATGCACTCAAAATATGCTTTTAGGACAAATACTATGCCATTTTTGAATACGAAAAAGAAAAAAAGATCAACAGAAAAATGGCCGAAAATCTAATAGGTATAATTCTCGTGTCACGGTGTTTGTTACCATACTCCTCCAAAAACGGCTTAACCGATTTTAATGAAATTTTGTATGTACATTCGCTAGGTCTGCGAATATGTTTTTATCTATAATTTAATAGAATTGAACGCCAAGTTTGTTGGGTAGGACGTGTTGGGAGTAGTATTGGGTTAGATTTAAAAAAAAATGCGTGTTGAATTCTGCGCAAGATTGGGCTGGGTCGCAGACACTGCCTAAACTCAGCAGTTCTAGTAATTACATATATAAATTGGGATTTCGATTCTATTTGAGTTCTAATTAAATCTCAAAAAGATTCTGTACTAAAAAAAAAAAAAAAAAANAAAAAAAAAGAACAGCAGATAACAGAAAAATATTAAATCCATGTGCCAAGTTGAAAGAATATTTTTATCAATTCAAGGTGCCAACTTGACCCCTGTTTATCACATCCGATATTGCTCATCAATTTTATCAGAATGTCTATTGTCAATTTATGTTTTTTCGAAAAGTGGTGAAACCCAATTATGACTTACTAATTTACTGAAAATAGGTCATACTAGGGTTTGTGAGGGTGACATCCTTTCGAAGCGAGTTCAACTGAGCTGTAAAATAATACAGAAAGCAACTCTTCAATATTGTTCTGTTAATGGCGTAATTATATTGCAGTGATTGACATGGTTCTCAGGGTAGATGCAAATTATTAGCCTGAAAGATTAAATGTATGATGGCATTTAAAATTTTAACAGCACACAACAGCTTCTTTAAATTTGCATTCTACACACCATCGCAATCGATAATGCCAACATTGGTTCATTGCAAGTGGTGCACAATACTTTCATCCTGGTGAGCTTTATTGAGCGTTTTACAATTTGTCATCTCCTGTATGCATTTCCAATAGTGTACTAATCTTAGTTCATAACTTTCCACTTATTTTATACTTTTCTTAGCTAATGTATGTGTTCACAAAGCTAAGTTTACGCAAGAAAGTGTAATATTTTTTAAAAAATATCTTGAACACTCTAGTCTCACCGGGAATCAAACCCCTAGAGTAGACAGTAGACCCAATCAGATCGGTTGATTCGTTCCCAGGGTTGTCGGTTTGAGCTCAGATTATTCGGATTCTTATTCTTATATGAAAATTGGTAATTTGAGAGGAAAAAAAATGGCCTATATTGCAAAAACTTTGTTTTGAGAAATCCCTGATCAACGTTTTCAAATTACTAAGAAGGGTCATATTAGAACATTTTCATCTCGTTGTAACTTGGAAATTATACTATCTATAACTGATGTTTTTATTGCTATATAGAATACAACCTGGGGAAATTAATACTGGAGATTACCAAGAATGGGCCTTGTATACTTCTTAGAGATTGCTCTATATTTCTATATGGAGCAATCTGACAATGTTTCTTACTTTAACACAATTAAAATTCGTTATAATATTATGCACGTTGTAAAATAACTGTAAATGTTTTAGTAACTTTTTAAATTAAACAAGTGTTTATATTTTGAAATTTAAAAGTTTTTAATTAAAAAAAAAAAACACTCTGATAAAAAGTCGATTAATATTCAATGCACACACTAACACGCGAATTTGAATTACACTAAATAAGACTATATTATTAATATATCTGTTGATATGATTTGAAATTGAACGGTCTTTATTTTATCATATTTCGGTATAAAAAAAATAGTATAGCTCTCAAAAACAAAATTTCTACATCCAGAGAGAGACAGAAAAAAATGTTTCCGACTCAGCTGATATAAAATTGTTTCCTACTTAGCTGATATTAATTTCTTATTTTCATTTACAAGTAGATAAGACAAGTGGAATAATTATAACAGGGAGGTACTTTACCTGGACTACTCCATGTGCACCGTGTTGATAAACTTATAGTATAATATGCTACTTATAATCACAATAAAATAAATTTCTGGAGATTAGAGATGATCGTTGCAAGTCACACAATGTGTTGCAATTAATGCTACTCGTGATACTATAAATTACTTTCTTATCAAACTTCTTTTTATCATTAAGAGGTAAGTCGTGTAAATATAATTATTAACAAGCAATTGATTTTAGTCAAATGTACGCAGATGATACAAGCGCAGAATTTTGATAGATTTATTTATACTTGCGAACTACTTTCCGTTACCAAACCTTCGTTCTTGAATATACGAAGCTTTCATTCAAACAACACTCCTCAAATCACCAACTGGAAAAGTTTAAATTAATTTCTAAACATGTTTTGATTTTTTGTGTTTTTAATCCTAAAATGCACCTATCTACCTGAAACTTTTTACTTAAAAAAAAAAAAAAAAAAAAAAAAAAAAAAANGAAAATAGTGTGTTAGTATGGTACTGTGAAATAGTCAAGAAAATGGTTTGGGGAATGTTCAAAAAAGAAAATGGTTTGGGGAATTTTCAAAAAAGAAAATGGTTTGGGGAATGTTCAGAAAAGAAAATGGTTTGGGGAATGTTCAAAAAAGAAAATGGTTCTGGGAATGTTCAAAAAAGAAAATGGTTTGGGGAATATTCAAAAAAGAAAATGGTTTGGGGAATGTTCAAAAAAGAAAATGGTTTTGGGAATGTTCAAAAAAGAAAATGGTTTGGGGAATGTTNAACGCGTTTTAAATTCACGATACCTTAATCTTCGAATCCTAAGTCTGCAACAATAGGAAACTTGACGATTATTTGATTTGGAAATTTTGAATGTAGATATTTTTTTCATTAAAATTACCTTACCGTTGGCGTTGGCTAAACCCTCAGCCATACATACAATACATTGATATCTGCATCTCTCGTTATATGGAGCTTTTTTAATATCTTATTAAATTTTATATTATTGCGTACCGTCTTAAATAAATATGAAGGCAAGAAAACTTACTTTTATTAAAAGGTCTGCCGTATAGTTTAAAGTAATCAAGAATTCTGACCCTAAAAGCATGGAAAAGTACTCTAAACTGAACATAATAATTCTAAAGTGTATAGAGAGAGGGTGCTTAAAAAAACGCTGATTTTTTTCCGCTATTTTTTTATTATTATTGTTGTTGGCAATCATGTTTTACCGGAATAGTTAAAGTTTCGCGGTGACCATTCAATCCTGCTACTTGACACAAAGCACAAAGTTTTTTTTTATTATTATTATTTCTGAGTTTACCATTAGGGTGAACCTCAAAATCTGTTGGAACAAGGAATTTGACTGGGCAATGTGCAATCGTTCCTTAATGTATCTGCTTATTGCTATAGAACATAAACTTGTGATGAGAACAAAACTGTAACACTAGTGGATCAAGATGATCAGCTGTTCACGTTCTTGTTGCAGTCATTTTTAGAAGAAAAAAAATCTTAATCAAATTTTAAAAAATCATTTTCAAAAAAAAAAAAATGGGCCACCAATTTTTTTCAAAATCGAAAAGCCCTTAACACAACAAAATTTTACGTTTCTAAAACAAATATCTAGTTCGGCGTCCTCAGAGTAACATAATATGCTACCCAACCCTTC
>CM022885.1:3370548-3381461 GCA_012654025.1 Pachypsylla venusta
CCAAGTGTAAAGTCGGTATTACTTTAAGAGAATTGAGACAGCAGAACGTGCAATAATAAATTTAAGTGCGGGATATACAGCAGCAACAATAAACTTGGCCCCAGTAATAGATATCACTATACTTTCATAGGCGGAATTATTTGGTTGAGTGAGTGGAACTTGGCCTTTTTTCAATGTTAATTTATTTGTGAGATATCAATACTAAACTTTTTGTAAAGATTACTATATGTAACTGATTATTTGGCCGTTTTTTCTTCATTTCTCCTTCTTCTTTTCAATTACACAACATATCGGAAATCAGGAAATTTCTGTGTAAACTGGACCCAAATGTCCAATAAGATCTAACACAAAGTATTAATAAAGTAGGTAATATGTACCACAAAGCAAATAAAAACAGAAATATTTATAATGTATCTTCTTCCTGAAGTTATAACACTGAGAGTTACCAAGTTTGAATTTTGATATTTGCGGATTCATTTGAATTTAAGTCTCTCTACCTCCATGCAAGATTTCAGCGTGCGCTGAGATTTAATGGAAATGGTTTTACTTTCGTTAGCCTATAGCTGTCCTTGTGTACACAGACCCAAGGTCATTTTTCAGCTGGTACTAATGCGGCTATAAGATATGACAAAATGACATATACAGGGTGTTTCAACTTACTGGTTACACCCGAATATAAATTGTAGAATGCAAAAAAAAATCACAAGATATGACAAAAAACACCCGAATATAAATTGTAGAATGCAAAAAAAAAAAAAACTTTTTTCCCTTTTTTGATTTGATCTTTCGTTACGATGTTATGAGCCATCATCAGATTTTTTTGAAGTCGAGACACATCTTCCTTTAAAATTGGGTATTCGATTTAGAAAATTTAAATTGAAACGTAAAATGAATTACGAATGAGTTTTTAATAAATTGGGATGTAATCAGAAAAAAAAAGTTTCGCGTCACAGTCGTGGGTGAAAAACCCGCGTCACAGAAAAATAAAATTTCACTCTCATCATTTTTTCATAACGCGCCTAAAGAAGTATAACTTCAAAAAAAAGAGCTGCTATGGTAATTTTTGACCAAGTAAAAAATGTTCAGTATTATTTTAGAACTTCTCATGAATTTTGATTATTTCTTTCATGAATTTTTATGGATAAAATTCTCAAAAATTCGTAAAATATTGGCAAAAGTTTAACAACTTGTTATTTGTTCGATTTATTATTCTGTATAATATTGATAGTAAATGTGATAATGTATGATATGATACATAACATTAGGTAACAGACATTGTGATAATGTAGCTACTTATTCCGCCTGCATTTTATTTTAGATAAATGTCTTGTAATTTGCCGAATTTTAAGGCGTTCATATCGTGATATTTTGTGAGGAATTGATGAACCTACCAGTTTGATGTAACAAAGCGGCAGGATAATAATGGTGAAAAAGCAAGCGCTAGAGATGGACTAGTTCCGCACTGTCTACCTCTATGATCTTGTCTTCCCAAAACTGCTCCAATACAGCTGCCAACATTGATCTCTGGCAGAACGATTTCTTTCCTGGAAAGAAACTGGATGTCTCTGTTTTACTGATACTTAGGAATAAGTTTTCGTTCGTATCTACAGTTTACACTATTGTTTAGGTGTCTAAACTTAACTCTATAGCTGTGGATGCTTATACAAACAATTACTTTACGTTTCCATTAGAGATAAATCTATGAAACAATCATAATTCTATGAAAACTGCTATTCAATTGCTTTTTTGGTTATGTCACGATAACATATGGACATGTGTTACAATGTACGCAGCGACTGAACGGGTACAAACGACAAAAAGGAAAACAATAATGCGAGATTTTTCCATTTAAGTTACCAAACTTTAATTATCTTTATTGCTACCAATCACGAGTAGATATAGCACAGGGAATTCATGTCGAGGTCGACAGTTTAGGCTAATTAGCTAATTTAAAATGATCTTTAATTTACGTCGAAGTTCACATGCATGGAGACGTCTTCTTCGACCGTGTTTATAAATGTTAACACTAGAACACCAATAAGTGGCCCGCCAAGCTTTTTCGAGCGGTCCGGCGCTGGTTAAGGTTAGCTACTGTGTGGCCTGCGGTTTTGTACCCAATTGCTCTAGTAAAAAATAATAAAAATAAAACAACATCTCGTCGGTCCTACCTATTTAACTATTGAAGTATTAAATATCTCTTGTTCATGTGTAAGGAGTGCAAATGTCTCGCGAGCATCGATTCCAGCGTAACATGTGTGGACAATGGACATGTTACGCTAAGACCAAAAAGAGTATGTAGAATTCTGGAAGTTGTTACCCGATACGCACATAATGTTAAAAAGTTGTGCTCAAAAGCTGTTGACGTTGTTTTCATCAACATACCTTTGCGAAACGTCATTCTCGAGAATGAAACTTGCAAAGAATGTGTACAGAAACAGAATGTCCGATTCTCACTTGAAAGATGTGTTACTGGTGGCAATTTTAAGCTGACTACACAAGGAAATGTCAGTAGAACACAATCAATTAATATGTTTATCATTGTCGCCCATACTAGCCCTACCCGTCGTTGCTTAACTTCAGTCTGCTATAACGGAACCTTGATCTATACATATACCTATTGTATTTTGCGTACTGCGGCCCGCGGAAGTTTGGGAAACTTGAATATTGCCCGGTGAAAAAAAAATGTTGAGTATCGCTGTACTAGGACCTTTAAGTACACTTACACAGTAAGTATTCGTTTTTTCTCTATCAAAAAGATTTAATATTTTTTTACTTGATGTGTACAATAGAGTTCAATGGATTTTTGAAATTTCGAAAGAAAAAGATAGATGCAGGAACTATAAAAATAATGTGGCACTTCTATTTATGAGTTTCGGATATACTCATACATTTTTTCCGGAGTTCATTTTAGAGATAAGCAATGAAAAAATATTCACAGTGAAAATAAATACTTTAAATACACCTATTAACCTAAAATCTAGCTCACAATTACAAAGCTTGAGTTGAAGCTGGCAATATAGCGTTCTTCTGAACATGATGCATTTGCTGTTCTTGCAAATGTTTTTGGTGCTCTAATATCTTCTGCAAAATGTTTGATTGTGAATTTAATTCTTTGGAATATTGTTGATGATCATTTTCGTTCGTTTTTGTACTTTCTGCAGTTGTTTTGGCTACTTTATTATTTTGTTCATTATTCGTAGAACGTTTTCTGTAGTAGTTCTTATTGTTGTAATCTTTGTAGCCACCATAGTCATCATCTAAATGAGATTGTTCGTATGATGAATATAAAGGAATAGATGGAATGGTTTCTACACTGTTTATTTCATGGCCGGGAAAGTGTGAATCGTCATAAAAATTATTGAAACTATTGTACAAGCCAGGGTCTTCATGAGGATATTCCTGGATAGGTCTATAGTCCTCTTGACTGTATGCTATGGGCTGTGGATGGTAATAATCGGGCTGATATTGAACCTGATTATAAGGTTCCTCATAATGATGTTGTGGTGCGTAATATGGGTGTGGTGATGCAATGGGAGTAATGGCTGGAGCAACATGGTGTACTGGACTGGGTGGCGCATGTACAGAATTTCCAATTTTTCTCACGACAGCTTGGAAGCCGTGTTTATCATCTGCTGTATATTCTACAATTCTGATTGAACCATCCGGTTCTACTAAACTATAATATCCTTTAACGGTATCTCCGTCTCTTTCTTCGTACTGTTTCTTTATGTCACCAGTGTGAGGATCGTGGACTCCATACTCAAACTGATATTTTGGATAAGCCTGAAATCAATATTTATCATAAAGTACGTATAGGCTAAATAAAATTCAGGGTGAGATTAACGTAAATAGAAATTAAGACTAGGGATGGCACGATATATCGAAAATCGATATATATATATATCGATATGGTTTCTTCCGATGTATCGATACATTATATCGATATATTTTTTACGATATATCGTTTCATATATCGATATATTTTTCACGATATATCGTTTCATGTATCGATATATTTTTCACGATATATCGTTTAATATGTACACTAATTTAGGTTTTTTTCAATGCTATTAATATAGCGATAGCCAACGATCATACACGTTGAATACACCAGTTCCCGTCAGATCACTGATGTTAAACAACGTCCGGGCGTGGTCAGTACTTGGATGGGTGACCGCTTGGGAACACCACGTATCGTTGGCTTTTTCAGGCCCAACCCAGGCTGGGTGAGGTCAATGTGGGTAGCTGGTTTGCAAGTTTCCAGCAAATGGAGGGTAAAACCCCCGTCTTGAATGACCAATAGATGTTAAAGAGACGTTAAGCCAAATTAAAAAAAAAAAAAAATATAGCGATAAATTTGAAGTTATCCATTTTTTTTTGTTTTTTTTTTTTTTACTCGAAGTCTTCTATTTTAGGGGGATGCTACTTTTCTCTTTGAAACAGGTCATTGGTGGAAACTGGAAATTAGGGGAAGGTCAAGTTACGAAAGTACAGAGAGGGGACGACATTTCACCACTTCACTTCGTAAAATTCTAATTTCTAATAAACCGATATTTCTCATATATCGATATATTTGAAATTCGATTTATCGAAAATTCGATATATCGATATATTTTTGAACAATATGCCATCACTAATCAAGACTAGCCTGCAAATTATAAAAATAAATAAATGCTGTTCCTTCGTGCGATTATTTACAACTTTGATGCTCACTTCAGCATTTTAGGATTTTTCCAATTCCTATCATTATCCAATTACTTTGATTTTTCAACTTTACCTACGATGCTGGGACCGGGCCGCCACGCGCCTTTATACGGGAAGAACCCAAATATTTGGCGGAATTTTTCGTATTCATTTTGTTTGGATGAACTACTAATTATTTTTTTTTATGAGAGAGAACTTCTTTATTTATTTTTGGTTTTAGAGTGAACCATATGTGTAATATACTCGTAATTATATTGCCATTTAATTAAAGAAATATTTCAATATATTATTTTATGTATTTCAAAATCGAATATACGCGAGCAATTTATATCGATAATAATATTGAGTAATTGATGTCATTACACCTTCAATTATGATTAATTCATTCAATGACAATATCTCACACCTCACACTTCATATGAGACATAGACCTAGAAATATAATGAGAAAGGCGCTAATGCGAAATCGACTGACTATCAGCACTACACACATACGTGTATCTATTCTGCCATGTTTAATGACCGAACCTCAGTAAGCTCTCGTTTCAACTTTACCACCTAACAATAATTTGTCAGTTTGTCTTTTTTGTACCACGATAGCTCTCGAACGTATAGTCCCATTTTGATGAAAAATATTCGTACGGTCAATAATAATGAATTATTTGAGAATTCTACCGTAATAATTTAGTATACCTTTAATGGAATGTAGCCACCGAAGGGACTCATTAAATGACGGTCCTAAGCCCGTGTAAATACAGAAGGTATGGTTTTAGGACATCTCGGCTTTAAAAAACTTTCAACTTTGCTTCAAACCAGAGATGAAAAGTCATTACCAAACGCAGATTCTTCGCATGGATATACTGTGAGAAGCAAGCGATGGCCGGAAAGGGAGTACGGAAAGAGAGTATGCACAGAACAGACGGTTGTGGCAGAATTATCCCACAACGCTAACTCCAAACAGAATTGGGAAAAGGCGAAGTTAAAAAAAAATAGAGCTTCAATGGTTAGATGGTCAAACATGTGTCCGGAGAATAATGACTATGTAACTTACATAAGGCTGTGTTCGCATGAAAGCGCGGTACCTCGCGGTACGACGAACCGCGCGGCACAAGATTTAAGATTTATCTAAATAGTGCATATTGTCTACATGACCGCGCGGAGCTAGTTCTCGAAACTTGTATGGATTTGTTCATATATATGATCCCGCGCGATACCGCGCGGTCATCTGAACATATAGCCTTATGCTCGTGATCATGATGTGGTGCATAATTTGCATAACCGTCATAGCTCTGTTCATATCCCGCGTATGGGTTAAACATGTGTCCGGACCTAAACTCGACTCGGTTGGGAATAAGGAATATATTGTAAAAATTAATTTAACTACAAATAAATCTTATCTTAACTTACATAATGCTTGTGATCATGATGTGGTGCATAATTTGCATAACCGTCATAGCTCTGTTCATATCCCGCGTATGGGTCAAACATGCGTCCGGACCTAAACTCGACTCGGTTGGGAATAAGAAATATATTGTAAAAAAAAAAAAAAATTACTACAAATAAATCTTATCTTAACTTACATAATGCTCGTGATCATGATTTGGTGCATAATTTGCATAACCGTCATAGCTCTGTTCATAGCCCGCATATGGCCATGCTGAAGATTTTAACACGCTTATCGATAGAAATGTTATCACAAGCTGAAATGAAAATAGAAAGTACGTAAAAAAAGCTGAACAAAGCTATAATATCACATCTCTTCTGCAGGACGTTGAAAATGGCATCAAATAATATCAAATAATACTGATAATCTATTATCATAGAAAAAGTTAGGATACTATGTTTGTAATAACTTTTAAATAAATTAAAACAAAACACTTACGAAAAACACTATTAACTATTTATAATTATTTATAAAGAAACTAGTTTCGAATCATTCGATTCATCATCAGTCTAGTCGAGTCTAAATATGGAAGTTGATCTTTAGACTCGACTAGACTGATGATGAATCGAATAATTCGAAACTAGTGTCTTTATAAATAATTATAAACAGGGGCGTACACAAGGGGAGGCTGGCCGGCTGTAGCCCCCCCCCCNATCTACCAAATAAACGTCCCCAACTTCGGCGAATACATTAAAAAGACATCACAATCAATCGTCACCAGAATAAAAGAACATTTTCCTTCAGTAAACAACAAACAACCGGAAAAATATTTCTCCCTTTATTATCTTTATCAGTCAACAAAAAAAAAGCTACTCGTAAGTTGACTCTTTCAAGAGTCGACTCATTTCAAAAAGATGATTCGACTCGTGAGTGAGTCGAAGTCATGAGTCGAATCATGACTCGACTCGTGGATGACTAGCCCATCCCTAAGCAAATCATTCATGGAGCAGCGCACAATGGTATACACATATTAGCGAAAGGGAAAAAAAATCATGGTTGCTACTTAATGTGTCTCACCCATGATATTAAAACATATATATTAGTTCTGCTAGAATTTATTCTTATTTCTTTGTATGACTCGACCTTTCACTCTAACATGTTCAATTATGATGTTCTTTCATAAATTTTCTTAACCTTCGCCCTTACCGAATTATATTTGAACCAATTGACCATATCAAATATAATGAACCATGTACACATCCAGGTGCACTAGTCACTAGTGGCGACTCGCCAGGTTCTCGATATGTTAATGTATTTTAACTGTCTATATCAAATAATTATAATGAATCATGTACACATCCAGGTGCACTAGTCACTAGTGGCGACTCGCCAGGTTCTCGATATGTTATTGTATTTTAACTGTCCATATCAAATATAATGAACCATGTGCACATCCAGGTGCACTAGTCACTAGTGGCGACTCGCCAGGTTCTCGATATGTTATTGTATTTTAACTGTCTATATCAAATATAATGAATCATGTACACATCCAGGTGCACTAGTCAGTAGTGGCGAGTCGCCAGGTTCTCGATATATTATTTATTGTATTTTAACTGTCCATATGAAATATAATGAACCATGTACACATCCAGGTGCACTAGTCATTAGTGGCGACTCGCCAGGTTCTCGATATGTTTTTATACTTTAACTGTCCTAATATACCTTAGAACATTATACTTATGATTATAAGTATATTATAAGTAAAAATGCGTTATACTTATGATTAAACTGGAAAAGTATAATGTATACACTCTGCATACATTAAACTGTTGTAGACTTAGGGGTCGAGGATTAAGTAGTCGTTGATTAACTAACTTTAAAAAAAAAAAAANTAACAAAAAATCGTATACTGTTTAACTTCCAAAATACCGTA
The DNA here is from genome assembly GCA_012654025.1 of Pachypsylla venusta. Classification (NCBI taxonomy): domain Eukaryota; kingdom Metazoa; phylum Arthropoda; class Insecta; order Hemiptera; family Aphalaridae; genus Pachypsylla; species Pachypsylla venusta. The sequence goes on from CM022885.1 coordinate 3,378,569, forward strand.
TTCAAAACTCGCGAAAAACTACGTAATTCACACACGAAAAATTCACAAATTAACCACTCGCTAAACGCAAATATAAACACTTTTAAAACTCACTGATTGATTGCGCTTTTAAAACTAGACTAACTGACTGATTCGGTTTCTACTCGAGTCCTCTATTTATACATTTCTACCGATTTTCTAGAACGTTCGAACGATCTAGTACACAACCCTTCTGCGTTGTTCTCGAAAGGGGAGTTAAAATACGTAGTAAACAAACAAAACGTTCTAGGAGAAATCAAAATAGAAAGGAGAAGTGTCGCGGTCTATATACAGGATGTTTACATTAGAATCACAATATTCTATATACAGGATGTTTACATCAGAATCACAATACTAGAGCTATTCACTGTTGGTACAACAACCCAACCTACATATTTTGAGAATATTATGTTAAAATCTTAAATTTTGATAAAATTTCTGAAAATGATGGGCTTTTTCTCTGGTACGTGTAAAAACTCTGTTGGTATCAATTGAAAATATTTAGATTAATATAGCAACATAATTAATCGTCCAAACAATGCGGAAACTTCTCAACCAATCAATATGTTCTGTGAGGTAAAATATTTGAAGAAAATTACCTAGCGATTCTAATGAGTTATCAATTTCCAGATTAATAAAATATACTTTATGCATACATGCAGTCCTCATATACGTAAACACGAGTAGAGTTCAGAAATAAGACAAGTTTTATCATTTAGAAAAATGACAGCAAAGACAAAGTTAGGACATTATGAAACGATCCGGGTTGACAGCCATTTGGTAACTCGGCGCTAATACTATATAATGATTTTAGTTAGTTATTCTGGGCAGTTTTCTGGCAGAAGACTATTATCTGCTCTTAACTTTCATAATGTGTATGAAGTCTATGCTCGGTTGAGCTAAACTAGTTTTATCAGATTACAGAATGAAAGAACAAAATAAACAGATTATGACCCAAAAAACTCTTAAAAACCTTCCCATAAGGCTATGTTCACATGACCGCGCGGTCACCGCGCGGGTCCAATGAACACATCGATACAAGTTAGTAGAACTAGTACCACGCGGTAATGAAAACAATATGCACTGTTTAGATAGAGCTTGAGCCGCGCGGTCATGTGAACTTAGCCTAAAGGCCGATTTTTTGTACAATGAAATAAAATTGGAGAGAAAAGTGTAAATGATTAGAATTTGAACTGGTTGAAATTAAATATTACTCAAAATGTCATAAGGATGACTCAAGGCTGTAGAATGTAGAATACTTGAATTTCACTTTTTGTTCCATATCTCTGTAGGGAGGCATTTTTAGACATAATATGCTTAGGTAGGGGAAAAATATTATTTGGTCCTCCTGCATCCAGACACCCGGTATAGATTCAGTTCAATTTAATCTTTTGTAAATTAAAATTTTCTTGTTGGTTTATCTTGAGTATAGTTTTGCCATTACTAAACTCTGTACTCTTTGCATACCTGCAGGATAATTAAGAACTTGAGATCGTATGGACTCGGCCTGTGAGGAAACTGAAGAAGACAGCCTCAAGTAACTGTGATGATATTATAAATGTAATCAATCAAAATTTCAATTCACTTGAACCTTTGGAAATGAAGATTTTCTTTATGGTTTATCTTCTGTGTAGGTTGCTATTATTAAACTCTGTACTCTTGCACTACCAACAGGATAATTAAGAACTTGAGATCTTATGGACTCGGCCTGTGAGAACATTGAGGACGACACCCTCAAGTATAACTTCTCCGAATTTCAAGTATATTCTTTATGATATTAAAAATGTAATCAATCAAAATTTCAGTTCATTTGAACCTTTGGAACATTTTCTTCATGGTTTGTATTCTGAGAGGTTTTGTTATTATTAAACTCTGTACTCTTTTCCTACCAACAGGATAATTAAGAACTTGAGATTGCGTGGACTCGGCCTGTGGGGACACTGAAGAAGACAGCCTTAAGTAACTTCTTCGAATTTCAAATATATTCTTTATGATATTAAAAATCTAATCAATCAAAATTTCTGTTCACTTGAACCTTTGGAAATGAATATGTTCTTTATGGTTTATCTTGATGTTTGTCCTACCAACAGGATAATTAAGAACTTGAGATCGCATGGACTCGGCCTGTGAGGACACTGAAGAAGACAGCCTCAAGTATATTATTTGATATTAAAAATCTAATCAATCAAAATTTCAGTTCACTTGAACCTTTGAAAGATTTTCTTCATGGTTTTTGTTCTGAGCAGTTTTGCTATTATTAAACTCTGCACTCTGTGGCCTACTGGATAATTAAGAACTAGAGCCAATTTCAGTTCATTTGAACCTTTGGAAAATTTTCTTCATGGTTTTTGTTCTGAGTAGTTTTGCTATTATTAAACTCTGCACTCTGTGGCCTACTGGATAATTAAGAACTAGAGCCAATTTCAGTTCATTTGAACCTTTGGAAGATTTTCTTCATGGTTTTTGTTCTGAGTAGTTTTGCTATTATTAAACTCTGTCTGCACTCTGTGGCCTACTGGATAATTAAGAACTAGAGCCAATTTCAGTTCATTTGAACCTTTGGAAGATTTTCTTCATGGTTTGTGTTCTGAGTAGTTTTGCTATTATTAAACTCTGTCTGCACTCTGTGGCCTACTGGATAATTAAGAACTAGAGCCAATTTCAGTTCATTTGAACCTTTGGAAGATTTTCTTCATGGTTTGTGTTCTGAGTAGTTTTGCTATTATTAAACTCTGCACTCTGTGGCCTACTGGATAATTAAGAACTAGAGCCAATTTCAGTTCATTTGAACCTTTGGAAGATTTTCTTCATGGTTTTTGTTCTGAGTAGTTTTGCTATTATTAAACTCTGCACTCTGTGGCCTACTGGATAATTA
>CM022885.1:3391143-3411906 GCA_012654025.1 Pachypsylla venusta
TGAATCCAAAAAAAAAAATCAATAACAAATCTTGTTATGCCTCACTATTAACTGGACTTTGACCACTTAGTGTTGACCCATTTAGATGAAATTTGGTATTTAGATACAAAGGACACATGAAGAATTAAAGCTCAATATTCGCTTGGAAATAGAAATGTTGGAGATATATGAGCAACATTTCAGACAGATTTGGAAGAAATTTAATATATGGGTGCCGTTTATGGGTGTAATTGTGCCCGGAATTTTTGAAAGCAATGAAATGTATACCATTTCCGTTTTTTCCGGCTGTCACAAGTGCTTTAAATAACTTAATTCTGCCTAAAAAGAAAATGGTAAGTGCTAGAGACTTGAAATTAAATTTGGTAGGTATGTATATTTGGGGTTGACCAAAACTGTTTGGTGCACTCGAATATACTGTTGGCGATGTTTCTAAATTTTGAGGAAATTTTGGTATGTAATTCTATATGTGACTCACATTAGCAGAGTTTTTGTTCATAACAAGTTGCAATTACTTTTAGTTTCAGAGTATGGAATTAAATGGAAATGAAATTGAAAGCTCAGAAAGTACAAACGTCAACAAAGGTGATGCTTTGGACAGCAATACGGCACCACTGGAGATTTTAGCAGAGGTATGCGCGGATTATTTGGGGGGAAATTAATAGGGAGGGGGGTCGTCTTACCATGTTCAACATAATAGATGACCTAAGACTATACTAATTATTATTGTTTAGGACATGAAGGAAATTTGCTGTATAATTTTTGGGGACCCTGGGCCCCCGGAGCTCCCCAGGGGGGCCAAATTTGTGTTTTTTGAAAATTATTTTTATCTTTTTAGGGTTTTTTGTAGAAACGTAAAATTTTGATATATTGTTGGTGTTAAAGGCTTTTCAATTTTAAAAAAATTGAGGGCCCAATATTTTGTTTTTTGAAAATTTGATTAAGATATTTTTTTCTATAAATGACTACAACACTAACGTGAACACCTGATCATCTTGATCCACTATAGTTGTGAACTCCACTTTTGACCCCGGTATACATCCCAAAATGCACTTGGATATGTGTATGTAGGTATGTTTGTTTGTTACGCGGTACAGGCCACAATTTTCATCCGATTTTGACGAAATTTGGTATACATATTTAGGACATGAAGAAAATTTGCTGTATAGTTTTTGGGGACACTGAGCGCCTGGGGAGGTCCTAGGGGTGCACAATATTGTGTTTTTTTAAAAATGATTTTTATCTTTTTAGAGGTTTGTTGTAGAAACGTAAAATTTTGATATGTTATGGCTGATGTTAGGGGCTTTTTCATAATAATAATTTTGTTTTTTGAAAATGATTTTTTTAAATTTGATTAAGATATATTTTTCTATAAATGACTACAACACTAACGTGAACACCTGATCATCTTGATCCAACAGTCTAGTATCCATTGTCGACTTGTACGAATTTATATTCTGTTTGTATGCTCAGACATTAAGCTCAAATTTCTACGAATATAATCCCTTTAAATCATAAGTCAATACATATATGTTCCAAAGGTCCTTACTGGATCATAAGATTATTGAATTTTGTTCCAAATTGTTTCTACGGAAAGAAAATGACCCATGACCGATCCCCTGGTGAATTAAAATTCATTTGTTCAAGAAATTCAAATATTTTTTATTTGATGTTATCAAAATATTCCATTTCCATGAAGTGAATTGTTTCTTACATCAACGGCGGGTCGAAATGTGAGAACTACTGACCTTGTAGAAAATTATCGTCGTGAAATTTTATGCTGCCCGAATGGGGTTTGAATATTTGGGGGAACTGTTTTAGATCAATAATTCGATATTTCTCTACGACCAGTTTTGGAGATCGATATCGATGCGTATCAATTTGGAGATCGATATATATCGATATGGAGATCGATATGTATCGATATGGAGATCGATATGTATCGATATGGAGATCGATATGTATCGATATGGAGATTGATATGTATCGATATGGAGATCGATATGTATAGTGAATCAGGATCTCAAGAGACAATTTTTCATTGTCAACAAACAAGGTAAACAAGATTGTTTCATAACAGACAAAATAAATAATCCACTCAACTACTGTTTGGTTTGCCGCGCTAACTTGGTTTGTTTGTTTTTTCTTTTTGTTTTTGTATATGCAGTAAAGTAAAAATCGGCTAATGATTGTCTTGTCGCCTGATGTGTTAGTACTTTAGTATTATCCAGGGTACACCACCTCCAGGCGAACTAACATTGTACCCTTATGAATTATATAATGTTAACTCGTAAGGTCATAGTTGTAATATACAGGGTGTCCCAAAAGTCCGAGACCGCCTGAATATCTTTTGAACAGCTTTACGTGGAGTTTTGAAATTTTGCATGGTATTATACCCCAAATTAAACCACCTGATGGTGTAAACAATTTTTCAGGGGCAGGTCCCATGTATCTCCAAGGGGTCCAACTTTTGTTTTTTAAATACGAACCCATCTTGTGATACATTTTCAGAAAGACAATAAAATTGTAAGTACTTTGCAAAAAAATTTACACGTCTAGCGTGTTTGATTTCAAAATGGCGGCCATTTGAAATTTCCAAGATATGACTTCCAAGAGTGTCTAAAACTAGCCGAATTTTTTGCAATGGGATATTGAATGATTGCACAGGTCACCAATGTTGAGGAACCTGCTTTTTAGACATAATTTGCCTAGTTTTAGATACTTTGCCTAGGCGAATTATTTCTAAAACTAGGCGTGTCTAAAACTGTGTCTAAAACTAGGCGAATTATGTCTAAAAGTGTCTAAAACTAGGCGAATTATGTCTAAAAAGCAGGTTCCTCAACATTAGTATCCTATGCAATCATTCAATATCCCATTGCAAAAAATTCGCCTAGTTTTAGACACTTTTGGAAGTCATATCTTGGAATTTTCAAATGGCCGCCATTTTGAAATCAAACACCCTAGACGTGTATTTTTTTTTTTTTTTTTTTTGCAAAGTACTTCCTATTGCGGGTAAACAAAAGAGAACGAATTAAGCAAAAATCAATAGGAAATTAACAAAAAAAGGAGGAAAAAAAAACATAAACTTTCTTTCTACCCATGTTAGTACAGGATTATGTATATTGTTTATTTCTTGTACTATATCTTCAAATTTTCAAATGGCCGCCATTTTGAAATCAAACACCCTAGATGTGTATTTTTTTTGCAAAGTACTTCCTATTGCGGGTAAACAAAAGAGAACGTATTAAGCAAAAATCAATAGGAAATTAACAAAAAAAGGAGGAAAAATAAAAACATAAACTTTCTTTCTACCCATGTTAGTACAGGATTATGTATATTGTTTATTTCTTGTACTATATCTTCAAATTTTCAAGTGGCCGCCATTTTGAAATCAAACACCCTAGACGTGTATTTTTTTTTTGCAAAGTACTTCCTATTGCGGGTAAACAAAAGAGAACAAATTAAGCAAAAATCAATAGGAAATTAACAAAAAAAGGAGGACAAATAAAAACATAAAAACATAAACTTTCTTTCTACCCATATTAGTACAGGATTATGTATATTGTTTATTTCTTGTACTATATCTATTTTGAATGTAAATAAATAAAAGTATTTTGTTTAAAAAAAAAAAAAAAAAAAAAAAAAAAAAAAAAAAAAAAAANGGCAGGATTTTTCCCTCATTAATTTGAGTACTTGACCACATTAAAACAGAGCTCTAAGGGTTAGGTGGTAGAAAATGGCTCAGGCTGTCAGGCATTAACCTCGCCCAGTGGTAAGAGTCTATTTAGCTAGCGTACATGGCACTTGAATACACCAGTTCCCGTTAGATCACTAGATACCTTGTTTTAAAGGTCTCGTTAATATGAGTTCATTACAGAAAACCAGAGCTCTCTAGGATCAACCGTTCACGAATTACAGAGTAGAACATGTGACAATGGACCCTTTGCGGCCGCACCGTAATGGTAGGTAAAAATGCCTAGAAATATTTTTTTATAATCCCAAATAAGTGATTTAATTAAAAATGGTGTTCTAACAAGATGGTTGTCCTGCCCACTTCGACCGCAGATTTCGAGCTTTCTTAGACCAAAGTTTTTAAAACAGCTGGATAGGTTTGGTCTAAGAAGGCTCAATCTCTGCGATCAAAGTGGGCGGCACAACCATTTTTTTTACTAAATTCAGCTGTCAAAAATATCTTTCAGTTACTGAAAATTTTCCTCAACTTTCCTGCATCTATTACCAATTAAGTTGTGGTTGGTCTTCCTTGATTCTTCATTTCCAAAGGCCCTCCCTTTTCCATCAGTTCTCTCGTAAGTCCTACTCAAATTTATCTTTCCATCTTAATGTTAGTCTACACCTTTTCCTTATTTGCTCTATTTTAAAAGTCTCCGCACTTTTCTCAAATTATTTCTCATCTGTTCTCTCTATATGCATGCGCGGATATAGTCCTCTTGTTTTGGGGGGCACAATCGCACAATATACTTAATAGAAAATTTGGGGGGGGGAGACTCGTAACTCAGGGACTTGGGGGTTCGAGTCCTTTGCAGTTCTTTTTAATGCAATGTTTATCGAGGTACGATACCTAATTTGTTAAAAGTTGTAGAGCTTACCACAAATACCTTTCATAGGGGTCATGAGCGATTTTATAAGCGTGATGACGAAAAAAAAGTGCCATGAGCCATGACGACAGAATTTTTGACAATTTTTTATTTTCCTACGTATTTCTAATTAGTGTCAGGATTGGGAATTATTTAGGGGCCCGTCCCTTCCGCCCTCTCAATGGGATAAAAGACACAGCGGATCACCATTCATTTGATTTTTTTTTAAAAAAATTACGTGATTAGGTATAATGAAATTTGAGAAACACCACCCGCTTATAAAAACTGGAGGGGCACGTGTCCCTTGTGCCCTCCCCTATATCCGCGCACGTCTATATGCCTAAACCACCTCAATTTACCCTCTTCAAGTTTCTTCCCTAATTCACTGTTTCTCATTCTATACAAAACCCTAAACCAACGCAATGTTCTCATTTCAGTTACCTCTAAAATTGTCTTCTTTAGTTTTCATGTCAAATTCTCCACAAAGTAGCTCCAATTTTCAGATTTAAGTCGGTCGTCCTTTGGAAACAACTACGTGTGACAAACAAGCTACGATGAAATCGACATAAAGTAGCTTCCAGTCGCTTTTAGTTGCGCACTTAACCGATCGGGGTTAAACTAGTTCTTGTATCTTTACAGAAAGTTTAAATTATTTTTAATCAAAAGAGCTCAAAAAACTCTGCCAATGTGACACATGGGTTTATTATTTTTCTGGCAAAAAAATACCCCCCCTCAAAATTGAGGGGGGTTCTCGTATCGATTGCAAATATGGGGTGCAATTAGACTCTATATTTGACATACCTACTAAATTTGAAGTCTGTTACCATTCTCTTTTTAGACATCAGGATTAATGAAAACAGCCTTAAAGCGGTAAAAAACGCTAGCGGTATATTTGATTGAATCCAAAATTTTCGGAGCTAACTGAGACCCCAAATATGACATACATACAAAATTTCAAATCTCTAGCTCTTACCATTTTCCTTTTAGACAGCAATACCACTAAAAGCGGCAAAAATCGCCAAGGGTGTATTCGATTGCACCCGGGGCACAATTAGATCCCAGATAGGATCTATATACCAAATTTCATCCAAATCGGTTAAAGCTAAGTGGCAAAAGTGCCCATCACGGCGTACGGCGGACAAACGGGTTTTTTTTATTCGATTTTTGGATTCTAAGTACCTAGAAACGTATAATATCAAATTTTGAGGGGAAGTAATTTTTTTTTCGTAACGATTCCAAAGGGTCATTATTGAAAATAATAAACCAAAATAGGCTCGGAAGGAAAAGATAGATTTAGATATAATTTGTATATCCAGGATACCTCAAAGAATAAGAGCTCTTGATGAATATCAAGTAGAGTAATCGCATTATAGAGAACATCACACACATTGATGTTGGTTGAGATAATAGGATATTTGTTTTTACACTATTTTACTGCATATTTAATCTTCAACATAATAAAGTCTAATCACAGCAATGAGCATTGAAGAGAAAATTGCTTGGAACATAATTCCGTCATAATTTTCACGTAAAATAAAATCAAATACATTAACCCTTTCTTAGTTTATTTAAATCGTTTAAAGAATGAGTGATTTAGCATATCAGGCTCATAATGCTATTCCACCCGAATACAATAACGTATAGTTTCTACAAATCACCAGCGGATACCAGACCCGACGAGAGGGAATCCCCCCAGACCAGGGATTTCCTAAGAGGCTCGGTGAGAAAGTTTTCATAATGAAATTTTTCAAGTTTTTTTCTGAATAATAAGTAAATCAACTTAAAAGTTTTGAAAATTTTTCAAACACACAAAATCTGAAGTTTAGCGATAGTGGGCTAATATGGGACAATGGCTATTGCAGGACACTGATTTTACAATATAGTGCGACCTTGTACAGTAATCATAAATATTGGTATATTTCGTAAACATTAACATCTGATAATCGAATTATTTGTTGCCAAGAGGAAGCGTACAGCCTTTTCACATGAACTATACGTGAATTGCCTACTTTTACTATTATTACTGCCCATACGGTGATTTTAGATGAAAGAATAATAGAGGGGCCCGTAAATTTTCCCCCCCGGACCGAATTTTCTGTCTACGGCCCTGGCGGATACAGGGAGGTGATGGGGGTAATCGCGCCTTCAGACCTGTACGTCGAAACACTTTTCTCAAATTTGGTGTTTTAAAATACTACTGACTTCCATGTCGATTATAATTTGGAGTCCCGATCGCCCCCTCCCGCAAATGGATACCTGATACAGGTATCCATTTACCCCCTGCAACAAATGGAAGAAGGACTTTAAATACTGTTCCAGGTCGGAACAAATTTTGTGAAAAAATAATCGCAAACTTTTTATGAAAAATGAGTTACGTAAATTGATTCTGAGTTACGTACGTATATGGGATTAGAAGATCAATGTTGAATTGTCTGGCCATTTTCGTCAAACGCGCACGTTGATTAGTCAACGACTAATCCTTGGAACACCAATTACGCACAATATCAATTTGTCATTTGAGTGTTAGCTTCCTCAAAGTTGTTATTGAAGTGAGCGACACTTCCCAATCCATTCACATTGTTTTTTTGTTTTTTTAATTTGGCTTAACGTCACTTTAATTTCTATTGGTCATTCAAGACGGGGGTTTTACCCTCCATTCGCTGGAAACTTGGAAACCATCTACCCACATTGACCTCACCCAGCCTGGGTTGGGCCGGAAAAAAGCCAGCGTCACGAGGGCGCGAACCCACGCGGCCACCCACATGGTACAACCTCGCTCGACGTTGATTAACTTCAGTAATGGTCTAACGGGAAATGGTGTATTCAACGTGCCATAGACGCTGGCTATTTTTTTCACATTTATTGATAAGCTGTTTTAGCGTAAATTTCTTCCTCAAGAAGCTATTACGCGAGACTACACGCTCCCGTTACTACGGCCGACTACACGCTACCTTGAGCGACAAGCTAGCAGTGTGAGCTTGTAATTGCCTCCAAAGGACGACCTGACATATGATCGACTCATCAACAACATAAACACATTTACAGCATGATTTTTGTGGAACTGGACGCGAATATTCTATATTTTCAATGAATTATTATTTCAAATTATATGACATCCGTATTGTGGGATTGAACGGTTTAATATCAGACTGATGGCTGACTGTTTGTTAATGTCCACATTACTGTGAAAACTATCAACACACTTCTCTCATTATACGTAATCTTTGACAATAAACCAGAAACAGACGATTTAGGTGATTCGAAGTACAGGGCTGGCTACAAACTTTTCAAAGTTATTAGACAGATTTCGCAAATCTGTTATGGGGTCCCCATAATCAATACCAAAACGATAAGTTTATGGGTTTCGTCTCTCATAGGCGGAAGAATTTTTTAGATTTTGCAACACCACGATATACGAAAACGAAGACTTAAGTGCCTCCAGCGGATAAATAAAGAAAAATTCACATTTCAAAACAAACAACGCAATCGTGTTTTTAGTCGTATCACTCTTATCCATAATATTAGAAAAGCAAGACGTAGGTATGACAGAAATACTCAAAGAACTTGAGGTTCAATAAATTCTAGTGTTGTAATACAATTAAAAGAGACTATTAATATAACTTTTTGTTTTAACAAAATTGTTCTAAATATTTCGCAACATATAAATTTAAAACATTTAACGTACTATCCCCATTTAACATTTTCCATCCCAATAGACTGATAGACAACAGAAAAGCAAATACTAATTACACAAATGAAACACCAAATAATACTCGGATAAAAAAGAATTAAAAAAATGAACACTTGCCAGAACAAAAAAGTTTCATAAAAATCATAACTGAATTATATATATTTTGAAATTACGCGGGATTTTCTCAACTAGTTTACTTTTTGTTTACGAAAAAAGCAGCCCGATAATCTACTCGAATTATCGGGACTCTTAAAACGAAAACCGAGCTCCGATAATTTTTGTCATGCGCAGAGACGAAAACTCGACACAACATCGTTTTCAGGATGGTTTTCGTATTCCGATAAATTTGCGAAATCTCTCTATCATCAAACACAATAGAAGAATGTATTGAATTCGTTAGATAGGGTCAAAAAATTGTGTTAATTAAGGGAGATAAAATACTATATCTTCACTTGACAGTCAAGTGAAGTGAAGTTTACAGTCAAGTGAAGATATAGTATTTTATCTGCCTTAATATGTTTTTACTTGACATGGTATACCAATTTAACCAAATAAATTGTGTTAAGTCAGTCATTTAAACTTCAATAATCATGTTGAAGATGATCCGTCAATTTCTTGTGTTCGACATAAACACTTGTGCCGTTCATTCAATATGGATGTAATGTTCTAGAATTTTTAGGGAAATTTTATTAAAATCGACATTACAAGAGTAATGTCGAGCACAAGAAATTGACAGAAGATAGTCAAGATATTGGGCTCCCATGGCTCAGTAGTCACTGTACTAGTCTTGTACTCGGGAGACCCAGGTTCGAATCCTGGCGGGGGCAAAAATTTGTCAGTGTGGTTTGGGTGTTTTCGGGGCCCACTCAGCCTCGTGAGGACATTGAGTGGCTATGAATATAAATGCGCATAGCGATCCGGTGCCAGTATTGTAGGTAAAATAGAAAACTTTAAAGGAATTGGATAATGATTGATATTGAGAAAATCCTACAATGCTGCAGTGGGTACCAAAATTGTGACATAATAACACAAAGAAACAGCATTTAATTTAATTTAGTCAAGATTTTGAAGATGATTATTATTCAGCCTTTTGTATTTTGGAATTCAGGAAACATGTACCTACCAAGAAATGAAGCTATCGCACTGGATCAAAAACTGTTGGTAGAAATAAAAAGAGGCGTAAGTAATGATTTAGAGAGGACGATAAAAACAATTGAGGGGGGTGATTTTTTAATAATAATAAGTAATAAGAATCCACAAAAATTTACTCTATTTGAAACAATACAACCATTTGTAATCGGACTTTATCCATATTGGTTCAGCATATCATATACGATTTTCTAAAAAAAAAAAACGGTTACGCCCAAAAACAAAACTCCATCTTTATTAACCCTAGGATTGCCAAGCTCTATTCAATTACGTGCATTGCCAAGCTCGATNATTATTTATTTTCCCAAAATGTGTTTTTTCCTATTTTTTCAGATATGTGGATTGTGGATGTTAAAGATTCCTTCATAAATTGGTTAAATTGGGATACTATGTCAAGTAAAACCATAATGAAGTTCGTCCTCTCCTGAGAACATCATCGGAGTTAGTGTCAGAGAAATTATCTTATCATAGTTTTCAACATTCTCATTCAAACAACTGACGCTAAATTTACTATAGGTAATTGTAAACATGAAATTTCTGTAAATTTTCTACGATTTCAATTTTTTTTTTTTTAATTTGGCTTAACGTCTCTTTAACATCTATTGGTCATTCGAGACGGAGATTTCACCCTCCATTCGCTGGAAACTTTCAAACCAGCTTCCCACATTGACCTCACCCAGCCTGGGTAGGGCCGGAAAAATAGCCACCATCACGAGGGCGCGAACCCAAGTACCCACATGTTACAACCTCGCGGGACGTTGCTTAATTTCAGTGATCTAAGGGGAATTGGTGTATTCAACATGCCATAGACGCTGGCTGATTTCAAATTTAATTTGTACATTTCTTAAGTTGAGCTTTTCTTCTCAAATCAGGAATAGGCCTCATGCTCGCACAGTTTCCATTTTGTTTTGAGAACATTGAACTATGAAGATTAAAGTTTCATTCTAAATAAGAGCAAAAGAAAATGGCACGCGTATAACGATTATGTGATGGCAATGTCCTTCATTCGGCATTCCATTACTTTAGGTGTCATTTTATAACAAAAGTTATAATTGAAAATATCTTCTGAATGATCAGCACAATGGTTCAAAATTTAAGATTTTGTGATTTCAGTTTACAGATTTAACAAATTATGAGCGGATCACTGTATCTTCCCATGTGAATTGCTGAAAAGATATACAGGGTATGCACACGTACAGGAATAGATTAGAATTCCATGTACTTGTCGCTGTATCTTTTTTATGCTATATGATAATTATATAAGAATTTTTAATTAATTTTGTATCGAATACAAGTATAAATTGATGAGTCACGAGCGCTTTCGTCTATATGATATAGATTGAGTTTGGGTAAAACGAAAGAAAATTCAAATTTAGTAGAAAATTAGATTTCAAATTATGATATATCCACATAATTGCTTGCAATACATTTAAATCGGTGGTAATGTGTCAATGTTGATATATCAACAGTTAACAGTTGGTTCAGAACTTTTAACATTTTTTCTTAATATCATTATCACGTTTGATGGCCCTTTGAAAGCTTATTACTCTTTTCAGCTTTAAAGCAGATTTTTTTGGATTAAATAATATGAGTAAGTGGCCATGCTTAACATTCGAACAATTTTTCCTTCGAATTATGCACACAGAAAGTTGTTCCAAAACAATAGCCAACGTCTTATGAGGGCATGACACTCCCAAACAGAAGAAGAAGAAGAAGAAGAAATAGAGCGGTCTTTATAGGACTAGTAACATTTAAGTCTAGGATATTTTTGGACGAGGTATGAGGTTGACAATTGACATCGCCGTAAAAACGTATTCCAACCTTGCATTCGTACTTTTTTCCAAAAGGGTTATAAATTGTTTTTAATGAAATGCTTCAGCAAAAAAAAGAAAAAAAGTTCCCTTCTCTGAGGGAAATTTCTTACCCTGAAACATTGCGCCCTCCTCTAGGTAAATAAACTCACATTGCATAAGGAAATTTATATCTCTGACAGCAATGAAATTCAGTCCCTGTTTAAAATATTTTTCAATACGACTTATCGTTAAGTATCATATAAATCTACCATTTTAATTGTGATGGCACGTTCCATCTTCTTTTGTCAGTTGGAAAATTAATTAAATTTTTTAAATCTAACAATAATATTCCATACGACTAATGTTTCTATCAGTAGGTACAATTGAAAATAGAGTGTCTCTTTCAATATGGAATTTATTGAACTCAAAGAGTATCTTTTTGACCACACATCTCGGTTTGGTTCTACTTTGTTAAGAAATTAGACGATACTTATTGTTAGAAGATCGCAAATAATGAAGACACTGTACTCTTCTGAGGTGCTTAAATAAAAGATTTTGTATTATTATATGAATTGAATAAACGTCGCGTCGGTGCGCTATATGCTTACCTAGTAATCACAAGTATGTTAAATGTAGCGGTGTGAGTTCACAGTGGTCAGTTTCTGCTTACGAAACACACGCGTGGGACCTGCGCTCTATTCTCAGCAGGGTTTGAAATTTTACGATTTAATGATTTCAGAGTGCACTGATCCTCGTGAGGACGACTGAGCATTAACAATAGTAGCACTTGTAGCACGTGCTACGGGCCCCGCGCTTTGACAACTTACACTAGATATTTCGACATTTCTGGGTTGACAATTGTAAAAACATATCATTTTGACGGGGCCCCCAACTCTTCAAAGTATGAAGAAAAATCTAATTTAGGAATGTACAAACAGGTACCTACTTCCTAGCAACTTAATAAAGAAACGAGTATTGCAACATGAGCAAATTGTTTTGTTTTTTTGGCATGAGCGGCAACGATGTTTTATCGATGTTGGTATACTCAAAATTTAATTTCACTTTTCTCTACCAGCTGTAGGTACTAGACCAAAAGGCCGAAAGATAATCAGTTTTTTTACTGGCTCCAAAAATTAGACTACCTAGACGGCGCCGGCGGGGGGTGGAGAGTGGAGGGGCCCCACTCTGTGAAAGTGCTAGGTGCCCCGTGGAAGGTTAATCCGGCCCTGCTAGAAAGATATGATTTGGTACACGAAATTATTAGAGTCTTAGTGTTGCTGTGACAAAAATTGTGAAAAGGATATTAGTCCTTACCACAAAGACTCTCTACTTCCTACTAACTTATTAATTTCCTTCTTATCCTAAATCGATTGTGTACCGTTAATTGTCCTAAATTGTCTGGTCTTCTAAGCTTTTGAGAAAAAAAAAACGATTTTTTTTTCTTGTTCAATATAAATAATTAGAAAAATATCTTAAAAATGTACTTCCCAAGATATAAATGAGTTCTCCTCTAATGTTGTCTACATAATAACAACAGATATAAAAATACAATTTGTACGTGATCCAGGATTGATATTCTATTTTTAATCAAAGATTTTCAAATGAACATTGTGCCTTGGTGAATGATCATCTTCAGAGCGTGTGTGTGTCCATTTTGTAAAGGAGGACAATATTAATATCATCTGCGAATTGAAGTAGAAGCCAATTCAATAAATATTTTGAATCTGTAATACATACATTTTCTTGGGTGGTAATAAAATAATGTCATGAATAAATTAATTACAGAATTCCATTATAACAGAAATTAAAATCAGGTCATTCTAATATAATCCAGATTGTGTAGCAGAAAAGTCAGGACAAAAACACACTTTGAACTACCTAGATATCTTCAGAATACTGAATCTTGCGTAGTGCAGTATAGGTACCCGTGGTTAAAGCTTAACGAAGCCATGAGACGTGTCCAAATTATTTGAGCTTCTACTTGCATGGTAATTTAAGTCGATGACGACAGAAACAAAACATACAGTTATTGATCTGATGGACTACATTGTCAATTCCTTGTAAGTATATTATGTTGTCATTTATGATTCCAAAAGGATTTATCATGAATTGGTAAAGCTAGGACAACAAAAACGACAAATCATTTTTAACTTCTTGTGCAGTATGTTGTTAAATGATGAAAGTGAAATTTTAAGATGTGCGCGCACCTGTAACAAAAAAATATCACCGCATCAGTGTAACACAAAATTATTACCCCATCAGTGTAACACAAAATTAACACAGATGAAGTTAGTTATGAAAAAATGATGAAGATGGAGCTAGTTATGAAAAAATGATGAGAGTTAAAAAAAAATATTGTATTTTCTCATTCCATATCCATAGAACATCGTGGCTCAGTGGCAAGGCCCCTGTTTCATAATTGGTTTGGTTTCTGATTTCACTCCCGGGTGGGGTAGTATGTGTTTTTTGAAATATTATTAAATTTCTTTTTAAAAAGAATTATAACTTCTCACGCGCGTACATAAGTACACACACATTTTTTTTATATTTTCTTTGTAAACGAAGCGTAGTTCTCCTGTGTCCAACTTTCGTAATTTGAAACAGTGAAACATGATGACATGGTTGTCGTCACAATGATTATATCAGGACAGCCTCCAAAAAATCGGTTACCTCATAAAATATTTCTAGATTTTTTTTTTTAAACATGAATCTAGAAATATGTATATTTTAAGGGAGTGTCATGCCCTCACATGATGGTAAAGTATAAGAACAACAAAACGGATTTTTTTAAATTAATCGACCCAATTAACTCAGTTGATTAAGCGTTTCGTGCCCAGGATCGGCGGTTCGAGTCCACAGTAATAACGAATTATTCTTTAAAAATTTTTAATTTCTATCATTGTGACGACGTTTGTTTCGTTTACATAAATACAATTCGTTATTATATATTTAACGATCTTTCGGAGAACATTGTCAATATCTTGTAACATTTATTGTCCTTAGTTTTATGCGTTCTCTAAGACAAGAGAGAGTAATAAATAAACGATAATACAGTAACATTAAAACTTTTGATTTTCTTGCAAATAATAAAACAATATTTCAATGTCGTACGTACGACGAAAAATTGTATAATTCTGATTTATATATTTGACCTACATATTAAACTGGGAGGTCACTCAACGGATAAAAAATAAACGAAACAATAAAATCGAATTGCAAGACAAAGAAGAATTACCGATGATAAAATAATTACACAAATTTCTTTCGAAATTAAAAAAAGTCTTCGGAATATTATGAAGGTTATGGCATGGGCGTAGGAGGGGGGTGGGCAGGTGGGGGCAGCTGCCCCCCCTAGAAATTCTCGAGAGTATGCAGCACGGAAGGGGCAACTTAAATTTACACTAGATAAAATGATTTTTGGAAGCAAAAAAGTCATCAAGTACCGAAATACGATAAATGCCACATTTTGTCCCTAATCCAACAGCCCCACTGTGAACAATCAAATGTAACTGTGGCAAACTTGTCGCATCGTTGAATCGCATTTGGTAAATTTGGTGGGAAAATTCAAAAAAATTAACAAACGTTACAAACGTATAGGTTCCATCTGTTTTTTTTTGGGCTTTCCGTATATTTTTCCATTGTAAAACTCCTCCTGCTAGTTGAATTTCGCCGGTTTGGCACTTTCCTTTATCGATATTTATCACAGGCCCTGGGGTCGCCCCTCCCCAATAACTGAATCATCAGTTACCCCTGGGGGTTTATTATTAAATAAGTACCGATTTACTTTATCGACCCCCCCCCCGTCCCGACATGAAAATCTCAGCTGCCCCCCCCCCCTAGGTCAGATGCTGGCTACGCCCTTGAGTTATGGTCATTTTTTTAATTATTAAAACAGTTATTGTTTAAATGTATGTTTTCTCATAGGAGTGATTTGCTTCTATTAGTGTCGCTTCAGACGCAGTTGAATTCAAAGGAGGAGTTTCGATGTTTTCCTCCACGCGCCAGACGTCGCGGCGTCACACGCTGCGCCGTGTGCGTTCATTTGAGACAAATAAAATGAATCCTATTGAACAAGCCGTAGGATTCGTAGGAATCATTATAATTAATGCATTAAAATTAAAACTTTCAAATCTACAACTATTTTGTCTTTCTGTAAATTCTCTTTTTTACTTATATTTTGCTTTTGTTATGTACTCTTATATAAATCCAATAGATTCATTCAGGCCAATTCAGAATCAACAAACCATATCCACTATAGTAGAATTTGCCGCTGCAAACCGACACCCCAAAATTACAAATGAGTAGTGATGGCATATCGTTCAAAAATATATCGATATATCGACATATATAATATATATAATAATACTTATTTATACTGCTCGAATGAGACTAACGAGTCCCTTTACCCCAGCAGTAAGCTTGTACTATTATTGTGGTCAAATTCTCAATTAATTGAGAGGATAAAATCCTACCTTGGCTGGGATTCGAACCCGCGACCTCCTGATTACCAGGCGAGCGCTTGACCACTGAGCTACCAAGGCAGTTTAGAAATATATCGATATATCGATGATATATATCGGTTTCCCCCTAAAATAGAAAACTTCGAGTAAAAAAAATGGATATACCTACCTATAACTTCAAATTTTATTGCTATATTAAGAACATTGAAAAAAAACCTAAATTAGTGTACATATTAAACGATATATCGTGAAAAAAATATCGATATATGAAACGATATATAGTGAAAAATATATCGATATAATATATCGATACATCGGAAGAAAATATATCGATATATATCGATTTTCGATATATCGTGCCTGTAGGGATGTTTCTTCTTCTTTTTTAAGAAACTTATTACAGACCAACAATAAAAAGTATTTTTTTTTTTATATAAAATACGTATAATATTTTTTGTGCTTGTAAAGAAATCTAATGAGCCAAATCTATTTATCTGAAAATTCTTTACTAATTCAAAACTAATATCAAAGTTGTTACCATTGACTGATCAGAGTTCAAAAAGTGCTCTAATTTGGATGTGTGTTTTCTGTGAAGGATTCTTTATTGTACCCTCTTTTTCATTTAAGTATGAGTATTGTCAAACACTATGGCAATACTTTTGTATCTTCAGTTAATGCGATACTCCTATGCTTAACACGTTGCGTATCAGGGATAGCATATACAGTATGTCCCAGAAGTCCTGCCCGGTGCCCATAACTTTTGAACCGCTTGGAATTTTGGAATTCTGTTTGTTTCTAGGGATAGGAAAGGGCCCATGACCATTCGAATGGTAATATCATTATCCAGGTTCGAATCCCGGAAGTGGCTTTTTTTGACACAAAGGCGGGAAATTTAAATGGAATGGTACAAATATTTTTTTGAAAAATAAAAGGTGCCAATAAAATAAGTAATATTCCCATTTTGGTTTTTTTTTTCAAAAAAATAATCAGGGGCGGAGCCAGAGGGGTTCAAAATCAAAACTTGTTACACCCTGTATAACGAAAACCGAATATTATTTTGATGTAGAGATTCGTCAAGAGAGGCTCAAAAAAGGTTTTCCATCTACATAAGTAATAAAAATAACAACTTTTTAGTTTTATCAGTGCCGTAGGTCGGGAAAATTAAATCTCGTATTTCTACCAGAGGTTAAAATGACGACTTTTAGAAAACGGCTATTTTGGGTTAGAAGATCTGAAGTAAGTATGCGATTTAAGACTTAAAATGGGGAGTGGCCTCAATAAGGAAACATTTTAGCCAAACAAAAATAATTAGTAACCCTCACTCTCATTCACAACAGGGCTATATTAATGAGAAAATTTCCATAGAAAAACTGCATATTAAGAACACAACTATATTCGGTTTTCGTTATACAGGGTGTGACAAGTTTTGGTTTTGAACCCCTCTGGCTCCGCCCCTGATTATTTTTTTGAAAAAAAAAAAAACAAAAATGGAAATATTCCTTATTTTATTGGCACTTTTATTTTTCAAAAAAAAAAAATATTTATACCATTCCATTTAAATTTCCCGAGAAATCGAGCCTTTGTGTCAAAAAAGCCACTTCCGGGATTCGAAGCTAGATAATGATATTACCATTCGAATGGCCATAGGCCCTTTTCTATCCCCAGAAACAAACAGAATTCCAAAATTCCAAGCGGTTCAAAAGTTATGGGCACCGGGCAGGACTTCTGGGACATACTGTATACTAGACAATAACATTTCCGTTAAGACTGTCTAGTAAATTTGCTAGACAGAGGTTCTTTACGTTTAGACTCTGTCCAGCTTATTTGCTGCCTGCTATCATTCATTTTACATTAGATTATGAATGTGTGGTCTCCAGAGAACAATTGGGTATACTTGGACTGGGCAAATTCGAAAAAAAAAAATCCCGTCTAGCACATATGCGTCTAGCATATGTGCCAGACGCGAAAATTTTGGTTGGCTTTCCAACCAAATTCTTCTGAAATAGCCTTGGTACGCAAAGTGTTAAGTAAGATTCTCAAGCTGAGATATAAAAAGTTAATATATTATTAAATGTTACCCAACTACTTGTAAGTATCTTAGAACATAATAAACCATTCTAATGTTACTTGTGCACTAAGCATATTGAGATACATATGCACTAAATAAATAATTTGTCAATAATGCAATTCACATTGTGAAATATTTTCCTAATTTATACGATATGCTTTTCAGATTAATTCTAAAGATTTAATAAGACAAGATTAATTGTACAGATTTAATTCAAATTTAAAAAAAAATATTGAAAGACAGACAGTGTAACCTATCGCACTCAGTGTAGAATAATGAGTTTCAAAGTTAGCTTAACTTTAAGCTCAAATGGAATATTATTATTTTTTATTTAAATGGGTTTGTATTTTTCAGTGTAGATTTTTTTTAAGAAGCATGGCCGTAAAAATGGAGTACCTATTACAATTCTATTCCCCTCCCCCCAACAAGAGTGGTTCGAAAACGTTGTTACGACTCGGCAAAAAAAATTGTTTCCCACAGTGTAGTATTTCTAGGAATTTGATATATATCGATATATTTTCTTCCGATGTATCGATATATTATATCAATATATTTTTCACGATATATCGTTTAATATGTAACTAATTTAGGCCTTTTTCAATATTCTCAATATAGCGATAAAATTTGAAGTTATCCATTTTTTGTTTACTCGAAGTTTTCTATTTTAGGGGATCCTACATGTCCCTTTGAAACTGGTCATTGGTGGAAACTGGAAAGTAGGGGAGGGTCAGATTAGGAAAGTACAGAGAGGGGACGACATTTCCACCAATTCACCTCGTAAAATTCTAATTTCTAATAAACCGATATATATCGTCGATATATCGATATATTTGAAATTCGATATATCGAAAATTCGATTTACCTATCGATATATTTTTGAACGATATGCCATCACTAAGTATTTCTTCAATAGTGTCAGAAAAAAACTGAGCCATACTGGTTAATGCTGTTTGATATAATGTATTGCTTCATGAGAAATTTGCGAAGAGAGTTAACAAGAGTGAACTGCTAATTGATGTAATTTTCGTGCTCCGATTCTAGAAATCTGATTTCTTTTTCCTATGCATTCTTTTAAACTATTCTCGGTAAGTAGGTAGTATGTTTAACTCTCGATCTGTCATCTTCAAATTAAAACTGAGCTAATTGAATTAACTCAGTAAAATTTCAATCACAGTGGGACACCAACCAAGTCACCAACATGACCGAATATAACAATGATATATAAACATGGGAACAAAGGACAAATCTTAAATATCCTTTAAGTAATTTATGGTCTAGTTTTGATTTTGAAAGTACGGGGTTTTGTGAGCAGATAACTGTCCAGAGGGGAAGTGAACAGTTTGTTAATTGAAAGACAGTCTGATGCTATCTTTCAATAGTAATTGAAAGATGATACTTTAATCAAATCAAGACAGTTTTCATGCTCTTCATTAAATCATGTGAAAGTTATACTGATATGGTCATCTTAGCGGGACGACCTGGAGCCAAGGGCCATGAAAATCTTTTCGGTAACCTCATATCAAACTATTTCCACCATTTTTTTAAACCCGAATCTCAAAATGGGGAGAATAATAGATTTTAAGAGAGAGACCGCTACCATGACATATATACTTATTTTTTTTTAAATGTGACGAGATTTGTAAAAATTGGAAAGGATCTTAAATTATTAAGGCACTCTCGATTCGAAGATACTGATTTTTATACATTGGAATGTACGAAAATATTGAACACAACAGTTAAAACTTCAGGGGACGTTGTAACTTAACCCGTGAGTGGTCTCCTATAGGGAATTTTTCTCACACTGTCGGCAAAAACGCAATAACTTGGGAATTATTGGCTCCAACTTGTCGGGTCTCTCAGTAGCTGTTCAAAATATGATTTGTGCTCACAAAAAATTGCCGACATACATTGCATTTCAGTTGCCTGAGGCAGTCAGAAAGTTGTCTGAGGCAGTCGATGTGAGAATTTTTCTCACATCGCGACCAATCGCGTCGTCAGTTTTTTGTCGAAATATTCTCGTCTTTTGTGTGGCTTTTTATTTAGTTTAAAATTTAACTTATTTAATTACATTTAATTAACTAATTACTTTAATTACATATTAATGTAAACATAATAACGACCTAAATAATTAATTATTTTAATTATTTAGGTACATTTCTAACAATCATAAAATGATATAAGAAAAAAAAAGTTCCAAAATAAGGGATTGAACTGGGTACTATAGGAAAATAAACGTGCTGAAATCGCTTCAAATATAGATCAAAGAAGATTTTGAACAAATTCTTTGAAAAAAAAAAAAGTTATTTTCTTCGAAAAGAAAGGAAAACACAGCGAAACCAGGTGTGAGAAAAAATCTCTACAGTGGACCGTTTGCGTTCTGCGGCAGAACACGACCACTCACGGGTTAAATAAGAAGCTGCACTGGAGAAAAAATAGATATGAATAACACAAAGTATTAAGATGATTTCTTTACATTTGTGTCAAACACCGGGATTTAGAAAGCAGAATTTTAACCATGTAAATATTCGTAGTTTTAAATTTGCGGATCAGGCTGAAACTAATTGGAAATGCGCACCCCGAACTTAGATGATCGCATATCTACCAATTGATCTTTTTTGTATTTTGTTTTGAAAATTCAACCCTCTTGCAAGTTACGACAAGGGTGTATTTTACCGTTCCGATTTCGGATCAAGATAAGATCAATTTTCTCGACTGGATCCAATCTTTTCCCGATAATTAGACCAGTAACTAGATATTTTGATAGACAACTTTACAGAAGCCAATAACTTATTCCCAGTCACTAGATTTAACTTTTTTAAATAAATTATATTTGTGTTGTCATAGTGATAGAAAATAAACAAAATTAAGAAATATCCGTCCTATCTTGGTCCAGCCGGCAGACCCTCAGTACGAAAACCTCTACTCTTTATCAATAGAGCTAATTGGGTCGGATATTTGATCATATCTAATACCAGGGCCAGAAAATGCGTGCCGGGGGGGGGGGGGTTTT
>CM022885.1:3413367-3427127 GCA_012654025.1 Pachypsylla venusta
AACCAATTTGCTTATGTTGCAATACTCGTTTCTTTATTAAGTTCCTAGGTAGTAGGTACCTACTTGTACTTTCCTAAATCAGATTTTACTACATACTTTGAAGAGTTGGGGGCCCCGTCAAAATGATATGTTTTTCCAATTGTCAACAAAGAAATGTCGAAATATCTAGTGTAAGTTGTCAAAGCGCGGGGCCCGTAGCACGTGCTACAAGTGCTACTATTGTTAATCCGGCCCTGGTTTAGGACTTGAGTGTTAGGTTAAAATATTGCGTCGTTTTAATATAAATAAAGCAGAAATCCTGACCAGAATAATAATAGAACATATATGACTATAAATAATAGAATATTAAATGAGGGTGATGTATTATCGTGGATCAAGAGATCGAGGGGCGATTTTTTAAACAGAGCAAACCAGATTATGACAGAAAAGACGAAGAAAACAAATCAACTCCTCTTCTGGATTGGCTTTAGTTTGCTGCGCTCACTTGCTTTGTGGCCGTATGTGTACTCGATCAAGACTTGCTTCTGATTGTTTACGGTTTGGCTATAAAAAAGGTACTCAAATTTGAACCTTTATTGAGGGACTCAACGTTTTTTCATTTCTATCCATCTCGACAGGTACTTGTAGAAAACTATGGATTAATTCACATAAGGTCTTCTTCTTCTTCTTTGTCATACCCCTTCTGTCCTATAGAGCGTCGGGTTCCCCGTCCATTCAGCGGCGGTATTCATCTCTTTGCCTGGAAAGTCTTCCAACCTCAGAGTAGGTCTTCTTCTTCTTGTTGCTATATCGCTTAGCATGTCTTCATAGGATTGTCTCGGTCTTCCTATGTTTCTATTACCTTCTGGTCCACATTGTAATATTTGTTTAGGGATTCTTTCATATGGCATTCTATTGTAAATGTATATTTATTGTTGTTATGTCACAATGTTTGTGGGCATCATAGCATTACGAGGTATTCTCAACAATCACTCCAATATCACTCTAAGCCTAAACTACCACTTTACCAATTTTTACCTTATAATGCTATCACTTGGCGCTATTACCGTAGCTACTCAATTGTCCTCAGGAGGCTGATTTACCCCCAAACACAACCAGACCAAGTAGAAAATTCGAAAGAACCTTTTTAAATTTTCGACCCGTCCAGGAATCGAACCCGGAACCTCCTTGGTACAAGCCGAGTGTGATGCGCACTCTGCCACGGAGATGTCCTCTGACATTCTATTGACAATAGTGTCCAAACCATCTTAGTTGTTGTTCTTCTATTTCCATAATTAATTCTTTATGTTCAGTATCCTCTCTGATTTTTGTATTTCTTATTTTATCCTTCCGCGTTTTTCCAATAGATCTTCTTAGGAATTTCATTTCTGAAGTTTGCATCATTTGCTTCTCCCTAGAGGTCAAAAATGAACTTTCCATGCGGTGTGTTAGAGTTAGGGTATAAATCATCTTATAAACTGTCATTTTGGTGTTTTTTGGATATTTCCTTTTTATCACCGTTTATTATTCTGATTATTAACATGAGTGTCATTCATTAGGTAAAGATTTTAACTGTCAAGGAGTGGTAAATCACAAGAATATTTAAGTATAAGGTATTTGACACGGTCACTGAGATTTCTATCATGTCATATATTTTCACTTGGATGAATTCAGGACTATCCTTCTTGAGTTTGAACCAAGGTCTTGTGTACTGTAACTGAAGACCTGTTAACCGACAAGTGGATTTGTCATAATATACGTACCATGTTGTAAGCGGACGAAGAGAAGTTTTGTTCAATTTCGATTTGATGAGCATATGCTGTTCTTTCCCAATTCAATTTCCTACTTTTATTAATGGTTCTGTGAGCAAGGAGGCTACTGCACGAAAATAAATTTGAGAAAATTAGTTTGAAGGTTATAAATGTGTCACGATATGGATGCAAGATTTGATGTCATCACTATTTTGGCTGACATAAAAAATAAAAAAAATGCTTTTTAGAAGTTATTTAAAATATAAAGAGATAATTTAATAAATTTTGAGCTAAAGAAAAAATCCAATAAGGCATAATTTTGACACTTACATGCAAATAGTCCTGCATACCAAAGCCCCATTTGACGATAATAATTAGATATTCATAAAATAAATAGAAATTACGATCTCGATTCAGGTGCCATTTGCAAACCACCCTTGAAACGTTAAAGCTCTTAGACGATTTTTTCCTTGGTCGCTTAATCCCTCAATTTAGTGACGAGCTGACGAGACAGTAGAGACAAATTAAATTAATCAAAACTAATATGCTTGTTGAAAAGGAAGTCTTATTCATATAAACTATTTCAAATTCTGTAAAAATCGATCCATGTGTCCCTCAGTAAGGTATTTCATTTATAAGAGGATCAGTGGTAATAACTCTGGTATTGCACCGAAGATCTTACATACAAATCTTCGAATATTTTAATTTCGTGATTGGGTTGGTTGTGTTACGGTTTCCTTCCTCTTGGGGCAAATTATAAGGTAAAATTAGGCTATGTTTAGATGACCGCAAGGTACCGCGCGGGATCATATGAACAGATCGATACTAGTACCGCGCGGTCATGTGAACATCTGAACATAGTCTTAGTCCACAAGATATCTGGAAACAGACACAGTTGTGATAATCCCTATCACATGATAACTGGTTCTATGCACCAGGACGACATGAACTATCATATCAACTATTTCTATCATAACCTCATATAATCTATTTGTACCATTTTCCCTAACCTGAATCTTGAAATGGGGAAAGCAGTTCCTTTTAAAAGCAACACTGCTACAACAACAACAGCAGCAAAATCCCTCCTCTGAACTTTAAAAAATTGTGAGAGTACCACAAAGGAATTATAAATTCTACATTTTTGTTTGCTTGAAAACTTTACATTAAAATAAACTTTTCCAAGACAAATTTGTGTGTATCGTTTCTGTGGATAATTTATCTTCCATACTCATTTTTTTATCTAATACCATCGACAGAGATCAATGTTCATAAGACTGACACAGTTTACAGTTATAACTGTATTGTTTTAAAACGCCTGCAATAATGAATGCTATTGAACGTTATTCATTAATCAAATAAAACAATGTGAATGTATTTACAAAAAAAAAAAAAAAAAAAAAAAAAAAAAAAAAAAAAAAAAAAAANAAAAAAAAAAAAAAAAAAACGTAAAATTGATTGCCGTGTTGCGTTTTTAACAGGCTCTCTCTTGATTAGGTTAATAAAAACAAATTAATTACATACCTAGGTATCTTAAAAAATAAAAAAAAATCCACCAAGCGCCTTATCGGTATTTTCCACGTGTACTGTACTATTGCCCACAATACCCAGGCACAGTGCAACTTTAGCTTATTGAAAAAATCTGGTTGAACATCACACGACTTTCCTTATCTATATTAAAAAATATAGTAATGGCCTGAAATTTTTCATGTCGAGTTTTCAATGCCAAAACCTCAAGTTGCAGCCATTATGTATTTGTTTATGAACAATATGTCTCAGTAGGCTTTGTCGTGTTCCTGTGTACCTATATATACTTAACATACATATCAATTTTACTTTTTATTCTAATTTGTATTATTTTGATTTGTATTTGTATTTTTTACATGATTTTAGAGCTGTCATAACTACGTAATATTCAGTGTGCCGTGAATCTTGTTGACATTGACAGATTTGCAAATAAGGTCACTATAGCATGTCCCCCTGTGAGCTATGAAAATAATATTAGAATAGAATTTTTGAATCTCCTGCAATGGCCGAGAAAATCAACTGCGTCACTTAAAATGGACCACCCTGTATAAAGCCTAGTTCACTAAGTGGGAGCAAATATTGATAAATATATTTTATAGACTTTAACTTTAAAAGTCTGTAAAATATATTTATCAATTTTTGTTCTCTTTTATACATACCAAATTGCAAGTCCCCGGCAGCTGCCGTTCTCTTTCCAGGTTGGATTCAAGAAAATTGCCAAAAATCCGTTAGAAGGCCGTTAAAAACCGTCCACCGGTTGGTAGCTTGGACTTCAACCAAAAGTGCCGTGGCGCATTCCATGCATAAAATTGGTATAAATAGGCACTTTCTGTTGTTGTTTTTTTACGTCCATGCCTTGCAAAAATTAGGGGAATTTTATTTCCTGAATTGAAACCCCTTCTAATCCCAAACAACATGCTGACAATAGGAATTGATGACTCATACAGGAGAATAGATTGGTAAGACAAAGTCGTCCAAGAAGGATCAAATTTTTTGATTGATTTTAGATACCTACATAAAGAGACAAGCGCGAGAAATCTTGATCAATTATGGAACCTTAGAATTAGCCCGCTGGTTGACTGGTTGGTGGATTGTTTCTCTGTTGGTCCATTGTCAAATATTAAGTATGTCTAATGAACATTGTAAAATGCAAAGTATATTTCCATTGATTGAGGAGTTTCACTATATTCTCGAATTATTACTATTTTGTCTGTTGGGTTTATATTTCTTAATACTAATATCGTTTCTCCGAATAAGTACAAATAAATAATATTTTCTATTTCGGAGGTTTTGTCGTCATCAAATAAAAACAGAAAACTTGAATTGCATTAAAGAGATGAATGAGAACCGTTCTCTTCAAGAATTCTCTCTTACAGTTCATCGTTCTTCCTTAGAGATCAGTTCAGTCTTCAATCCCTTATTAATGTTGACTTTCTAAACTTTCTTTGAACTGGATTTTGTAGGATTCATATTTTGAATTTTTGATTGGTTGTAGGTTTAATAATTATATTCTTTTAATATTTTGATTAACGGATTGAACATACGAGTCCCCCCCCTCTAAATTTTCTATTAGGTATATTGTGCGATTGTGCCCCCCCAAAACAAGAGGTCTATATCCGCACATGGGATTGAATCAAATAATGATACAGAGAAAATGCTCCTTTAGGATTGATGAACTTATTCTTTTAAGTGAGCTAATTTCATTACTGAACAGTTTTTTGGAGAATTGTTCTCTCAGTGACCCCATTAAAATACAAGTGCTTATTCCAGAATCCTCATGCGTAGTTCGATGAGCGATGGTTGTACCATGCAATACATTTTAAGATTTGATAATCATAAATATGCAGGAGCTTTCGACCACTTTTTCACTGCCAGCATCAGGTATATGAATTCCAATCCGAATCCGATGTCAGTGTGGTGAGGGTGTTCTATACGAGTAGATAATCGACATGGTACACATTTTTATACCTTTTTAGGATCTCTATTAGGCACATTAAATGACATTATTAGTCATTTTTGTGTTTTTTTTGTTTTTGTTTTTTTGTACGTATTGAAGTTGTATTTAGCATATTGTTTTAATTTACTTTTTTATTATCAGTAAAAAAATCCACTGGGCCAGGGCCCCTTCAGGAGCCCGGGCCCGGCACATTTTGTGCCCTTTGTCCCCCCCCCTCTGAGCGGCCCTGTCAGTGTATTTGAGTGGTTAACAAATTCGAGTGTAATTCACGACGAAAGATCACTGTAATACCAAATTTATTCATATATAGATTTTTACCAATAAATCTATGTTTGATCTAACATTGAAAGACTTTTCCCAAATTATACAGGAATTTACTTCATAGCGCAAAGAAAAATATGGGGCAGTGTGAAACACACCGTGTGATTTTGAAACAAATTTTGATTCATCATGGAAACATTGTAAACCATATAAGACGACCTTTGTACTTTAGAATCTATGCATGATTGCGTAGTGCTCTGTGTGAAGCTGCAGCCTTCCACGGCTTAAAAACAGCGTGCATGAAGTCGAAAACGCTATTAAGAATCTAAGAAAAATGAAGCAGAAATAATTCATACATTTTCATGAAAATTAATAATTATATTTATAAAAGATTACTTTATATATTAATGGATTCTAATATTAATGGCAGTATTGGGCTTTTTTCAAAATAGAAAAAAAAACTGACGCGAGTGGTTGCCACAAGCGTCAGCATTGAAATCATCAATGTTAGAAGAAGGCTACTTTGTAGGGTAAAGAAATTATTGAACTATTCGTGAGAAATTAAATTATATGTAATTTAATTTCTCCTTCTCTGGCTTCATTTCCTTGTTAACTTCGTCTTCCATGGCCATTTTCTTCCATTTCACTTCAAAAACGAGACAATAAAAACTATACTCGCCAAATGAGAAGATATAGTAAAACAAAAGTTTAAAAATTAAGATAAGATGAAGAGCTAATCTCTCGAATGTGTCGAAATACATAATTATGTGTAATACGCAATTTGGTAGCTAAGTATGTTTAATATGCTATTTGGTAGCTAAGTATGTTTAATATGCTATTTGGTATTGTGTAATATGCTATTTGGTAGCTAAGTATGTTTAATATGCTATTTCACATCTTATCAGGTCATGCCAATATTTAGTAGCTTTTTTCAAACAATCTTCCCTTACATAAAAGTTATCACAAATCACAGTAAAATCCCTCAAAAATGTCTCCAAAAGCGGCCATATGGATACATTATACCTAATGATATAAAAATATTTTTTTTTATATATAATTTTTTCGTTAATTGTATTATCACCGAAATACCAGTTAGATCCCCTGCTACAGAAATAAGGAAGTCTAATTGATATTTTCGTGAAAAGATTACCTAAATCTTACGCTGTCCTATAAATATACATTTAATATTATCTTTATTTATTTGCACCATGTAAATGTGCACTAAGAAAGGATTTTGCAAAATTTAAATTTTAAGGGGTAGAAATCGCAAAAAGTAATTAATCCTCAATCCCCATAAGAAATACATTGGAGCGAGAGAGATAGCATGATACATACATACAATGGCGTAGAAAGGCCATGCCTGTAAGGCGCCAAGCTATATTCCGTAGCGAAGCACGGGCAAAACAGCTAGTCTTCACATAAAAGGACAAAAAAATGGTCTGAGTTTTTTCAATACGTCTTTTTTCAACATGTAGGCCAAAAACTACGAAATGTGGTTCAAATATTCTTTTATGATAGTTCTAAAACTTTCACAATCCCCTTTTTCTGAAAGTGTTAATTTTATACCGAAGTGGACTAGCAAAATTCAAGTCATAGTAAAATTATTTGGTATTAAATTTTCAGTAGAATGAATTTCCTCCGTGTTCGTAATTCGGATGAGCGGAGTTGCCACTCTTGTGTACTACAGCATTGAATCCATTATCTTTGTCAGCTGTGTATTCAACAGTTCTGATTGTGCCATCTGGGTCATACACGGTGTAAGATCCTTTGACTACGTCTCCGTCTCTGTATTCGTGAGCACTTTTTACATCCCCTGTTTGATGATCTTCAACACCGTACTTGTATTGGTACTTAGGATGTGCCTGAAATTAGAAAAAAGAATAGAACTTTTTATATTTTTTAGTAACTTACTAACCAATTCATTATTCATATTGTATACAAGGTGTTTCAGAATTTTCAATGATTCATCAAAAAATACAAGTAAATCAATTGGCAACTTTCCAAGCGTTTTGGACTTAGGTGCCGGGGCTTACATAGCCCTAAAGAGGAACTTAGCTCATGAATATACGAATGGAGGGGTCTGTGTTAATTTTGTGTTACACGTTACACTGATGCGGTCATAATTTTACGTTACAGGTGCGTTGATAATTTGGTGTTACAGGTGTTACAGTTGCGCGCGCATCGTAAAATTTCACTCTCATCGTTTTTTCATAACGCGCCTAATGAAGTATAACTTCCAAAATTATAAACCCAATATACCGCCACTACCTTTGGCATCCAAAACGAACTCACAGACAAAATGTGGAACCAATCCATATTTACTAAATCAGAGTTGGATAATTGTACAATTTCATGAATTATTACTCACATGAAAATCAACGGGGTCCTCATCTCTGTGGTTATTGTACTCTGGAGGGTAAGGTATGGCTATAACACTCGCTACCACAATTGTTGATATGAGTAATATCTGAAAGTCAATAGGAAACAAAATATGAGAAACTAGGAAACTAGTGGGAAAAAATTCAACAGACGTTTACAGATTTATTAATTTCCATAGGATTCCATTAATGTGTGATTTTTTAAATGGTGAGAAACTACTATTGCTAGCATGTATGGCACGTTGAATACACCAGTTTTCGTTAGAATACACCAGTTCCGCGAACCCACGTGGGTTTTCGCCTTCGTGATGATGCTGGCTATTTTTCCGGCCCAACCCAGGCTGGGTGAGGTCGATGTGGATAGCTGGTTTGCAAGTTTCCAGCGAATGGAGGGTAAAACCCCCGTCTTGAATGACCAATAGATGTTAAAGAGACGTTAAGCCAATTTTTTTTTTAAAAAAAAAAGAAAACTACTATAGATGCGTAAGGCATTCAATCAGGGAGTTCTTTCGCGTATAAATAGTATGGATGGGTGAGATCCGTTCACCTCAAGAATTTGTTTTTGCACTTCAAGGAAACTGTTTTGTCATATAAGTTCATATTTCTTCTTTAAAGTTCAGTTCAGCCTTCACATCCTTATTACTTTTGACATTCATAACTTCATAAACTCCGCCATAGGTAGACTGGTCATGTAAGTGCCCATGTCACTCCCAAGCCTGGTTAGAGGAGGAGGGTTGCTCGTTAGCTACCCAACAGCGTAAAACCTAAAACAGCTGCGAAGCCAAACAATAAGCCTCGGAATGGACTGTCTAACTGGCAAAGAACACGGACCGAATTTATGGAGTTGATTTATGAAAAATCAAGCCCATAATCAAGAGAAAACGGATTTGACGATAAGATATTGACGCTAGCAACTTGGAATGTGCTTACGCTATGACAACTGGGAAAAATGGAAATGGTAGCAGATGAACTGCTTGACAACGTTTGCGCTGATCTCCGATCCATGAATGTTACTGGCTGGTGCTCTATGCCAAAGGACAGACTTGTATGAAGGACAATTGTTGAGGAGGCCAAGGCCCATCCCGGGATGTAGTGCCGTTTGGTAAGGTAAGTATTCATATTTTGAATTTTTGATATATTTAGAATAACACTTTGTGAAGGATTAAATCATTTGTTTCATGGCAATTTAAGAATTTAATATTATAAAGAAAATACTTCTTTATGGGATTGGTGAACTTAATTACTGCACGACTCTTTTGGAAAATCGTTCACTTTGACGGAACATCTAGTTAAAAATAGATATAGTTTGGTATACCAAAACATGTTAACATCACAGTTACAGAATTTAATGATTTATCACACTGCTCGCATTTTGATATCTTTCCCATTAAATATGTTTCAGAATCTGTCATAACAGATAGCAGCAGACTAAACAGAATATTAGATATTACATAACAAAAAAAATAATAACAAATAAAAATGATTGTGTACCGTTTGTAATTTTTGATTGTGTTTTTAAACACAAATATACTAGCCAGTACAATTACTAGTTCAAATATGATCGTAAAATATCAGAACAAAATAAATCATAAACAGATTCTAGTTTTTTTTTTTTTCATAATTCTGTTGGATTTTTATCGTGCTTTTTAATTATGTATAATAAAATATTTCTTTGACATAATACGTTGATTGGTTTTATCATAAGCATTTATGTCACAAATATGAAAAGGATAATACATTAGTCCGCCGAATCCTCCACTAGATCCTCCCATTTCATCCTATTAGTATACAGATCAATGATCTCCCCTGATCAGTACTCGAAACAGGATAGGAGTTATTCAAATTTGAAGTTAGGTTTTAAATCTCATAATAAGTACATTAATTGTAATATACTTTTCAAAAAAGTATTAGTTATTGAAGATTTTAAAGTAGAACTGCCCTTAAACTGCCAAAAATTTGAAAACCTTTTGAAAAAGTTTCCCCTTCAAATTAAGGAAATTTCAGCATTTTTAGAAATTTGGAATCATTCTCAAGATATTGAGGGCCGTTTCTTTATTTTAGTACTCTGTATTTTCTTGTATAAGTTGTTCTTAATCTTCCAGGCCCTCTTGGTTCTTCCTCCCCTATAACTATATCTCTCGAACACCTTCTCCGATTTTGATGAAATTTGGTATGAAATATCCATAGAATTAGGCGAATTTTTGTATAGGAACAAGATTCATAAGCCTGCGTCTATGACACGCTGAATACACCAGTTCCACCCCCAAATTGAATCTTGTCACTACCAAAGATAAAAAATCGAATTGATAAAAAAATGGTCAATTCAGTTGTGGCTAAAATATTGATTGGGCACTATATTTCACGTCAGATAATGTGGAGGTCTACAATAGTTCCATTACAGGGAACCCCTTGACCACGCGGGAAATACAATACTCATCATCAGAAATGTCAATCACTTTGTAATCCTCGTCTCCATGATTAGCTTTCTTTACAATGGAACTTCTTGATTGATTCTCTTGCAATAAAATGAAATGCAGTTCTCACAAACTGCTTGCTGTTGCATTCAGAAACTGGAGATAAAAATTCCACATGGGTGGTATATGACGTGCAGTCTAAACACTGATTACAATTTTTTACCTCTTGTGTTTATTGTCAAGATTACAATCAGGATTAAGGAAGACATACTCCTTGGTTTGCAATTCCACATGGGTGGTATATGACGTGCAGTCTAAACACTGATTACAATTTTTTACCTCTTGTGTTTATTGTCAAGATTACAATCAGTATTAAGGAAGACATACTCTTTGGTTTGCATTTGTGTAGAAATTACGTAATTACAGAGAATGCCGAGTTTGTTAATGAAAGAACCACGCACTCACAAGAGGAACACCCTCTAATGCAAAAGAAATTCGCAGTTACAAGTTGCTCATTTTTAGGGCCGTAGACAGAATATTCGGGGGGGGGGGGAATTTTACTNCGGGCCCCTCTATTATTCTTTCATCTAAAATCACCATATGGGTAGTAATAAAAGTAAAAGTAGGCAATTCACTTAGTTGATAAATAATTCGATAATCAAATGTTAATGTTTACGAAATATACCAATATTTCAGCTTGCTGTACAAGCTGAAAGGTCGCACTATATTTTAAAATCAGTGTCATGCAATAGCCACTGTCCCAAATTAGCCCACTATCGCTAAACTTCTGATTTTGTGTGTTTGAAAAATTTTCAAAACTTTTAAGTTGATTTATTTATTATTCAGATAAAAACTTGATAATTTCAATATGATAATTTTCTCACCGGGCCTCTTCCCCCCTCGTCGGGCCTGCTCAGTTTTACAAAATAAATGAATCATTAGTCGGTTTCGAATTTAATTCAAGAGACATTAGCCGGTATCTAATGTAATTGAGTCATTTACTTAACCTTAGTATTTACCTCTTCAAATATTTGACCAAACTGGGATTCAAACCCAGTACCTACTTGATGCAAGCCCCGACGACAGCTTGTGATCCATAGGCAAAGAATAAAATAAAGAATCGCAAAAACATTTTTTTTTTTTTTTTTGCATTGAATAGAGTCTAGAAAAACTGATTGGCATGAAACTGATGTATTTAATAACAGTCAAAGAAGCAATGAAATATTATTGTGATTGTAATTTACAAAAGAAATCGTCCGGATATGAAATGTAATTTGAATTGTGTTAGTTATTTCTGAAGAAAAATATTCAGACCGATAGAATTACATCAATTAAAAATATAGGTCTCATTAACCCGCGCCCGCGACTACTCAACCTACAATTAAAGTCGACCACCTGTGAACGCTGCGCTCATATTATTTTCTATTTTTAGTTAAGTGCTTTAGAAAAGGATTCATTTACATTTCAAAATCTTTTACTTGACTAAGAATTTTTCTATAGCCTAGAAGGCACTGTGTTCGAATATCTAATTAAGNGAATTGTGTTTATGGTAGCCCCCTGCCTGCCTAATAACATATATTATTACATAAATATATTAGATTCATAACGGAGTAATTATTTGTGTTACCTAATATTGATGGATTTTTTTCATATAGAGTCCCATTTTTTCTATGTGGAACCTAAGTGATTCCTTCTAAACTAAGAAACGGTTAATTTCCTATCACAATGATTAAAATACCTTCTCTTAAGCATGCGCTCTACTGCTAGTTCTGTAAACTGTAGACCTAACTTATTTAATGAGCCACCAAGATGAACCGGGTGCCCCAATAGGTCCCAAAAATTTGTCAAAATCTCACCTCGCAACCAAGAGTTATCGAGTAAAGTACATACAAATAGACGTTTAAAGATAAATCGTGGACAAAAACCAAACCTTACTTCGTTTATAACATTTGACAAAATCACGAATTCAGGTTTAATATTTTATAGCTAGGGTTGAGATTGCCCTTTAAAAGTGTATTTGAAGAATATAACTTATGGGTTGGTAATACATAAACCAAAGAAAAAATGAAACGTAGATGGATATTAAACTTCTTTATTTCAAATTTTCTTCAATCCGAATAAAAAAACACTTTTTTTAATAACACATCAATCAAACACAATAAAACGGTTGCACCAAACTTCTTTAAAAATTTCAACAGAAATACTTCAACACTAACGAAACACAAAAATATCTCACGAAAAATTTTTAATAACAAAGAAGGAAAATTTACCTGTAAATACTTCATATTAATTTATTTAAATTTTTCTTTCGATTTTTTTATGTTTATTTTTGTTTAAGAATAAAATAAAGTAAAAAGTAATTTAAAGTAAAACACTTTATATACCGAGTGTTTATAATCCAAGTAGAATATCAACCATAATTATATGTTGATATCTTTTATATAGAATTCAGATGATGGAGAAAGTGGTCTAATATGAACAAAGAGGTAGGATTTTTCATTTTTCTGGTAATAATATGGAAAGAGTATATTTTTGTTAAAGTTGACAGAATACAACACGATGTTGATAGTTTTTCGATAGCGATCAAGTGATACGTGATCAATAAATCTATGCTCATAGGCTAATAACTGACATGGCCCCCTACCCCCTCAATATAATTACGTCCTACGTAATTATATTTTGTAAATATAAACAGCTATATTTACGAAAATATTACAAAAAAAATATATACTCGTATATAAATTTCCTAGATTTTAGAAACTTATTTTACTAAGTTTCTGGCAACTTCAATCCCGAGCCACGGGATACTTTGAATCACGCTCATCTATAAACATATTTACAATCTCAGATCTCAAGTCGTATTTCTATCTAAAAATTGTGTTATCGAGAAATATACATTTTAAAACAAAAAAAGTAGTTTTAGCGATTTATGTTTAAACATTTTTTTTTAACTTGGCTTAACTTTAACATCTATTGGTCATTCAAGACGGAGGTTTTACCCTCTATTCGCTGGAAACTTGGAAACCAGCTACCCACATTGACCTCAGCCAGCCTGGTTTGTGCCAGAAAAATAGCCAGCATCACGAGGGTGTGAACCCACGTGGACGCCCAGATGGCACAATCTCGCTGGACGTTGCTTAACTTCAGTGATCCGACGGGCACGGATGTATTCAACGTGCCATAGACGCAGGCTTTAAACATTTTTAGGATACTTTCTGTTTCTGCTATATTTTATACATTAATCAGCAGGTTGTTTTATATCAATATTTATACATAATAATATGAAGCACGTATCCCAATATATAAACTGTCTCTCCAGACCTACTATACGACATAAGGTACACCATATATTATAGTAAATGTATGGGCAACAATGTTGGTTCTCTAATTAACTTACAAATTTTCTGAGCTGAATTGCAACTTATGATTGTCATCAAAGTTATATAAAATATTAGCAATACAAATCATTGTAACGGAGAAATAC
This sequence comes from Pachypsylla venusta, assembly GCA_012654025.1. Classification (NCBI taxonomy): domain Eukaryota; kingdom Metazoa; phylum Arthropoda; class Insecta; order Hemiptera; family Aphalaridae; genus Pachypsylla; species Pachypsylla venusta. Next base: position 3,427,116 of record CM022885.1, read on the forward strand.
AAAAAAAAAAAA